>CM076571.1:534679375-534995706 GCA_034641835.2 Pinus albicaulis | reverse complement strand
TGTTACTCCAAAAAAAAATTCTAAGTGTTAGTTGTTGGTACTCATTCTAAAATTTTCTAAGTGTCTGATGTTGTTACTCCTCTGATGTTGTTACTCCTCTAGTGATGTTACTCCATGGTAATACTTTTCTAAGTACTTGTTGTTGTTACTCCTCCAGTGTTTTTACTCTACCAAGGTAAGTTACCAGGTACGTCCTCGACCGACTCCATGGATTTATTTGGTATTTTACTTATGACATGATCAACTATGACTGATGTCAAACATAATTTACCTAGGGGAGGTCTTGTGTTTAAAGGATGATTATTATGGTAAGTCTTGTCATGAATGATTCACTCTTAATTCCTCATTATTTTGTAAAGTGACTAATCCTCCTTCATGTCACCTTCCTAACATCGTTATTTTTCCCCTTTCCTTATTATTACCTAATTCATGGTTGTTGTTACCTCAGTCACAACTATTGTTGTTGGCCAATTTTCAAATTGAATTCAACATATGTAGGTCTTTCTAATTTGTTTTTCTCTTTGGTGAATGGGAAATAATTTTAATGGTCTAGGCCCTCTTTGACATAATGATTGGGTATTCAATTTATCTTTGTTTATCTATAAACATAATCTTATTTCTAAGGAATAATTATGCAAAGATGATTTCACCATGTCAGCTGTCAACTTTCCTAATTGGTCAAGTCCCTGATCTTGTAAAATTTATGATGATGACCACAGAATTGTATTTAAATATTTCTTCAATTATCTAATGAGCTATTCCTCAACCCCAATCTCAAAAATGAAAAATATATTTATCAAAAGTCATTTGAAGGTTATTAGTTTTTTAGAAGCAAAACTATCAAAGTTGAAAATAGTTACTACACAAATTTTTACTCCATCCCTAGACCTTAAGGAGCTGACCTGCCACCCCATCTATTAAGTAATATTTATTGATTAACAATAACCATAGTTGAATATTAAAAAAAAATGGTCAAATAAAGGATAGGAGGTCTCATCACGAGCCGACCTACCATGATCGTAGGTCCTAATAAAGTGACATTACCACTACTGGTCACCAAGCCACGGTAATGGCCTTCTTTCATAAAACTTAAAGACAAGAGGTCTCATCACAAGCCGACTTTTTCACTTTTATTAGCTCCTGTGAATGGAATTGTTATTAACAGGTTACCACACTAGAACAATGATCTTTAATTTACATCTAAGTAAATTGAAAGGCCTTTGTAACTATGTACTTATTTCTAATAGATGGGACACTTGCATCTCAATGGGTTAAAAGGGCATCCCTGTCGAGGCTATGGATGCCTACTGGCAACAGTGGCTATGCCTATGATATAGAAGTTAATTTAATACTATAATCTACTTGGTCACCTTGTTTTCTCAAAACTAATTTCTGATAAAGCTGTATGTTTCATATACAAGGTTTTCCAGAACTCATGGTTCATGGGGTAATATTTAATCAATTCTTAGATGATGGAGGTTATGGTTTATATCTATTATTGAGTTATAAATATTTACTTTACATGTCAAGGATGAAACTTTTAGGATATTTGATATTTGACATTTTGTATTATCTAATCTATAATTCCTTTATTCTACAAGTATCATAGATTTAACCAAGGATAGTTGCTTGCCCAATCAATCACCATTAATTCATATCTTAACAACACCACTGAGAGGCATGATTCTGATTTTGAATTCCATGTAATTGGACTGTCCATTAGAAGCAAAGACTGAGATAACTAATTCTCATAATTTATGTGCTCATGACAACCTAAGCTTATGGGTATAAAGAATGCATATTTTCCCTTCTTATCCATTAATATCCCATTTCATTCACAATATGTTTATGTCACTTTTATATGTAATGGGGTAATTGAGGTGATGAATTATTGATTAAGGATACTCATGAGATGTTTTATAGATGACAGAGAAACTAATCAATTTGGTAGAAGGAAACTATGCTGCACTTTCTGATTAATTTTTTTTCAGTGTGCATGGCTTCCACCTTCCACATCACTTTCAGCATCAGCTCAGCCTACATCAGCTTCAAAAAAATTTCAATCCATACATGCCATTCCACATTTTTATGGAGGTAAAACTTGAGGTAAAATAACATAAGGTTTTGATTTATTAAAATTTTAGGAGAATGTCATGAAAAACCATTGATCATTATTCACTCATATTTTTCAACCATTATTTCCCTTTCTTTACCACTTCTCATTTTTCAGAGACAAAATCTTTCAGTTTAGGGGAGTGTTACTTTCATTATCATGAACATGCCATTAATATTCTTTATCATCCATCGATCTCATTATTCATTCTCAAAATCTTCCTTATTCCATGTTGTTATACATCAAACAAATATTTCAGCCATGATTGTAGAAACCACCCCAATTTGTTTTCTAGTGTAGCATGAGGGCATGCTAATTCTCCAGTTTGGGGGAAGGGTTGCTATGCATGATGAATGATTTCTCATTTCTTCCTCATTTAAGGTACACAATCCTAAAATTGATTTGTGTATATCCTTAAAACTATCAACTCGATTCTTTTGATTTTTGTATAACAAAGATGTATCATTAAACCCAGAAATTTTCAAGATAAACCAATTTGTTAATTCCAAAAAATCATGCATTATTACCGAAAACCATTTTTTTGATATATTGAAATCTTTTCATTGCATTGATTTGATTTTTGGATTGGAGAAGTATTGATATAGTAAAAATTTTTAGCAAAATCTGGTTTGTAATGAAGTTTGTATTTACTTGTATCATACTTTGTTGCAACTTCATATACATATGGTTGAAAGTATACATTAAAATTATTTTAAGGAATCATTTGAGGAAGAAGCCTTCTCTTCCATCAATATCATGCACTCGGGTGAGCACTTTGATTATTGTATTACAAGTTGGTTAATACTGAAGCATTAGGTTGCATGAAGACATGCAACATGTTAAGTTTGGGGGAGATGTTGGGCCACTAATTTGTATTATTAGTATCACTTCTTAACATCCATTTCATCCATTTCTAATGTTATTTATCACATTATTTATCATAATTTATTATATAGTTCCATTTCATAATTATTTATGCTCTTTTGGATAAATAATACTTGTTCTCCTTTATTTTAATAAATTAATGATTATTATGCATGATTTTTTCAATGATGATTTATTAATGAATTCATTATAACATCACTCACTATTTTAGCCTCCAAGATCTCTTCCATATTGTAGATTTGATCTTCAACTAACAATTAAATATTACAACTCATAAATTCGCTAGAATAACAAGAGACACTTTTGCATTGAAAGTTTCGGGCAAACGAAGAAGAATATTGAAAATCCGAAACATGGGTTTTGTGAAAAACGGACCAAATTAGTTTTCACGTGAGCAATTTTCCAAAATTCAGTCTTGATTTAGAGAAACATAGGGTTCTTCGAAGGATAGCTTTGCAAATTTTCTGTTATGACCGTTTTCCAAAATTGCCCCAATTGTAATTTCCAGATTCGACTTGTGCCAGTTGAATCATGATGGAAATATCTTTCAGATCTCATCTTTCTTATTGAGATTTTGTAATCAGTTTATTTCCCCTTTGTTGTTTGTATATTTAAAAGGGCACAAATCAGAGAGAAGAGGAGGATAGAATGCATAAGAGATAATGCATAGAGGGTTGGCTACGCAAGGAATGGAGCTATGTAACAGAACATTATTTGATCAAGTTAATGCAAGTTAATTTCTTGTTACTTATGTAAGTTGTGATCATATCACAGCCCTGATTAGAGAGTTGTGCCTACTCTTCGATCAGGTTTTGGGTATTTCCTGTGTGTTGTTATTTCTATTTCATGTTTTGTATAATTTGCAATTGTTGTGATAATATATATATTTTCTGATACTCTTATTATTGTGAATGCATTGTAAGCTTTATGATTTATTTCTTCCATTTCTTTATGTGTTGTTACAATGATTTTTTCTTTGTTTAAATTATTGAATCCACAATTGATATCATAATTTTTCTATTGTATCTGCACATACTGTGCGCATTAGCCTTGCAATAACCAATGAACCTGGATTGATAATTAATGTGGGAAAGGTTTTGAATATTCATTCACACTTGGACACCAACACTTAGAGTACTTGATGAAGTTCTCCAATCTGTATTCTCCAACTTGATCATAATGGAGGATATTTATAAAATTCCATGTTTTCCTCTCTACAATGTTTTTGAATTCTTTTAAATAATTAAAGACATTGGTATTTTTTTTAAGTACACCCAAGTGTACCTTGTGCAATCCTCAATAAACAACAGAAAATAGCATGCTCCTCTTAAGGATCTGTTTTTCATGGGTCCACAAACATCACAATGTGAAATTTCTAATACATCTCTTCTTCTCCTATGAAAATTAGAGGAAAATTCATCTCTATGAATTTTTCCTTATGCACAACCTTCACAACCAACATATTTTTTCTTTAACATGGGGATTCCTTCAACCATACTTTTTTTCTGAAGTAACAATAAATCATGATAATTGATGTGACCATACCTCTAATGCCAAGGACTTGCTATTGACATAGTTTTAGAAATCATTGCTTGATGAATTTTGCTGGTGAAATCAAGCTTGTATAGGCCTCCAACTTTGACACCTATAACAACAGTTTGCAGTGATCCAAAAAATATTTTACTATGCAATTTGTTTTGAAGAATCAATGTTCAGATTATGATCTGTAATTGTAGACACAAAGATTAATTTTTTCTTGATCTTAGGCACATACATAACTGATCTGAAATGTGAGAACTTCTTATTTCCAATAAAAATATGGACTGTCGAGGCATTTACAGGATATGTCACCTTTAAAGAAAGGATGAGATTTCGAAGCTTGTTGGCCCTTTACAAACTCTGCCTAAAGAAATAATAGAAGTAATCACTAATGATCTAATAATGAAACTACTTGTTTGCTGGTGCAAGGTATCCATTATCCATAAACTTATGTGTGCAAACTTTTTAATATGTTTTGCAATTGGAACAAAATGCTTTTGGTGAATTTATTAGTCTTTTGTGTGTAGGAGGCTTATTTCTTTTTACTGTTTAACATATTTAACTCTGATAAAACAGAGAAAATAAATCACAGAATATAACTCAGCATATTATAAGATAGTTCACCCCTCCTGGGCTACATCTACTGGGTCCAAGGCCCCCAAATGGGCATGTCCTTGCTCTTATTATGCTCAAATTTGTTAATAAAGTGATCAGAAAGCCTAAAAATGAAAAACAAGCTGTGAAAATGAGTTCATAACATAGAAAATAGTAAAGATAGGCTTTTTTTTCACCTCCAAAGGTTAACCATATCGCAATACATCTCCAACACTCCCTAGGCCCTGATGGATCTCCAAGCTTCTCTGCTAAAAAAGTACCTGAAGATGATCTCTTTTGCCTCTGCAACATGCACCATTGACTCTGGAATGCTCAAATTACCGAAAATCAAAAACAAATTTTCTCCAAAAGGAATCTCTTAGCCAAAATTATGACCCAAATAGTATTTCCCTACTTAGGGCTAAAAAAACTCATCCAATTCTAGGAGGACTGCCAGTTAAGCCCGCTATTTTAGGGTCCGCTGCAAAATTATGGTTCTCTGCCATAATTCCCACCAAAGGTTGGGGGCTAGTAGATAAGGTTCGTTCAGCCAAACGACCGCGCCCGTTGGAAAAGACTTTGGAGTTAACGATCTGCAATAAAGTGATAAACATATGATATAAATATAATTAAACACCCCTCCAAAAATCATGTGACCATTGCCATAGTTCTGTTATCTTCCCGTTTGGTTTAGCTCCAGGTCTTAGTCGTTGGTTACATAGCAGAGGGGGCTAGCCCTTAGGGGCTGGCCCCCTTTCGGCCCCGCCCGAATCCTTTTGAAACTTTAAATAGATGTGAAGATCTATATGGTTAATAACTTCCCGTAGAGCACCCGGTCGGGTCGCCCAGCTGGAAGTGCCCAGACCCGGGTTCAAATACTATTCTCTTCGATAAATTTTGCAATGCCAAACATTCACCGGCCTGGGGCCACGTGGCGGCCTCCGGGCAGGCCACGTGGCACCTGCTGATAGGCCCAAAACCAACATATAAATAAACCTTCCAATCTGAATGTGACACTTTTCGACCTCTGATTGGTTGAAAAATAATATTCTATGGAATATTCCTTTTTTAATGTTTTTTTATTCAAAGTCAAACCAAGTCAAACTGGAATTTTCCTGAAATTGTGAAATTTCAAACTTGAATATCATTCACATACAATATCGGTTTTAAGTGTTGTTCATGGCTACAGGATCGTTTTGACGAGACCTTTTCTGTCGTTCTGGTTTCAACCAATTCTGATCAAATAAAATTTTAAGAATTTTCTTCACTTATTACATGATCACCTGATCACACCTCCCAAATGGGAAGATTTTGGACCCCAAAAGCCTTCAATTACTTGTTAAGAAGTTGAGGATACAGCTTCCTCACCTTTTCCATCTCAATCCATTTTTCCTTACTCAGTTTGCTGCCTTTAAGACCAACCCAAACATAATCAACATTTCCCCTCCTCGAAGTGCATGTCCTTCTGTCAAGGATAGCATCCTCTTTCAATTCATCCAAAAATTCTAGCGAGAAATCCTCTATGGATGGTAGCTAAATGTCACTTTAAATATCAACAATTAAAGGAGGTTCATACAAACATAAATTTTCCACATTCACAACGAAATACATTTGCATTTATGAAGGCAAATCTAATTGAAAAACATTATTTCCAACTTTATTAAGGATCTTGAATGGACCATAACGAATAAGCTTCAGATTTTTACCTTCTCCTTTCATTCTTTCCTTACTAATATGCAACCATACCTCATCTCCTTCTTGAAACTTATGATCAACTCTATGTTTATCATGTCTCTCCTTGTACTTGTCTTGAATTTTTTCAAGTTGTTCGTGAACTTGCTGATGTATGAGCTGAATTCTTTCAATGAACATGTGAGCTTTGTCAATGTCACTATGACCATCAATGGCCACATCCTTCTCAAGAATAAAATCTAAATGTGACTTAGGAAAATACCCAAAACAAGCTTCAAAAGGTGAAGTATTTGAAGAAGAGTGCTTGGCCTGGTTGTAAGCATGCTGAATGTAATGCAAATGCTCATCCAAAAGCTTGGGATGCTTGCTGCAATAACCTCTTAAAAGATGTACAATGGTTCTATTCACTACCTCTGTTTGGCCATCGGTTTGCAGATGAAAAGAAATACTCTTCTTCAACTTGGTGTCCATCATCTTCCATAGAATGGACCAAAAATTCCCCACAAATATGGAATCCCTGTCACTAAAAATAGAAGTAGGCAAGCCATAATGAACCCATACATGTTGAAAATATAAATCAACAGTTTGTTCAGCAGTTATATATTTCTTACATGGCATAAGAATACACATCTTGCTGAAACGATCAACTACTACAAAAAGATAATCATGCTGCTTTATAGATAATGGTAGCCCTCCAACAAAATCCATAGAAACACTTTCCCATGGTCTAGAAGGTACCGAAAATGGCATATATAAACCAAGATTCCTATTGCTAGGCTTGCTTGTAGCACATAATGAACAACCTCTGATGAAATGTGAAACACTATCTACCATGCGAGGCCAATAACAATACCTCTGTAAATGTGCCACTGTTTTTCTTACCCTGAAATGTCCAGCTATGAGAGAAGAATGAGCCTCTCTCATCATGCTTAATCTCTCCCCCTATGGTATACATAACTTTCCCATATGAAACAGCAAATTATTATGCAAATTATAAGCATTCTCCTCAACATGATTCCCTTCACTCAAGTTAGCATACACATCCTTAAAATCAACATCTGATGCATATTGTTCTATGTAGCTCTCATGCACAATAGAATCATTCTTAAGAAAAGTACTAGCACTAATAATAGGCCTTGAAAGCATATTAGAAACCTTGTTGTAAATACCTTTATTTTACCTTATTACCAAGTGAAATTGTTGTAAGAAGCCCATCCATATGAAATGTCATGACTGCTGCAATTTACTTTGCGACTGCAAGTACTATAAAGGCTGATGGTCGGTATGAACAACTGTTTCTTTGCCCATCAAATATTGTTTCCACTTTTGAAGCTTTGTACCAATGCATAAAACTCTTTATCATATGTAGGATAATTCAAAACAGCACCATTAAATGTCTCAGAATGAAATACGATAGGCTTACCATGCTGGAAGAGAACTGCACTGATGGCATAATCACTAGCATTTGTCTAAATCTCGAATGGCTATCTCAAGTCTGGTAATGCAAGGACTGGAGCTGAAATTATCTTTTCTTTCAAAGACTCGAAATCTTTTTGTTTCTTGCCTCCCCATTGGAAATCACACTTCACACTAGTCACTGCATGCATAGGAGACGCTATGGCAAAGAAGTTAGAAATAAACTTCCTCCAATACTGAGCTGCACCCAAAAAACTTCTTACCTCTGTAATGGATTTGGGAGTAGGCCAATTCACAATTGCTTCTACTCTGGAAGGATCAATTCTCAAAGCGCCTCCTTCTACTATGTGTCCCAAATAAACCAAAGAAGTCTTTCCAAATTCACACTTTGACATTTTAAGAAATAACTGATTTTTCTTCAAAACATCAAGTACTTTCTTAACATGAATGACATGCTCTTCTCTAGTCTTGCTGAAAATTAAGATGTCATCTAAGTATACAATAAAAAAATCATCAAGAAAAGGACGTAAGACATCATCCATTACCCGCATGAAAGTTGCAGGTGCATTGCATAAACCAAATGGCATAACAAACCACTCAAAGAGTTCTTGTTTGGTTTCAAAAGCTGTCTTCCGAATGTCACTTTATTCAATTATAACTTGATGATAACCACTACATAAGTCTAACTTAGTGAAAAATTTAGCATCTTTCAGCTGATCTAACAAATCATCTATCCTTGGAAGTGGGTAACGATTCTTTACCGTTATCTTGTTCAAAGCCCTGAAGTCCACACACATATGCCAAGTTCCATCTTTCTTTGGAATCAACACTATCGGTGACCCACATGGCGAAGTGCTTGGCCTTATTAAACCCTTGTCCAACAACTCTTTAATTTGCTTCTTTATTTCAGCATTCTCCATGATAGACATGTGATACATGCCTATGTTAGGAAGTGGAAAATCTGGATGTAAATGGATTTCATGCTGAATCTCCCTATTAGGAGGCAAACCTGCTGGTTCCTGAAACATCTCATGATGTGCATCAACTACATCATATAAATCTGATTTAAGCTTGGAATCACAATTTTCAAATGACTCATGATTCACATCAACCTTTGGCTTGATCATAAGAAGTACAAAACTCTTTCTTGAATTAACTAGTCTTTTTACATGTCCCGCATTCACCATCGCTATATTTTTCTTCTTGCGATGTGCTCTAACAATATACTCCTAGCCATATTTGAAAAGATGATATTTATTTTCATGGCGATGGAAGATCGCTTTCCTGTAAAATAAGTAAGGACTTCCCAAAACAATTCCTGATATATCAAGAAATACCACATCAAGTTCAACTGTGTCAATAAAGTGTGCAGTTAATGCAAGGAACAATATGCACTTTCTTGAGACTTGTAAGTTTGCATCCTTGCATATCCACCCAAGTGGATAAGGCTTTGGACGTGGAATGGTCTCAAGTTTTAGCTGTTTTACCAAGTCTTCTGAGATGAGATTTGCTTGTAACCCACTATCAAACAATGTGTCAATTTTTGTATGTTTTGAGACTACCCTCACATGGAACAATTCAATTCTTTCTTCCTCATTAGGAGCTTGTAAATGACAGTTTGAAGTACTAGTGCTTGCATTAGTTTCTATTTCCTTTCCCTTCATACTTTTCAAACCCATGGCTACAATTTTGGTTTCGTCACCTGAATTATCGCCTAAATCTTGTGGTGTAGTTGTAGTAGTTGTAGTTTTCTTCTTTCCCTTGTTTTTGTTAAACTGGTTTCTTTTTTCAGGATGTAATTTCCAATATTTTTTCTCTTCATGGCCCTCTTTTGAACAATGTTTACAAATGAACTTTTCACCCTCTTGTTTGATAGATGCATTCTTTTTACCTTTTCCCTTAAAGGTTTTCTCTTTGTTCTTCCCTTTGAAAGGCTTGTTTCTACCCTCATCAAAAGTATTCTTTCCTCTAGCCTCTAAATGTGTAGCTTGTACATAGACTTAATCTAAGCTAGTAGGATTAAACATCAGGATAGTGTGTTTAATGTAACTATGCAAACCACCTATGTACTTTAACAAAGTGTCTTGGCTTTGTAAATCTACCCCAAGTAAGAGTGATCTTCTCCTAAATTCATGGGTATAGTCTTGCACATTCTGTCCCTTAAGCTGTCTAAAGTTTTGCCAGTTCATTATAGCCTTTTGAAGGTGAGCAAGAGGATAAAATTGTTTCTTGATTGCAGTGATAAACTCAGTCCATGATAAAGAAATCTTACCATGTTTCTTGATTTCATCCCTGGTTTTGGCTTCCCACCAAAGCAATGCTACTCCATCCATCCTTAGTGAGGCTAATTGTATTTTGGTGTCATCATCATGTAGATTTTGAATCCTTAAATAGACCTCCATTTGTCTGATCTAATTATCTAACTTCTCTATATTAACATCACCGTTAAACATCGTCAGTTCAAATTTGACATCAAGCTTTAACAAAGGATTTTTACCAGTGTTTTTTGACTTATGTGACTGATTTACCGAAGTTGAAGAAGATGATGTTGAGGAAGAGGATGACGATGGAGATGGTGGATCACCATTTCCTCCATTCGCTTTCTTTGACTTATCATTGTCCTTCTTTCCTCCTGAGGAATCCTCTCCTTCTCTTTGGTTTTTAGACCCTTATCCAACAATCCTATCATTTCTTTCTTAATAGAGGATCCTTACCATTTCAGTCATATCCAAGAAATCTTTCTGAAATATTCTTTCTTCTTCCTTGGGATCCATTTCTTCATGAGCTTCTTCTTCTCTTGAAGACATGCTTGTAGCTGCTTCTAAGGCTATTGAGGGTAAGATAGAAGGTGGAGATAATGGCACCCTGGCCCTCCTTGGTTGAGGATTATCTTGTGCTCTAACCAATTGTCCTTCCCCTATTTTAAGTTTAAGCCTAGTAAGAATCAAATTTGCAAAACAGTAAAATATTTCTTTGCACAAAATTCAAAACTTGAGCTCAAATCTAGCTCTGATACCAATCTGATCTGAAATGTGAGAACTTCTTATTTCTAATACAGAGATTG
This sequence comes from Pinus albicaulis, assembly GCA_034641835.2. Taxonomy (NCBI): domain Eukaryota; kingdom Viridiplantae; phylum Streptophyta; class Pinopsida; order Pinales; family Pinaceae; genus Pinus; species Pinus albicaulis. The sequence continues at coordinate 534,984,403 of CM076571.1, read as the reverse complement.
ACTGTAGGGGAATTTACTGGATATGTCACCTTTAAATAAAGGATGAGATCCAGAAGCTACCTGGCCCTTTACAGACTCTGTCTAAAGAAATAATAGAAGTAATCACTAATGATATAGAAATGAAACTACTTGTTTGTTGTTCAAGGCATTCATTATCCATAAACTTATGTGTGCAAACTGTTTTATATGTTTTGCAATTGGAACAAAATGTTTTTGGTAAATCTATGAGTCTTTTTGTGTGTAGGAGGCTTATTTCTTTTTATTGTTTAACATATTTAACTCTAGAAAAACACAGCAATATAAATCACATATATAACACAGCATATGATAAGGCAGTTCACCCCTCCTGGGCTACATCTGTCAGGTCCAAGGCCCCCAAATGGGCATTTCCTTCCTCTTATTATGCTCAAAATTGGTTATACAGTGTGAAGAAAGCCTAAACAGGAATAAATAGCTGTAGACCTTAGTTCATAACACAGAAAACAATAAATATGGGCTTTTTTTTCACCTCCAATGGCTAACCATAGCCCAATACAGCTCCAACACTACCTAGGCCCTGATGGCTCTTCAAGCTTCTCTGCTGAAAAAGTACCTGAAGATGAGCTTTGTTGCCTCTACAACCTGCACCATTGGCTCTGGAATGCTCAAATTACCCAAAATAAAATAAAAAATTCACTCCAAAAGGTTTTCCCCAGCAAAATTTATGAGCAAAACCAATTTTGCCCAATCAGGCCTAGAAAACCTCCACCAAAAGTGGAGAAACTGTAGTTAAAGCCACTAATTATGGCATTGGCGCCAATCTGGGTGGACTCCACCAACTATATCCGGACCGTTAGGGGTAACATTAAGTGTCAATAGTTGCGGTCACATGTCTGCACCCGTCGCAATATATGTTGGACCAACGGTTATATAAATGTGGTCTTAAATGTTACCGTAACCACTGCTACGTCCACATGTGACCTTATCCAAAACATAAATGTTAACTGTTTACATTTAACCGCCAGATGTTTATAGCACTGGTCCCGAGCTTGTGGTCACATTATATAGAGGGGGCTGGCCCCCTTTCGGCCCCGCCTGAATCCTTTTGAAACTTTAAATAGATGTGAAGATCTATATGGTTAAGAACTTCCCGTAGAGCCCCCGGTCGGGTCGCCCAGCTGGCAGCACCCATACCCGGGTTCAAATCCTATTGTCTCTGATAAATTTTGCAACGCTAAACATTCACCAGCCTGGGGCCACGTGGCGGCCTCCGGGCAGGCCATGTGGCGCTCGCTGATAGGTCAAAAACCAACATATAAATAAACCTTCCAATCTGAATGTGACACTTGTCAACCTCTGATTTGTTGACAAATAATATTATATGGAATATTCTTTGGAATATTCTATGGAATATTCCTTTTATAATATTTTTTTATTCAAATTCAAACCAAGTCAAACTGGACTTTTCTTGAAATTGTGAAATTTCAAAATTTAATATCTTTCACATACAGTATCGGTTTTGAGTGTCGTTCATGGCTACAGGATCGTTTTGATGAGACATTTTCTATCGTTATAGTTTCAACCAATTCTAAGCAAATAAAATTTTGAGCATTTTCTTCACTTAGGACATGATCACCTGATCAGTAAGTTTGCAGGCGTGGGGTGTTAGGCAGGACATTGTAAATGTATACTGACTAAGTATAAATAAGTTTGAGCTGCTAGGCTTTATGAATGGTGTCTTCTTCAGAGGTAGTTCCTTGTGTTTCCACATCTTTTGAGATCTCTCCTGTGAGAGTCTTCCAAAACAAGTCTAGGAGAACTCTATCTTTGAGTTTGGCTTTGTAAAAACAATGATGTTGTTGCCATTCATGGAGATGGTCTCAAATATGGGTAGCTGGCCTTTACCTAAAATGAGTGAAAAATTCTATCCCTGAATTATGGTGGATGGGTAGCTGAAAGAAAGTGAGGAACGCAGTAGTGAGGGCGCTAAAGGTTCCATGTGAAGAAGAAGGCTGCTCCACATACCATTTTGTAGCAAGTCCAGTTAGGGTGCGTTGAAACAATCTCGGTCGAATAGTATCATCAAGAATACTATTGGACGAACACCATAGGTGGAAAGTCATAATGTTATTTCCAGGGTCTTCTGCTTGCTTCCCTTCAAACTTTGGTATGTCATAGGGGAGCTCTATGGGCATGGGGGGCCAATTGGGGTTGTGTGCAAAGGGGTCAATTTGCATAATTTTAATAATAACATCTTACTAGTGAGTAAATCTAGTCAAAGTATATTATAAAATCTTCATTAACTCCAAGACATATGGTTCCAGATAACTTGTAGTAACATATTTAGTTAGTTTGAATTGGGTTTAATACTCTCAAATTGCAACACAAATTTGATAATAATACCTTAATCATGGGTAAATCTAGTCTTAGTAGTGAGTAAATCTAGTCAACGTAAATTATAAAATCTTCATGAAGTCCAAGACATGACATATGGTTCCCAAGAACTTGTAGGAACATATTGCACCTTCAGCTTCCTTTTGTGAATGGGCAAAGGGTGAAATGTTTTTGAATTCCAAGAAGTATGGGCAAGAGGTGAAATGTTTCTGAATTCCAAAAAGATTTCTCCATGCGAAGTAAAAATTAGTAAAAAAGCATATTGCACCTCAAATTTAGGGTTGTGAGTCGACTTCCGGTTGGTTGTGAATAGGCAATGGGTGTATATATACCAGACTGATACCTAATGACCAATTATTTTTAAGTACATACAAATATTTGTAGACATCTTCCTCTTATCTATTGTTTCTTCCATTTGGTGGTTGAGATTTTTATCTTGTGGTTTCTTAAAAGCCGAAGGTGGTAACTTGTGATAATATTTTGATGGCAGCTGCCATGGGTAACTACAATGATGATAGATACCGCGATGAAGAAGAAGAATTCATTTTCGATCCAGAGATGTTAGATCATGAACAACGAGACGAAGAGTTAGAATGGCAGGCACAACCTCAACAGGAACCTGAACGTACCTCTTGTCCGATTCGAAGGAGACTCAAGAAAGCAAGTTCCCACTCTTCTCATGATGTAGAGATGTTAGATGAACAAGGAGACGAAGAATTAGAATGACAAGCACAACCTCAAGTACAGGAACCTGAACGTACCTCTTCTCTGGTTCGAAAGAGACTCAAGAAAGAAAGTTCCCTAGTCTCTTCCCATGAAGATCAAGATCAATTGCAAGAATCCTCACTACAAACATCAAAATCTAAGCACGTGGGTAACAATGCTTCCCTATGTCCTCACTACAAATATCAATTCATGGTCCCCACATAAATTACTTCAACATTTATTAATAGGGTAATTAGCAAAAATCTAAAATGAAGCATAAACAAAACCAAAAACGGACTCTCCCCAATGTCACAATGTGGACCTGTGGTGGCATTTAGACCTAAAGGGATGGGCTAAAGACCCAAAAAAATTAATTGTTTATTTCATTTGTTGTGTGAGGGCATATTTGAAGGAGTAAAGGAGGCTCTATGTTAACAATGGAGAGGATATAAATAAGAGAGGCCTAAGTGGAGGTCTAAAACACAATTTCAACTTGTCTAATGTGAAGACAAGAGCCTAAGAAGATTGTAGATCCTTAAGGAGTTGAGATGGAGTGAAAGAAGAAGGATGAGTATACTTTTTCTTGTGTTCTAGTGTAGGTCGAGCTAAGGAGGATTGATCAAGCTTTGTTTGTGTATGGTTCTGGGCATAAGGCTATGGTATATCTTTGTGAACAGGTTGAGCTTAACCTCTACTGCATTAAGGAAGGTCAATACCCTTAATTTCATTGCACAATGAGGGTGTGAGGTTAGTGGAGATGCTAGTGTGAGGGTCAAGTTCCCTCAAGGGAAGGCACATGAGTTAAGGGAAAATACATGAGGTATAAGCATAGTTTTAGTGGACTAAAATGGCCACAGGTTAGGGCACATCCTCAGATAGCCGCAAGAGGCTTAAAGAGGATCGAGAAGCCTCTGAAATTTGTATGTGCAAGGCCAAAAATATTCATGACTGAGAAAAGGCATCGAAGAGGTAAGATACATTGCTTTCTATGCTTATGGTTGTAGAGTTTATATCGTGAAGGCATGTCCTTGAATAAGGGATGTTATTAACAATGAACTATAATACTATGATCTGGAACCTGTGCCAAATTGTTCCTACAGGGAGTGATCAATGCTCAAAGGCACCTGCCATATATCATTGGTGGTAACACAAAATGGAGGAAGTCCATTTCTTCTAATAGTCAAAGCAATGGTCATATGGAGTAAAAAACCTTATGGATATCTATCAACAAACACTACAAGATCCAACAGTTAGAAAAATTGGTTGAACATCCACCCAAGGCATGGTTCTAATGGGGAAGGCATTGATCATGGGTTCAAATCAAATTAACTGACTCAGAATAGCTTCCCTCTATCCAGATGTGTCGAGGAAGGAGAGGGGATTACACAAGGATTTCCTTTCAAAACAAAAATCCATTGCTACTGTAACTGTACAATACCACAATCAACACTTTGCAGCAATTAACCATGTGCTAATCTATAATTCTAAACTCGAACACATATGCATGAAAGAAAATATGAAGTTGTGTCAGATTTCATGAGTGAACGTCAGAGAGTTTGGAAGATTCAAATGGATGACCCTCACATAAATCTAGCACACATCAGGATGAAGCCCTAGAATTCTCACTGTAAGAGGAGGGTCCTGAAGTGGAACGTAGAGTCTTGAAGGTTACATTGTGGGACAAGCTATGTTGTAGAGGCCAGAGTGAAGTAATCATACCTGCGCTAAACTCAAATACATGAGTCACCAAGAAGTGCAGCATGTTAATGGAGTTGTCCCTAAAGCAGAACTGAATGGTGATCCTCCACAAGATGCCAACAAGATCTAGAGGATCTGATTTTTAGCATTTTAGAACACGATCTAATTTTTAACGTTTTAGAAGTTGTATTATATAGTGTAGCTGAGACATTAAAAGTATCAAATTTCTATGTGATTATAGACTGCATGATTAATTATATTATTTTGTTGCTCAAACTCAGTTAAGATTAAAACTTTGGGACTAAAATGAATTGTTCGTTACATTTTTGACTGGGAAACATATTCTGTATTGAAGTGTTATCTTATGAATTACTGAATATGGCTCTAATAAATTTGTTACCTTGTGAATTGTTAAGAGGACAACGTTGAAGAATACCTAATTGTGTGAGAAACCCTCGGGAAAAATTACCCTAGCACTCTACAATGGTATCAGACCAAAAGTCATGCCAGTCGAGATGGTATTTGAAAATTTGAAAAATGGAACCAACACAAACAATTTTTTGGGAAAACTATGCAGAGTTTTGGGAGCAGCAAGAAAAGTCTTAGAGGACGCTAGAAAAGCAACACGCAGAAAAAATCAGAAAATTAGAAGAATTTAAATGTCATAACATCTAAGAAGAACAAAATGGGATGACTTCTGAAATAGTGGCAAGAAAAACAAGTCAAGCGACAATGATCATAAGCTCAAGCTTGAAAAACAAGGTATAAGAAAGGTTGAAGGAAAGACGAAAGCATGGAAATGATTGTATCCCCCTACATGGGAGGAAAATCCTAAAGAAGACACCATGGCTAGAGGTAGCAGTTTTGAAGGTATAAGAAGTCAGCTAAATCTCAGAGAATAGGATGGACTTCCCAAGGAAGGAATACTCTTTCTGATAGTAACATCCTTACAATTTCAAATATGCAGGGAGGTAAAGATAATTGTGTCAACAAGGTCTCTCCATACACCTCTTGTAGTGATTCCTTACTGCACATATCAACCTCAATCGCAAGCAAAAAGACCAAACGATCCACTATTAATAATATTTTAGGATCCACTATGAAGTTGCCAAACGATGATGAGCTTAGTGTAACGGACATCAAATTTTATGAAAGGATGCCTTTAGGAAATAAACTATTAATATATTCAGATCTTAACACTTGCATTGACAAAGTATTAACTATGATGAACGATGGTTTATAAAGGATGTAGTGCCATGTTGGCAACTGAATAATAACAATGGACAAGAAGCATCTACTTTTAGGTTTTCAAATTTACATGACAAGAAAGTGACAAATGCAGCTGCCAGCGGGGGACAATCTGATGACATTCAGGACCAAACATCCATATGAGAAACTAATGCACTTGATTTTGGCATTAGGAAGACATGTAGCCTCTTTCCAACATCTAAACTATCACAGAGAAATCAATCGAAGTTATAGATAAATCCAAAGAAAATGTTGAGTCAACTTATATGAAGAAAACCATCAAATTGGTTCTATGTTCAGAAAGTGAGCAATTGATCTAACTATGTTGTTGCATTGAAATCAAAACCTATGCAAGAAATACGTATCAACAAAAAGGAGTAAGAATTTTATTGTATATATATTCAAAGAATTTCAATGCATCACTAGGATTCCTCTAACCCTTAAACTCTGTTATTATTATTACAAAGAATTGAATGTTATATGATGCTATATTTATGATCTAAAATCATGTATACAAATGATGAATGTATAAAGTTTTGAAGTGTATTTGTCATCAAATGAGGAAAGCCCTTGAAGCTCTTCAATAATATGGTTGGACATGATCATATTTATCAATAATATGTTGATCAAACGAATATCCACAGTATCATTATGATATCAGTGTAGCATCAATTCATCATGATCTAATCGTGAGAAAACCCTTGCTTTTATAACTTAAATGATAAACCCCTATTTCCCAAATATATTTATTCCCTAGAGTGACGAGTCTAGCTGACTTGGGCCCTGTCACGACTAGGCCACAATGGCATCTAGCCTAACAGGTGTTTTAAACCAAACAACACCTACACTATCTATTGACACATAGGAATATGCATAGAAGACAATACATAGGAACAATTGCTTACCCTTAAGCTGCCCTTCTTCTTTGCAGATCTATTGACATCAGCAAGGCGGTATTCATTCATAATCCAATTCATCTTGTTTCCTTTAGGTGCTTTTCCGACATAGAAAACCAGAGCCTTCTTGATTCCAACATGCCTATTGCTGCCCTTAGTAGTGATGGGTTTATCTGCACCTATGGCTTTCCAGTATCTTGAGCTAGCAGCCTTGTCGGGGCGAGAACCATTTGGATACTTCCCGTCCCTGCGAGTGAAGAAATACCACTCCTTTTCTCCAAATGGTGCCTTTTCTGCAAGAATTGGAAACGTGTATCAAACCAGAGAAAATATAATTTATAATAACTAAAAGAAAATAGGAATGAAAAACAAGAATTTCGCATTGCAGGAACATGACATGGGCATAAATATGAAAGAACACTATAAAAATATGAAAAAAGAAAACCCCTGTCCATATGACAGTCCATACCCACAAATAAAAATGAGATGATTCATTTTGAGATTGAAGTTTGCCATATCAAGCAAGGAGACATATCCAAGTATTAGTCCTAAGACATGGAAGGGCATTCATTTGAAGATTTGGGACATTAAAGAATTCATTTTTGAGAGGTATAGAAAACTCACACACATTTATGTAATGCCCATCTTACACTGGAAAAACCCCAAATTTAACATATTAGCCTTTACAGGCAGTTTAACCTAAAAAAGGCATGTTCAACAAGAACCAAACTCAACCAAAGTTGTATGTTTAAAAAGGAACAGCATAAGGAAGGACTCGCAACAATACGAAAGATAGGCCTTGCTTCAGATTTTTGTTTGATCAAATAATCCTTTGGAATTCCTTAGCCCAGTTACTTCAATTTCATTTGAGGATCCAGCATATTTTGCCTTAAGGGATCATTCTCTTACTACTGACAATATAACATTACTATGAGATAATTTGCGGGTTTTGGGGAAACAAGAATTCAAGCTTTTGTTGAAGCAGTGTTTGCACATTTGGAAGGCCTTATCTCCTCAAGTGAAAAATAATTTTGGGGTGATGATGATGAGAAAATTTTGAGTCAAATGGAGGAATTGCATTCTATTTATGAACAGAAAAATAAAAAACAAAGAAAGCACAACAATGATTAACAATTAATCTAAGGGGACAGAACTGGAACAGTTTGCAGACAACAATTAAGATCTTCTTAACTTTGAAGACGGGATGAGATGCATTTTATGGAGCTACATTACCAAAAAAAATCAGAGGCATTCATATCTCGAAATTAGCTTGTTTTATTCTTCGCAATGGAGGGAAGAATGTCATGCAGGGGACTCAGCTCAAAGGAAACGCTTGTAATCAAGTTGGCCTTTACATTCTTAGTTTCAGACGTAATTGATTCCTGAGAGATTCTTTGTTAGGTCAACACCATTCTTAATATTTATAAACATGCTCGTGGAAATGTGTTAACACAATAGGTGGTTTATCCTATAGCTTATAAGCTTTAAATGCTTATCAATACGTGGTCGAATGGCATTGGAAAAAAAAGCCCAAGATGATGTCGGGTTAATGAAAAGAGAGAAATTTCAATTATAATGGGATCACTCCGAACGACATTTAGAAATTGTTTCTGGGTATGCTAAGTCTCACCTTAGCAATCAGTGAACTAATCGATTCAAGCTCCAGTGGGTTCGAGAAAAGGCAAGGATTAATGTATTGAAGGTTTGTTGTGTGAATTTGGGTCCGTTTTAATTTTAAATAAATACATTTGAGCATGAAAACTTAGGTATAAAAAGAGAAGAGTAGTTTTTGCAGAGTGGCGTAGTGGAAGTGTTAAATATTGAAAGTTTTGCATCATTAATTTATTATTATTATTATTGTGAAGTGGAGGAGAAAGATGTGGGATGGCAAAGAAAACGTGATTTGGGTGTTGGTGGCCATATAGTTTGGCATCACTATTTCTTAATTTGATGAGTATCACATTGGAGAAGTGGATATACTAACTAATGAAAATGGTTTCCATTTTCTATCCTAGAATAGCAACAATCTTATGCCAAATAGGCCTCAAACCCTTGCATCCGATCACCAGCTAAGGATGTCGATCATATAACAGAAACGATGAGACTAGTGCAAAAATGATCAACTCTCTAATAGTGCTTAGAGAAAACTAAGCACTGACTATATGAGAAATGACCAAGCACTCACTCATATAGTCTCGTATGAACAACTTGGTCATTTCTGCAGAAAACTAAGTGATTCCTAAGTTTATCTGAACATTCTGCTCACACTGCCCACCCTCTTGATTGGATGATCCCTACAGTGCCTTTGCATTAGCAAGCATTCACTTCAATAGATATTAATGGAGTACCATTTTATTATTTGCAGTGAACCTTCTCAGTCATACGTGGTGAGATCAAACACCATCTGCTTAAAGTGGAGTGGGACAATTGAATTGCAACAACGAAACTAGTAGCTTTTAGTTCAGTGGGATGGCACATTGGTGATAAACATGCTATATTGGATGAGATAGACACTCTTATAGTTTCAGAAAATCTAGCATTCACTTCCATAGATTTTAATGGAGTACCATCATAGGTTTTTCTGTGAACCTTCCAAGTCATAGGTGATGAGATCAGATACCATCTACTCAAAGTGGAGTGGGACAATTGAATTGCAACAATAAAACTAACAGCTTTGAGTTCAATTGGATGACACACTGGTCATAAACATGAAATATTAGATGAGATAGAAGCTCTTATAGTTTATGCAAATTTGGCCCTTGGCCCAAGCCTAAAACCCTAAGGTGGAATATATTTCTGGAAATGAGAGACCGGTCACCTCCATTAAGAAGTTCTATACTTCTCTGTCATTGAGCCTTTGGTTAGTATATAAATGACTTGGGGAGTACTAGTCATCTCAGGTAAGATAGTTTCTGTAACACGGGATTGAAATGCCAGTGGTAGACTTCAACACATTTATTGGATGCTTACGTGGACGCTGGTTTGAATTCCAAGCCAACAAACATTATTTGTTATACAAGTAGATGAGAGTGAGTAATAGAAGAAATGGCAGTATAATGAAGAAAATGTAACTAAGGTATTGGATTAGAATGTTTTTCTTATTTGAGAATAATCATATGATTGACTTGGTATAAAAACTGATGACAGAGATAAATGGTGGTTGTGATTGAAAAAACTATGCCAATAATAGTCGAAAAAATTATATAGCCAACAAGACTTTGTGATTCTTTCAATTAAGGATGCCCCAAACCAACAAAATTCATATATCAATCCAATTATTAGTCCCAACTATGCCCAGAATATGGAGTCATGCTCAATTCATACATCTTTTTCTGTTTATAGCACAGTTTGTCTTTATTGATGGCATCCAAGCTAAGTAACTAAAAACACCCCAGGAGGACCCCTGAAATGTTCTTTGCCAAATCAGAAACAGATTCTGGTGTGTCACTATTTTGAAATGTTGAAAAAGTGTTTTGGTGACATTCTATCTTTCTAAAATGTTTTATCAGTTTCTTGAAATGCGCAAGATTTCTGTTCCATCTTGAAATGTTTTACAAATTATGGAAACATTTCAACAACAACCAACAACTTTTTGGGTAGAAAACTAAGTAGCAAATTTAAAACACTTAGGAATCACTAAGCAAAAAACTCTCTCTAATTTTTTGTAGATGTTCTATGCTTGATGCAACTTTTTGTTATGTTTCTATTATAAAGATAACATCAATTATAGGTTGATCCTAAAGCTTAAAAGCATTATTTCACTTTTATCCAACAACATCATTATGTTCTACGATTGCAATCCATGGTTCGGTCAACAATTTTAAAGGATTCCTGTAAACCTCCTCCATCATTTGTTTTGTATCACCCTCAGTTGCCCCCACACACTATCTTAGAGGACATTCTACAAACTTATTTCTCGCCTATTACAGAGTTCTCTCCTTACTTGAAATTTTAGATTTGGTGGCCTCTTCTCATTGGTTCACAAGTTACAACCCAGTTCAACATCAACCCTTGTATATATTCATAAATATAAAATAGTTGTAAACAGAAGAATTGTGAAGGAAGTCCCTATCAGCCTTTTAGTCTTATAACCTACAGGAATGACCTCCAATAGGGCCTATGAACCACAACCCATTCTGATTTTACTTTTTGTATGGTAAATAATTTGCGTAGGCCCTTTATGGAATACAATTCCAATTGATTAGCTTGAGATCATCTCTCCTTCCTTGGTTACTCTGCCAAGCCCATTGTTAATTACAAAAATTCATAGATTGAGTTTTGAAACTCTAGCCATTAGATAAGGTGGTAGACAGTACATTCATATTCAATGATACAATGTTTCCAGGACCAGAAATTAACCTTATAAACAATTTAGTTTCTGCCAGAGGTATATTTTTCCCAAGAACAAAAGAGATTGTAAATATGGTTGTAGAGGGCTTGGTTAGTTTATATGATCAATTTTACTGTATGCATCAGTACCAAGGCCCAAGAGGCAGAGTAGGAGGCTACCATAGCCCCAATGTCATTGAAATTTTAAGACTAGACAAGGTCCCAAATTGTTGCGCAACAGAAAAGCATCTCTAACCATTCCATTCTACTCACCATGGACTATCATGGCTAGGAGGAGAAGTCCAAGTCTAAACCTTATTCCTTGGGGAAAATTAGGTCCATGTTATGTTTGCTCATTTTCATTTACAAATATAAATGCGTTACTGTCCTGTAGCAAGGCCATTAGAGGTACTTACAAGCCACAATAAGGCCACAAATGTCTCCAACAAGAACACATAAAGAAGAAGGCTTACAAGTGGGAGGAAGGGTGGATTTGAGCAGGGATAGGTGCCCTAACCAGGGCTGAGTTCTTCAAAAAATACAAATCACATTTTAAGGAATTGGAAGAGAAGTTTGTGGAGAACAGATGTAGGATTGGGTTTGAGTCTTGTGATAGCATTATGTGCTTGATGGTGTGAGGGTCACCTTTGTCTAAAAGACCAAAAAGGGAGGTTGATACAACAATAGTTAGAGGGATTGTTTGGAGGGTCATTAGGCATTGTGTAGGAGTGTTCCTTAGCAATTAGCTCCTGGAATTGAATGTGCAGTAGCATAGGGGGTGTCTCCATAAGTAAGGGAAACGTTCATATTGCTGGTTGGTCCATAAGTGCGGTAGGGATAGTTGAGGAGCAACCTCACCCTAGGGTAGTGTTTTCTTCCTTTAAGTGGACAAAAAATAGAAGAAGCCTATGGGAGAAGTTGATACAATGATGAAGCAATGGGATAAGGGCTAGAAGAGTGCCCTAACTGGTCTTCTAGAAGCGCATAATTCAAGGGCAAGAGGGCAACAACAGAGAGTTACATATTGCCTCTTGGATGATGGCTTGAAGGGTGTCCTAGGAGATGACTCCAGGGAAATCAGAAAATCCCCATCTATTACAAAAGGGAGTTCCCGTCCTGAAGAAAAATCATGAAAAGAAAAGGCTCAAATCTCTCTTCCAGACTGGTGACATGGCAATAGGCCACATGGACCACTGTGATTGGTTGAAATAACACATTAGAAGCATTATGTTAGCATCTAAAATATCTAGGACATATGGCACTCCATGATAAAGACACATGGTGTGTGGATTTGAGTTTTTCAGGTGGTCAAGTGGGCTGAAAATAGGTGACATGTGGCACCTAGAAAATTGGCATGCTCAAACAACGAGGTGATGCAAGAATGACATGAGGGAGAAAATATCAGAAAAGCCCCAAATCTGGAGAACTAAAGCTCATCACCAACCTGAGATTGACAACTTTACATGATATAACCTATGAAATCGTAAATGGAGAAATCATAGTAACAATAAAGTAACCTATGTAACAATAAAGTTAGATTCATCCTGGGAGTGGTAAATGGAGAAATAATAGTGAACAACAGGAAACATGTAGAGTTTCTTACAATCAAAGAGATGAAAAAACACATACAAGAAACCTAGATAATAATCATTAACAAGCTTAATGTTGAATTATGAACTGTAAAGGAACTTACAAAATGTGACATTACAAACCTGGTCAAGTGCATAAGCAAAAATATCCTAGACATGACCCTCATTGACAAGTTGTATTTCTCATGATGCAAGAGGATTTGTACCTGCACTGCCAAGTTAATAAAAATCCATCATTATCTATATGATAAATACAAGTAATTGATGTAGTATTTTTTACTCTAATATGCATTCTTATGATAATGTTATAACATATGTTGAAAATGTCAAAACATACCTGAATAAGCTCCTCTTTATTTCAAGAACAATTTATTGGAGTTGCATGAACTTGGAACAAGCCTCCCATGATCTGAAAGAGTAGCAACTAAGTCAACAGTGACTTTTTTGTTGCTACGTTGGATCGAGGGAGGTTTTCTCCAAGATTAAATCTCTCCAATAAATTATTCTCTACTAAACAAGGCCAACCACGTGAATGTGGAACCTCTTATGGCCCCTCCCCCCCCCTCACATTACTCTCAATTCCCCAATACCCAATCTATATTTCATTTTTTACTTTCATGAGCATAAAAAAAAAATATTCAATAACTAATAAAAAAACAATGCAACAAAAAGTACGCAAGGAAACATTGAAATTAGTGCTTGACATAAAAATAGTATGGTAAATGAGTTTTTTATATAACGTAAAAAATGTTCCAAGTATGGTAACGTTTGTCTTATAATAATACGATATTTTACATTATCAAATTTTCTTTTTCTTCTTCCTATTTCTAAAGCTCCTAATTACATCATCAATATCATCGTGCTCTACTCCTGTTTCATGCCTTTCCCGCACTGCTGACCTAGTTTCGTAGTCACGATGTCTAGTCTCATCCAGTGACGAGGCATCACCTATAAAAACAGATAATATTAAATTTTAATTGTAAATTTTTGAATATCATTGAACTAGTTTGGTAATATTAATAAAAAAATTGCAATGAGATTATTTACCTGGTGCACCAGTTGTCGCCATTGGGACCGTTACACTGTCTTCCTCTCTGGTGGTAAGATCCTCAAGGGAAACATTCTCTTTCATTTAAAAAAAAACGTTATAAGGACAACCATCAAGGTATAATTAAAAAAAATTATAAGTGGAAATTAATTACCGTCACGGCCCTCACTAATAGTAGCATTTTCGGCCTGTTCCCCACTACAATGATCAGGTTGCACGTGAGCAACATCTACATATGGCTCTACAACTGGGTTATTTGGTTCGTCGGTAGTGCTGCTCCCCTGATTTAAATAAAGTTTTTAGACATTAAATTTATGGATGAAAACAAACATATTGAAATTTTAACGTTTTAGCTTATCAGGCATTCTGGATCTTGGGACCTGTCCCAAGCTTCTGCGGTGTTCAACTACGACTTGATAGCTGGAATGGAAAATGGTCTTTTTATCTTTCTCTGTAGTTTCTGTCCCGAAGTCATCACCCTACATTACATATGATTGTGTATTTTTAATTTTATTTGATGGGATTACAAAAACGTTGGAAGGTGATAGAATTAATATGATAAGATGTTTAGCTACTTACAATTCTTGCGGCTAATTTCAAGTAACTGCCCTGGCCTAGCTTGTGATGGCCCTTTTTTTCAATCCTAGCTTTGGTTGCCTTCGAGGTGTCAGGCAACCTATCATCAAAACATTGAAGTCAGATATGACGTAGCACACTTTTATTTTAGAAATAGAGAAAATTAAATTTGTAATTTACCTTGCAGGTCTAGTTAGCATTTTTCCTTTTGTCTTTGCCCTTTTCTCTTTTCCGTCATGGATGAGTGCTCTCCACTCACTCTCTGGAACTGTGAGAGGACGCTCGTATTTATGGTTAAATTGCAAGTGCGTCCTATAGGTGTCCCTGGTATATTTCAAATATTTTCCAACTACCCGAGCCACTGCTGTTCTGTCAAATGTGCCCACCCCAAAAAGGTCTTCTAGATAATCTAGAAGTTCTTTTTTTAGGTTGTAATTCTGGGAATTCCACCTTGTGTGTATGGTTGGGCCAAAAATATACAATGCCTTGCTCTCCAAAAACTGGTAGAACTCATTGTTTCCTACACAGAAAAAAGATATTATCATTAATTTAAAAATAAAAATCATGATAAAATATAGTTTACATAGAGTACATGAAATAGTTAAAATATTAAAACTTACCTGGGAGTTGTACGTGTTTTATAGGGACACCTTCATCGTTCACCAAAAACGAGCCATCAATGATGCCCGTGGAGCTGACACGTGTAGCTCCAGGAAACACAACAATATAGTTGGTCATATCAGCCTCAGCACTACTAACATGTTCAATGGTTGGCTGGGTGTCTTCTTGGGCAGGGTGTGTTTCTTGGCTGGCACCTAAAGGCGTAGAAGGTGTACGAGAGGGTTTCTCGGCAATCTCTTTCCCTTTTCTCCCACTACCACCAACATCGGGTGCAGCAGCTGTCATATAACACTACATACAAAAGAATTTTTTGTTAGTTTAGTTAATGTAAAAATTAAAAATCAAACTATCACAATTCATCTCATGCAGAACAAAAAAAATATCCTTTGATTTTTTATTATTACCTGATATGTTTGTAGCTGGGTCATAAGTTGATTTATCCTCGCTTCTATTTCAGGTGTTTGAGGCACGTCTATCAAACGCTCAAATTCCAACTTTGATTTTCGCGCCTTTTTTTGCAGCAAGAGCAATGGACATGGGGATGAAGACAGCTCTTCCTCATACAGGGAATCATCAGGCGTACCATGGCCAGGTGTCTGCATATTTGGAAAAAATTAATATTATTTCAATTATGTAAATAACTAAAATACCTGAAGATAGAGCAATGCTGGCACTTTACATGTTCTTCCGCTGGCCCCTTTCCGCAATCATCCTATCTCGGGGTTGTTCCTGTACTGCCCTGATCATTCTGCCACATTGCAATAAAATTATAAATGTGAAAACTTGAAAACAATATCTAACTTGAAAACACAAAATTAAAACTAAAACAATTTCTAATAAGACACCGGAAGACAGAGTTAGAGTTTCAAATATGCCTTGCATTGAATTCAGTCCTAGAAACATGTCATTGCACATTAAGGCACCCAAACAAGAGACGAATTGAAAATGAGACTAAACTGGGTTATTTGTAGTGAAATTTTAAAATCTCAAAAGGTATATTAATTATCGAAACAAATCAGCTTCATAACTTCAGTATTATTGAGTCTGTTGTGTATAAATCACAAAAAAATTGAAACAAAACACTATAAAAGCAACAACATAATCACATTCTGATATAGCAGTGGTCTGACCTCTAAAGTAGACTTTCTACTAGTTTCATCAGTACCATACAAACAGTGGAAATGAACACAGGATACAACCACAGATGTGTAGTTATTTTTCTGTATTAAACCTCGCTACCAAGGACAAACCTGTACACATTCATGTTTTCAACCTTTCAGTTTATTCTTTAAGTCTGCCTAGTTTGGTTTTCAGCTAAAGTCGTTTACAACATCTTATTTTCAAATGGATATCATGTATCTTCGCAGCCTAAGCTACAGGAACAAGGCAAGCATTGGTTGGATGATAACGTTGTATTTAAGTGGAATTTCTCAGACTGTTTTGAACTCTATTGCTGAAGACTTTACCAAAGTCATTAGCTCCTTAATAGATGCTATATTTAGAGGGGACAGAGCTGGTGTTTCCCAATTCCCACTGAATGTACTTAATTTGAAAGCCATAACAGGGGTGCATTTTATGTCTAATTGGGTGTGGAAATAAATATACCTGTAGCCGATGTTTCATTTCTTTTTAAACATTTGTAATCAAGAATACAAAGCTCCAACATGTCGTGTATGGAATTCAAATAGATAATGTATCAAGAAGTATGATGCTTGAATATTTATCAATATATTTTCCACTGCAATCCTTGAATCAACACTTGTCAGAAGCTTGGAATTTGTGGTTGTTAGGGAGAATTTGGTGATGCCTCAAATTGAAATACTTCAACAAATATTTCTGAGCTCAAAATAGGTCCTACAAGCCCTACTTGAAAACATTGTTGAAGTGATATATCCACTCCCGATCGAAAGTTGTGTATGAGGATTCTTATGGCTTGCAGGAGTAACATCAAGCTTGGTAAAAGATATAAAAAGAAGACAATCATTATCATATAATTCCTAACCGTACTTTTACTTTTGCCTTTTGATAAACAGGGAGTCAGATTTGTTATGATTTTTGATGAATTATTCTTATTTGAGCACCATTGAAATTCGATTAAATAATTTATTTTGTTTTGCCATAAATTTGGAATTGATGAGGGACTGCAAGATCTTCTTAGTTGGGCAGTGGAGCTCTTTATCATACATCATGTAAATAATGCATCTAAAGTTGCAACACCACCACTTCAGGGCAAGAGGAAACACATTCATGTTCAAGGCCAAAAGTCAAGGAGAAGAGGATCCTTGGAAGAAATTTCAAATGCTACAGATGAAGGTTCACTTTTAGTTATGCTAATGTTATGATTCCTGAGAGTTGAGATGTACGAATTTTGCAACCCTTGAAGAGATTCAATTTCTTGTCATCAACCTTTCAGTCAATTGTCTGTTGTAACTATCTCCATTTGTTTCCTATTTTCATAGGTACTAATGGAAAAAACAAATACCAGTGAAGCAGGCAGGATTTCTCTGGTTACCAGGATAGCTGCAAACATTATGAAGTCAATTGTAGATAGAAATGTTTTAAGTCTGGTGACACAGGTCCCAGTAAAGGAAAGATGTTTAAAATTTGCATCTACATTTATTCAGTATCTGAAATAGCAAATTGAGAAATGGTCTAATGCTCATAAGTTCAAGGGAAATGACTGGAAATATGTTTTTATTTGTATGAAGAGCTCCAGTACGTATGCTGCAAAATTTTTGTACCTGTGTCTAAAGAGCTCAAGTGAGTTAGCTACCGAAGCCTCTATTGTGGCAAACAATCTTCTTCATATTGTCACTTTGAGTGAATCTATTCTTGGATCTAAGTGTGTGGTGTCTGTTCTAGCTGGGTTAAGGCCATGGATGCCATATCTTCTTATCATTGTATCCTCTTCTGCAAATGCTCTTTGCAGTGATGAGAGTTTGGACACTGTAAAGTCAAAGCAGGGATTTGATGAATTGGATGAAGATGGAAAGAAATTTTCTGCTTCCTGGATTGTGTCACTTGCCAATGTGGAATGTAGCTCAGTAAATGCCACAAAATTTCGAAAAATCCATCCACCATAAGGCCATGCCATGGGAGGGGCCTCTAACAACAATGATGATTCACAAACTAAAGACAAGCTCTATCATGCTACTCTTGACTTTATGGAAACAATCATCAAGTTGTTGCAAAAAGGGGATGCTAGAATTCTGCATGCTATTGTAAAAATCATTTTATCACTGGCAGCATTTTTTCTGAAACAAAAAGCTTATGGTGGGGTTTTTGGATTACTTCATTTCACATGTGTAAAATTGCTAGGGATTGGCAATGTCCAAGAAAAGGGCCATGATATTCTTCTAAATGGTACAATATGTTCAAAACATTTTTTCAAGTCCAGTGGGCTAGCACAAGTGGATTTTTTCCTCGAGCTAAATGGATGAGGTATTGAAATCGATACTATGCATTGGCCTCCTATGTTGTGTGTCTCACTCAACCCTACACTCACAGGTTCACATTGTGTACCACCCATGGAATACAAGTGCCAGAGATTTTCCTTAGGAAAACACAAAAAAGGAAAATGAGTTTCAAAATATAAATTTAAGTGTAAATCTGCACCTTTTAGCTTGTTGTACCCTCAATTATTACACAGATCTCAGTTTGATTTGGCAAGTTAGCATTCATGTTTTGGCTGAGATTATCCAGGAGGTCCCTGCTGTGGCCAACATGCACTAGCCAAAACAGAGAGGAATTTGTGGTGATGGTGATCATATTTCTAGTTACCATGTTACTGGACCATTTCAAGTGTTAACAGGGGATTTGGGTGCGCAGTTGGTATTTCTGAATATTAGATGTGGATTTCCTTTTACCACTTTGTTGAATTTTCCAACCATCTTTATCATTGAAAACTATAGGGATAATGCTTGAAGATTTGGTATTAGAAGACTTAACATTCTCCTTCTTGCTTTCTACTACTTGAACCATTGCATTGGAATTATGCATTCTACACATACGGAACTGTAGCCTTTGCATCAGGAACCTTGTAAGGTTTCAACATCTTTTGGTGGAGGCAATCCTTGCCATAGTGATCAAGTGCTTGATAGGCAAAACAAGTCTTACGATAATTCAAATACAACATCTTTGGTACAAATATCTGACCTCCATTAACAAGCTTAATGCTCCAGTGTTGGGTGGCGGAGGAGGGGGTTGGTTAGCCATTTTTTTATGAAAACCTTGATCACATATGAGAAACGTTGCCCAACCTTTCTGCCATCGACTTTACACAGATTTAGCCTTGTCTAACATATTCATAATCTTAATCCACATTGGAAAATGATCTTGACTAGGGTTAGAGGGATCAAAATCTTCATGCCAAAACCAGCGATCAACAAATGGTGTGAGCAGTGATTGAAGAACAAGAATGGTATATCCCTGGAATCTTACTCAGGTCATGGATTTTGTTACTTTTCATTAATCTTTGCAGTAAGAGATGTTGTTAGTTTGAATTTTTTTACCAACAATGGTAAAACATTTTGTAAAATAAGCCTTTTCAGTTCATTTATCTAGTAGGTAATATCTCTAGTTTAGTACTTCCCATATGAGGGGAAAACCTCTTTGGGATTGATAAGATTTGTTCAACTTGAGTTTTTGACATTTGAAGATTTGTTCCTAGGAGGTGTCCTCATTCTAGATGTTTATAATATATATCATATGGTATTTGAGGATGCCTCTGGACTCTGGAGGTATCGAATCAGATATGTTTTTTCCCCTTTCCTTGAAGGGAATGATGAAATTAATGACGTCTTCCAAAAATAAAAATAATGTGTGGTTTTTGATTTTGTTAATTGAAAATTTAAGAAAAATCCACATCGAGTCTTTGTATCAGTCATTTGTGACTTGAAAGTTGTGAAAGAAACAAGCTTTTCATAGAGTGATTTGATCAAATGGAATTTAAAAATGTGTTGAAGTACTGTGTTTGCATATTTAAGGTTACAGAGGTTATCCGCAAGCCTGGGCCACATAAGGTATGTAAAATATCATTAAAGCCTATTATAATTACTGAATGTGATAGGCTTACTAGAAGAAATACTCAACCATTGGTTGGCAGTTTTGTATTTATTAATGGTGATTTTAAATTAGATTTTATCTAGAATGTGATTTAATGTTTCGATGTCAAATATCCAGCAACAATACTAGCAAAGGTAGAGAAAATCTAAGGCTTATGATGAATTGAGATAGAGATTATACTTGATCATATGTCACACTAAAAACATTTTGGTTGTGGAGTTTTGATTTAAGCTATCTTAGGATATTAAGGGTTTTTTTCAAGATGTATTCAATTTAACTTAAACGATTACGTGACAAATAGATTTTATTTCCTAGCATCTTACCTTGCTCCATGAGATACCTCTAAGGCTTATATTTTGTTTGATCATTCAAGTACCTGACAAAGAAAAGTATAGGTAGGTATGATGTTGTGGCCATTTTTTTATGGTTAATTGGGTGGAAGCTTTCTAGTTAATGATTGTGCTATTGTATGATTTATTTGTCCTTGGCGTAATTGAAATGAAGGTGTTTATTTTGTGAGCTACTTATTGAATATATGGAAATAAAATTTATGAGAATGCATTATCAAGTCCAATTCATACCCATTCATAAGAAGATAAGCAATTTGGAACATCTAATACGATTTTGGCTGGAATATCATCGCACGTGGAATAGCTAATTAGGTTGAGTGTTACAACTCTATCTGAGACAATTCTTGTGGGATATGAAATGACAAGAGCACATTTAATACTTCAAATTTTATATACATTATCTCATACTCCAATATACTTAGCCATTTTTTGCTTATTTGCTACAATCCTCAGCTTGATTTCTATCCTACAACATGCTGTGTATATTGAACTGTTAGAGAGGATTATTGATGAAGAATAGCAATTGGGGATTGTAAATTTAGGAGTTATGAGTTTGTGGCCAGGTGATCCCAATATTTCTCATTTCAAGGCTGACCTTGTTGGAACTTGAGAATAGAACTTGTGTGCCTTTGTTCTGCAATTTCAACAGTTGGACAGTCGGAGTCCACCTATCCAGCTTCTGATTGATCTGAAAATTCCTTTTCGGCCAGTTGTCAGGACTAACATCTGAACAGAATGGATTCATTTTCCCTAACCAGAGAGGCACGAGAATTTCCTACTAGATATGCTCACCTTTTTCACTTAGATGGGGGAAATTATGAATTTGAGGTTGTAACATGCACTGCTCATTATGTCCTTTGGGTTGTGGTCTGGTCTAGTAGTTGAGACAGTGCACCACCATGATAATGACCCAAGTTCAAACCTCAGTTGGCATAGATCCCTGATCATGTCCGTGAGTTAATCTCCCAAGTTAAACCGGGATTTGCCACCATAATGCAGAGTTGGGGTTTGTGGTCCTCACAGATCAAACAAAAATGTTTACCCTTACCAAAAGAAACATACAATGCCAATTCTTTTGTCCAAAGGTGATGTAAGCTCAGAGTGAGTGACAAATGAATGTTTTGATAAAGACGCAAGACCACATGATGGTTCTATGTTGTATTGCACCGTTTCTCATACAAGGAGTATATGACATATGGGATTCTTGTCCAAACCGGTCTTTACTGTTGTCTGACATGAATTTTGAGGATGGTTGTAATTTACAAACAGAATAAAATGCACCTATCTACAAAGCATTTGCAATCAAAGAAAACATTGGGGACATTACAGCTAAAGGATTGGTGTATGCTTACCATTTTGGTGGTCGAACCAACGGGTCCCCTGCTAAACCCTTGAACCAACAAACAGCTGACCGGTTGAACGAAAAATCGAACTCTCAACACCGTTGAAGAGATAATGAAATCAATTCGGTAAGAATTTTTGGAAAACAACGCATGGGTAATGAAATCAATTGGTAAGAATTTTTGGAAAAAGGGCGCATGGGTCAGGTTATTAGGCTAATTTGTTGGAATTTAAAAAAACAGGCTAAGCTAGGGATCTTTAATCATGTATTAATGCTATCAATTGATTAATTATGACTAATTATGTATTAATGATATCAATTGATTAATTAGGGGTCTTTAATCATGTATCAATTGATTAATTATGAATTAGTAAATTTAATTAAAATTTACTAATTAGTTTACAAACACATGGTAATAATGGTATTACCCACAAACACATGATACCCTCATAGCCTAGTATTGTGTGCTAGGAAGGCTTTCCAAAGAAGTTGGCTGGCATCACTATGACACTATTACGGAATTAGAAGGGAAGAGAAAGGAAAAGGCTCAGGTATCATATGAGAGAAGGAAGCAATTGGCAAAATTGAGATACCCTCATAACCTAGTATTGTGTGCTAGGAAGGCTTTCCAAAGAAGTTTCCTGGCATCACTATGACACTATTACGAAATTAGAAGGGAAGAGAAAGGCAAAGGCTCAGGTATCATATGAGAGAAGGAAGAAATTGGAAAAATTGAGATCAAAAGCAGAGGAGTTAGCCGAAAAGCAGCTTACCCCAAAGATGGATAAGATAAAACTTGACAACATATTGGTCAATTTCCTAGACCCTTTATTGGTTATTCAGAAGGACTATGAATACACCACCGTTACTATCAAGGTAACCGACCCCTAGGAGATCAAGGGGTTAAGGGGTTTAGGGGTTAGATGTTTGGGGTTTAGGGGGTTAAATGGGTTAGGGTTAATGCATGTGCGTGCCCGATCAAACGATGCAACAAGGGAGAAAACAGCAAATGGGCCGCCTGAACGCGCACAAGGCACTCGAGCAGTCACAACTTAGTAAAACTGATATGGGCGCCCTCGAACGAAAAGGCCCAAACTGAACACACCTAGTTGGGCAACCTCGCACGGTGCGACACACTGCACCCGACCGACGCTCGCTTGAGGGAGAATTCATCAACTTGAAATGCATGACCAACCATCAAAAATGCCCTCCTTGGACTTGAAGGCAGTCTCCATAACAGAACATTGATATATCGACCCATTGGGTAGGAATGCGCTCGGGGTCAGATCGATGGAGTGATTGATCTAACAACGTAAGAGGTACCCCTACAGGAGAGGTGAATATGTCCTTGTACTCCTTCACGCCCTTCTCCATATGTTTTTGTCATGAAAAGGAGCCATGTTTGGAGGCCATGGCCATAATATTCTTTTGGCCCTGAGTGTGAATCATAAGGAAAACAAATTTCCTGGTTTGGGATATGATTTTACTATATTAATTCGTTATGATCAGGGAGATTGCGGTAGGTAGTGCTACATTGAGGCGATTATGAAAAGGTTTCCAAAAAAGCACCAGAGTATGACGTTTCTGCTACAATGCCTGTTTGGGTTCAGAGGCTTTCGAGGAAATATTTAAATGATCTAGTTTTTATTGATCTTATCAGAGAATCATTTCAGAAGTTGGCAAAAGGAATATCATTATATTCTATTGCTGCATCCATGTATGGGAAACACTCCATTCTCAGCCTGCTGATAAATTAATATGGTAAAGGGGGGAAAATGTATTTTTTTCACTCAAACAAAGTGAGATGTAGATAGCCTATCAGTAGCATTGGGTTGGTCCCTTGCATGTGAACCCTTGCATGGTGATATTTCACAGAATCAGTGAGAGAGGACTCTTGCTGGATTTTGTGAGCGATGTTTTAATGTGCTCATTGCTACTGATGTAGTTGCCCGTGGTCTTGATATTCCAAATGTTGATTTGGTTATTCATTTTTAGCTCCCAAAAACTTCAGAGATATTTGTGCATAGATCAGGGAAAACATGGTGTGTCGGTAGGACGGGAAATTCTATCCTTATCCATACCGAGCAACCGATTAGACAAGTAAAGATGATTAAAATTGATATAGTTAGCAAGTTTAAAAGGATGAGCTGGCATGGGAAGGAAGGAAATAATACAAAACCTTCATGTTTTTTAAATATTTGTGAATATTGTTGGGTTGATAGTAAAAAGTTTGTGGAAGACATTTGATTTAGGACACAAGTTCTTGTTAAATATGCCCTTAGTCTCCATTCTCAGTGGAGAAAATATGAATGCATGTTCAAAGAAATCATTTTTCAAATAGGAAGACTATATTCATTTCTTTGGACTAGAATGGACAAATGCAAAGATGAAATAGTTTCCCATTTCAGAATGAATCGTTCTATTTTTGTGCCACTCATGGATGACTCAAATCAGAAATTAGTTACCCTAGGAATGTTTCTATTACTTGATCAAGTTTACTGGAGAGATCCAACTAGCTGTCGTGATCTGTTAACAAAGGGAGTACTATCTTCTGCTAAGATTCATGTCATTGATCAGATGGGCTTTCAGCCTTGTGCCAGATCTATCCAAATCGTGATAGCTTTTTTGTAAATATTGAATGATGTGTACAAACAAGCCCTCATTTTGATGGTTATCTTAGGATATTGAAGCACTTTGCAAGTATTGTGTTACCATCAAAAGTGTATGATGAGGTTATGCAAGTATTTTACCCGTGGGTTGAGGATATTGAATCTAAGAGGGTGTACTATAATTTTGTTGTAATATGATATACACCTAATGCTTGATTCTATAGCTTTTTGTTGATTTCATGTGCAACACTTGCACTTTTAATTCATCCAATAGCATCCCATAATATGGTAAACAAGATACTTTTGACCTTTTTTGTTTTATCTTGGAGCAGTTATAGTCAGCCAGTGGGAAAGTTATTTCCAGGAAAAGTAGCTACCTTTTTAAAAGGTAGCTAATTTTCCCAGAATTTGAATGCAACAGAAACAAAGCTAAATTTTTAAATAAGTAGCTGGTTTTCCCAGAAATCAAAAGAACAAAAATTGGAGCTTGAACATGAAATACCCGAGAATTTTA
The DNA here is from genome assembly GCA_034641835.2 of Pinus albicaulis. Classification (NCBI taxonomy): domain Eukaryota; kingdom Viridiplantae; phylum Streptophyta; class Pinopsida; order Pinales; family Pinaceae; genus Pinus; species Pinus albicaulis. The sequence goes on along the minus strand of CM076571.1, from coordinate 534,959,441 downwards.
AAGACAATATTTTAGCCAAGAAGGTGAAGTGTTTGTTTGAGGTAATCGATTTGCTCCTAATTTCAATCAACATAGGTGGCAAAGGATTGAATAGGTGGCAGTAAGTTCCACCTTGGCTTTTCCCTTTTTTTTACGGTTTGGGGGTGCCTTTCCCTTGCTTTGGATTCATATATCCTAAGTCTCGCTTCTTTTGTTTAAACTTCTGCTCGAACTTGACAACATATTGATAGGCGACCTCACATGGTGCAACATGGTGCGCCCGACTGAACGATGCCACAAGGGAGAAAACGGAACACTGCGGGCCGCCTGAACGTGCACAACGCACCCAGGCGGTCACAACTTAATTAGCAAAACTGATACGGGTGCCCTCAAACGAAACGACCCAAACCAAACGCGCCCGGTCGAGCGACCTCAAATGGCGTGACACGGCGCGCCCGACCGAAGGATGCCACAAGGGAGCAAACGGAAAATTGGCCGCTCAAATGTGCACAAGGCACCTGGGTGGTCACAACTTAGCAAAAGTGATACGGGCGCCCTCGAACGAAACGGCCTAACCCGAATGCGCCCGGTGGGGCGACCTCACATGGCGCGACACGACGGGCGTGACCGAATGATGCCACAAGGGATAAAATGGAAAACGGGCCACCCGAACGTGCACAAGGCACCCGGGCAGTCACAACTTAGCAAAATTGATACGGGCGCCCTCGAATGAAATGACCGCCCGACCCGAACAAGCCCAGTCGGGCGACCTCACACAACGCGACACGATGCGCCCGACTGAACGAATATGCCACAAGGGAGAAAACAGCAAACGGGCCACCTGAACATGCACAAGGCACCCAGGCAGTCACAACTTAGCAAAACTGATATGGGCACCCTCGAACAAAACGACCCAAACCAAATGCGCCTAGTCGGGCGGCCTCGCACAGCGCGACACGAAGCGCCCGACTGAATGATGCCACAAGGGAGAAAACAGCAAATGAGCCACCTGAACATGCACAAGGAACCCGGGTGGTCACAACTTAGTAAAACTGATACAGGTGCCCTCGAATGAAACAGCCGCCCGACCCAAATGCACCCGGTCGGGCGACCTCACATGGCGCGACACGACGCGCCCGACCGAACAATGCCACAAGGGAGCAAACTGAAAATTGGCCACCCAAAAGTGCACAAGGCACCTGGGTGGTCACAACTTAGCAAAACTGATACGGGCGCCCTCTAACGAAACGGTCGCCCGACTCGAACGAGCCCGGTCGGGCGACCTCACATGGTGTGACACAATGTGCCTGACTGAACGATGCCACAAGGAAGAAAATGAAAAACAGGCTGCCCGAATGTGCACAAGGCACTCGGGCAGTCACAAATTAGCAAAAATGATAAGGGCGCCCTTGAAAGAAATGACCCGACCCAAATTCGCCCAGTTGGGCGACCTCGCACGGCACAACACGACGCGCCCGACCGAACGATGCCACAAGGGAGAAAACAGCAAACAGGCCGCTAGAACGTGCATGAGGCACCCTGGTAGTCACAACCTAGAAAAACTGATACGGGCGCCCTCAAACGAAACAACCGCCTGACACGAACGAGCCCGGTCGGGCGACCTCACACGGCACAACATGAAGTGCCCGACCGAACGAATATGCCACAAGGGAGAAAACAAAAAACGGGCTGCCCGAACGTACACAAGGCACCCGGGCGGTCACAACTTAGCAAAACTGATATGGGCACCCTCGAACAAAACGACGCAAACCAAATGCACCCGGTCGGGCGACCTCGCACGGCGTGCTCGACCGAACGATGCCACAAGGGAGAAAACAGAAAACGGGCCACCCAAATGTGCACAAGGCACCCGGGCGGTCACAACTTAGCAAAACTGATACGGGCGCCCTCGAACGAAATGGCCGCCCGACCCGAACGAGACCGGTCGGGAAAAATCACATGGCGCAACACAATGTGCCCGACCGAACGATGCCACAAGGGAGAAAATGGAAAACTGTGGGCCACCTAAATGTGCAGAATGCACCTGGGCGGTCACAACTTAATTAGAAAAACTGATACGGGCGAACTCGAACGAAACTGCCCAAACTGAACGCGCCTGGTTAGGCGACCTCACACGGCAGGACATGGTGCACCCGACCAAACGATGCCACAAGGGAAAAAATGGAAAACGGGTCGCCCGAACGTGCGTAAGGCACCCAGGCGATCACAACTTAGCAAAACTGATACGAGCGCCCTCGAACAAAATACCCGAACTGAACGCGCTCGGTAGGGTGAGCTCGCACGGGGTGACACGGCGCACCCGACTGAACGAATATGCCACAAGGGATCAAACATCAAACGAGCTGCCCGAACATGCACAAGGCACCCGGACGGTCACAACTTAGCAAAACTGATACGGGCGCCCTCGAACAAAACGGCCCGAACTGAACGCGCCCGGTCGAGCGACCTCGCACGATGCAACACGACGCCTGACCAAACGAATATGTCACAAGGGAGAAAACATAAAATGGGCCACCCGAATGTGCACAAAGCACCGGGGCGGTCACAACTTAGCAAAACTGATACGGGCACCCTCGAACAAAATGTCCGGAACCGAACGCGCCTGGTCGGGATGGAATGCGCTGCGCGACACGACGCACCTGACCAAACGATGCCATAGGGGATAAAATGACAAACGGGCCACCCGAATGTGCACAAGGCACCCGGGCGATCACAACTTGGCAAAACTGATACTGGCGCCATCGAACGAAATGACCCGACCCGAACGCGCCCGGTCGAGTGACCTCACACGGCGCGACACGACGCACCTGACTGAACGAATATGCCACAAGGGAGAAAATGGAAAACCGCGGGCCGCTCGAACATGCACAAGGCACCCGGGTGGTCACAACTTAGCAAAACTGATACGGGCACCCTCGAACAAAACAGCCCAAACCGAACGCACCCAGTTGGGCGACCTCACACGGTGCAACACAACGCACCCGACCGAACGATTCCACAACGGAGAAAATGACAAACAGGCCACCCGAATGTGCACAAGGCACCTGGGCGGTCACAACTTAGAAAAACGGATATGGGCGCCCTCGAACGAAATGGCCCAACCCGAATGCGCCCGGTCGGGCGACCTCACATAGCACGACACGACGCGCCTGATCGAACGAATATGCCACAAGGGAGCAAATGGAAAACGAGCCGCCCGAACGTGCACAAGGCACCCGAGCAGTCACAACTTAGCAAAACTGATACGGGTGCCCTCGAACGAAATGGCCCAATCCCAATGTGCCCAGTCAGGTGACCTCGCACGTCGCGACATGACGCGCTCGACCGAATGATGCCAAAAGGGAGAAAATAGCAAAAGTGCTGCCTGAATGTGCACAAGGCACCCTGGCAGTCACAACCTAGCAAAACTGATACGGGCGCCCTCAAATGAAATGGTCGAAACCGAATGCGCCCAATCAGGCGACCTAACACGGCGCGACACCACGCGCCCGACTGAACGATGCCACAAGGGAGAAAACGGAAAACGGGCTGCCCGAATGTGCACAAGGTACCCGGGCTATCACAACTTAGCAAAACTAATACGGGTGCCCTCGAATGAAACGGCCCGACCCGAACGCGCCCAGTCGGGCAACCTCACACGACGCAACACGACGCGCCTGACCGAAGGAATATGCCACAAGGGAGCAAACAACAAACGAGCCGCCCAAACATGCACAAGGCACCCGAGTGGTCACAACTTAGCAAAACTGATACGGGCACCCTCGAACAAAATAGCCCGAACTGAACGTGCCCGGTCGGGCGATCTCACACGGTGCAACATGACGCGTTCGACCGAACGATGCCACGAGGGATAAAATGGCAAACGGGCCGCCCGAACGTGCACAAGGCACCCAGGCAGTCACAATTTAGCAAAATTGATACGGTCACCCTCGAACGAAACAACACGACCTGAATGCGCTCGGTCGGGCGACCTCACACGACGCCACACGATGCGCCTGACCGAACGAATATGACACAAGGGAGAAAACAGCAAATGGGTCACCCAAACGTGCACAAGGCACCCTGACGGTCACAACTTAGCGAAACTGATATGGGCACCCTCGAACAAAATGGCCCGAACCGAACGCGCTTGGTCGGGCGACCTCGCACGGCGTGACACGGCGCACCCAACCGAATGATGTCACAAGGGAGCAAACAGAAAATGGGCTGCCCAAACGTGCATAAGGCACCCGGGTGGTCAGAACTTAGCAAAATTGATATGGGCGCCCTCGAACGAAACTGCTCGACCCGAACGCACCTGTTTGGGTGACTTCACACGGCACGACACAACATGCCTGACCGAACGAATATGCCACAAGGGAGCAAACAGAAAAACCACGGGCCGCCCGAACGTGCACAAGGCACCCGAGCGGTCACAACTTAGCAAAACTGATACGGGCGCCCTCGAACGAAACGACCCGACCCGAACGCGCCCGGTCGGGCGACCTCACACGGCGTGACACGACGCGACTGACCGAATGATGCCATAAGGGAGAAAATAGAAAACGGGCTGCCCGAACGTTCACAAGGCACCCAGGCGGTCACAACTTAGCAAAACTGATACGGGCGCCCTCGAACGAAATGGCCCAACCTGAACGCGCTCGGTCGGGCGACCTCACATGGCGCGACACGACGCGCCCGATCGAACGAATATGCTACAAGGGATAAAATGGAAAACCGGCCACTTGAACATGCACAACGCACCCGTGCGGTCATAACTTAGCAAAAATAATGTGGGCACCCTTAAACGAAACAACCCGTGTCGCGCCCGACCGAACAATGCCACAAGGGAGCCAACGAAAAACAGGCCACCCGAATGTGCACAAGGCACCCAGGTGGTCACAACTTAGAAAAACTAATACAGGCGCCCTCGAATGAAATGGCCCGACCTGAATGCGCCCGGTTAGGCGACCTCAAATGGCGTGACATGATGCACCCGACCGAACGAATATGCTATAAGGGAGCAAACAGAAAATAGGCCACCAGAACGTGCACAAGGCACTTGGGCAGTCATGACTTAGCAAAACTGATACGGGTGCCCTCAAATGAAACGGCCCAACCCGAACGCGCCCGTTCAGGCGACCTCGCACGGCGCGACACAACGCGCCCCACCGAACGATTCCACAAGGGATAAAATAGCAAACGGGCCACCCGAAAGTGCACAAGGCACCCTGGCGGTCACAACCTAGTGAAACTGATATGGGTGCCCTCGAAAAAAATGGCCTGAACTGAACTCGCCCAGTCGGGTGACCTAACACGGTGCAACACCGTGCACCCAACCGAACGATGCCATAAGGGAGAAAATGGAAAACGGGCCGCCTGAACGTGAACAAGGCACGCGGGCTGTCACAACTTAACAAAACTGATATGGGCGCCCTCGAACGAAACGGCCCGACCCGAACACGCCTGGTCGGGCGACCTCACATGACACGACACGACGCGCCTGACTGAACAAATATGCCACAAGGGAGAAAAAAACAAACGGGTCGCCTGAACGTGCACAAGGCACCTGGGCAGTCACAACTTATCAAAACCGATACGGGCACCCTCGAACAAAACGGCTCGAACCTAACGCACCCGGTCGGGCGACCTCGCACGGCGCAACATGGTGCGCCCGACTGAATGATGCCACAAGGGAGAAAATGGCAAACGGGCTGCCCAAACATGCACAAGGCACCCCGGTGGTCATAACTTATCAAAATTGATATAGTCGCCCTCGAACGAAACTGCTCGACCTAAACGCACCCGGTCGAGCGACCTCACACGACGCGACATGATGATCCTGACCGAACGAATATGCCACAAGGGAGCAAACAGTAAACGGGCCACCCGAATGTGCACAAGGCACCTGGGTGGTCACAACTTAGCAAAACTGATACGGGCACCCTCGAACAAAATGGCCTGAACCGAACGCGCCCGGTCGGGCGACCTCGCACGGCGCGACACGGCGTGCCCGACCGAACGATGCCACAAGGGAGAAAATGAAAAACGGGCTGCCCGAACATGCACAAGGCACCCGTGCAGTCACAACTTAGCAAAATTGATACGGGCGCTCTCAAACGAAATGGCCCAACTTGAACGCGCCCAGTCGGGCGACCTCACACGGCGTGACACGACGCGCCTAACCAAACGAATATGACACAAGGGAGCAAATAGAAAACGGGCCGCCCAAACGTGCACAAGGCACCTGGGCGGTCACAACTTAGCAAAACTGATATGGGCACCCTCGAACGAAATGGCCCGAACCGAACACGCCTAGTCGGGCGACCTCACACGGTGCGACATGACGCGCCTGACCGAACGATGCCACAGGGGAGAAAACCACAAACGTGCCACCCGAACATGCCAACACGTTGTTCCTAAACATTGTTCACATGACCCGAAACATTGTTCCTAAACCATAGGACCGATCACATGACCCGTCACATTGTTCCTAAATATTAAAATATAACTCCCAAACCCTAATACCTAAGATGGGTATGGTTACAGAAGGTATGGTTAATATTATAAAATTTTTACATTACAAAAATGGCTTTGAATGAGCCATCCTAAACACTGACAACACTTGCCTCCTAAACACTTTGTCTTTGTAACGTCGCAATAGCGACACATTGTCTCTGTAATGACACCTTTCCCCAAACCGTCGCAATAGTGACGCTTTCCTCCAGTCGTCACAACAATGACACTTTGTTTCTATAACGTCGCAATAGCGATGCTTTCCTCAGAACTTCGCAATAGTGACATATTTTTGCATTTCGTCGCAATTACGACACTTTTCTACAAACGTCACAATACCGTCACTTGTCTCCAAACGTTGGTATAGCGACAGTTTGGGGTGGGATTTGAAAAATTGATAAAATTTGGGGAAATTTCTGACATTTGGTCAAAAGTGTCAAAACTAAAGTGTCGGAATTTCCGCCAAATGTACTAGTGCTAGGTCAATTTAGGAAATATTTTTTAGTTTTCTAAGAGAAGGAATATTATTACCAAAGAAAATATGATCACATACATAAAACAAAGTGAAAAAATAAAAGGTAATTTTTCCTTTAGATTAATGCTATGTGATCAAGCAAGCAAAAAATATGGATTTGGTTTTTTTGTGTATGATACTCAAAAGCCTAATGAGACCAAGTTGTCCTGGCACTCTCAAATGTAACTGGGCCTTGAGAAGATATCTTCTCGAAAGAACTAGAGATGCCTTCCAACAACCAAATAATCTACCAAAGTAAAGGTATGAGGATCTAGTGTTCTTGCACCATCACCTATAGGGAAGGATGCCCTATATTTGTCCACTAAAGTATCGTCATCCCACGTGAGTGTTCGAGTTTTGATATTTTTGGTATTTAGCTACTAGTACCGAGCACTAGATGGGTCAAGTAGCCCCAAAGAGTACCGTACACACAGGGCCTAAGATTAACCCCGTCTGAAACGGGTCTCGATAACGCTCAGGTATTCTGTTCCGTGGGCAGATAGACAGATTTTAAGTTGCCTAGAAAGTCAACATCTATGTTTCAAAATGTAGAATGACCACAACAGCTTATTGGATGCCTACCCCCGATGGTCCTAACCTGAACTATAATTTCTTTTGTGGCCCCTGTGGGGATAATTTAGTGAATTAAATTAGTTGTTAGTTTTAGAGAGTCTTAATTTTCTTAAGGTGTGCCTTGGTGAAGCAACCGTAAGAAGAGGACAAAGGTCCCAACACACTGGGTGCCTTTTGGTCCAATTCTTACCAATGCTTCGTGTGTTCTTTGGAGTGTACAATCACAAGTGTTATAAGATATGGATATGCGGTGATCCTTTACAATCCTTCTCTAATTACGATATGTGTGATTGTTCCTTGCAAAAAATAAACAATGTGCGGATGGTGGGCCGCTTACACTTTGCCTAGTTAGACTAAGTTTTGCACTATAGGGAGATGGAAAATTATCTTAAGAAATATTTCATATGCATACCCAGGCTCACCGAGAGGTGTAAGGGTGGTAGAGATTACTTTCCTTCTTTTCGATATTTTGGTCCTAGTCCCTAATCCTAATGCAAAAATTGAACTAAACTAACGCAAAAATTTGAAAAACAAAAATTTTAGCTAAAGATGTGTGGATGTATGGGCCACTTACTTTTCACTAATTATCCTATGTGTTTGGTAGCTTTTACCAGAAATAGTTTTTTCAGATAACATTTGTGGATAGAAGGCCACTTGCTTTCCACTACTTAAACTATGTGTGATTTGCAATAATAAAAAACTAAAATCAAAACAAACTATTTTCTAAGCTAAACTCCAGCAAAAAATGTCCTAACCAGTCATGAAACACCAAAACATAGTGATGGAAAATTTCTTATGGTTTTCCAACACCTAACAATTTCTAAAAAATGAGAAAAATAGGTGAAACATGTGCTCACTTCCTACCACATGGCTTATTTTCACATAGGCGCGTGATTTGTGCGTCTGTCTAGGTTGAACGTGTGCAAATTTGTAGTTTCTGAAAACTCCACCTTATCTGAGCCAAATTTCTTATTGAGGGTGACTGAAAAGTGTTGAGAGGAAGCAAGAGTGATCTTGCAGCAAGTCTGGGCAAGAGAGAGGACCTGCAATCAACAACCACTAGCTTAAAAAAAATAAATAAGTGGAGTCGCCATTCTTGTTGTAGTGTATTTGACGCATGGGCGAACGAAATACATTGTGCTTAATAGGGGAGGCTTCTTTCCTACCAGAAAGTAGCATGTCAATTGGTTTGTTAGATTGTTAGTGGAACAAAATAACATGTAGTAAACTAAGTAAAGAACATAACATGCTACATTAATAATGAAACAAGAAACAAAATACTCATGTACAATAACAAGCTCAATCGAGTCAAACACAATAATAATTCCACTGGAGAACTCTCTCCCTTTATTAGTTTTTGATGGTATATGAGAATATGATGTTAAATAACTTGCAATGAATCCTTAGAGCTATGGAGATCTAGTATTCAAGGAAATGGAGTCTCTTCCCTTTAAGCTTCTTACAAGCTCTCTCTCTCTCCTTAACGGATGGTAGAATGATGAACACTTGGTGAACTTCTTCTCTTGGATTGAAGTGTTGGGTGGCCAACAACTGAATCCTTCCAATCCTTCTTGTTTCTTGGACAACACAGTGTTGGTTTTCTCTCAAGCAATTTTGTCAGCATAACAATGTGTTCTCATGTTCCTCTTCCCATGGCAGTCTTTTATAGACAAATTTCAAATTTTCTCTCCCTCTCTTGGTACAAGATGGATTTTGACACAAAAGTGGGAGTTTGATTCCTTTGCGTGTTGCACTAAGGCCTCAAGGTGGCTCCAAGGCAGCTATACTTAGTTGGCTTGAGTGGGAATATTCTTCCTCAAGTGTTCCAAGTGATCCTGGATGATGAATTTCCGCATACCCAGGATCGTGTGGCTCTTTGAGGGAAAAGGTCGCACGGATTGCTTAGGGTCAGTGCTTTTTGTGCGCAACTTGATAAATTTTCCAGCTTGAGCTTAGGAAAAGTTAAATTTTTTCAGATCCTATAGTGTATTCCTCCCTTGTAGATCCTTATCTATACCTTATGCTTGACATTTTATAATTTTTTTTGCCTGTACGATTTTCCAGTGTTAACAACTATCATCCCCAAATATTGTAACCATTCAAATCCTAATACAACATCATCACCACCCATTGGAATGGAAAGCATTAGATTATTCAATGCATATTACCACATGATTAGATTGATATTATGACACTTTCATGAAAAACTTGTATTTCCTCCATTTGCAACCATCACTTGACACTTTGGCGCTAGATATAGAAAGCAATTCAATTCATTGGTTATCTTAGAATGAATAAAATTATGGGTGCTACCAGAATCGATCATCACGATTACCTTTTTTTCTTGATATATCCTTCTATATTTAGAGTTTGAAGAGTGGTAATTTATGCCAGTGAATTACAAGATATGGTAGGATTCATTTCTTCTTTCTCCGGGGTTGATTCCTAGTGTAGATACTCTTATTTTGATGTTTCTTGTTCCTTCTTTTCCTCCTCTTCACAATTTATGTAAAATAATTTATTCTCAACACACTTATTACCTTTAGTTTATTTTTTTATCACAATTGTTATAAAGCCTTTTTTCTCCTTTTTCCTCCATTTTTTGTGGTGTCAACCTTGTAAGTTGTGGGAGGCTAGGAGAAACAACACTTCCATATTTATATTTTTGAGTGGTAGACTTGATTGTTTCCATAATTTTTCTTTCAACCTTTTTTCCACCTTGAATACCTTCTCTAATGAATCAAGTTCCCAAAGGACAACCTCATGTTGGATGTTGTCCTCTAAAGTCCCTTTGAGGACATCAATCATTATGCTCCTCTCGAATATCATTTACCTTTATATTCGATCTTTGGAAGTCCTCAATGTTCTCCTCCATTGAATCCTTTTGTTTGAGATTTATCAATTGGATAAAGAAAGTATTGCTCTTTGTATCCTCATAATGTGTTACCAATTCTTCCACAACAATTTTCCAAGTGAAAATTGATTTACGACAACAAATCCATAGATATCACAGAAACTAATTTTGTTCTAAATAAAAATATTCAATGCATACCTTTTCTATGTGTGGCACATCATGTAGATCAAAGAATTGCTCCATCTATAGTATCCATGTTACCGGATCCTTTCCATCAAAATTCCTCATGTCAATATTTGGAATGTGTTATGTATTAAACCAAACATTGGAGTATCTAAAATCATAATTCATATTCCCTTTATCCTCATCATGATTTTGAGGGATTACTTTTTCACCACTAGGAAGCCTTGCTTGCAACAACTTTCTCAACCCTTCCATTTTGACATTCATCGTGTCCAGTATACTTTAAAAACTATCATATTTTATTTTAAACCATTGTTCAAGACTTCCATGTTGCCTTTTATTTTTTCTTCTAAACCATCCATATTACATTTTAGTTCATTCTTCGTTACTCTTTGTGAGAACGAAATTTTTTGTACTCGGTCTCGTAATTTTAATATATCATGTTGCATTTCTTCCTATTCTTCATGCATCATAGTAGAGGTTTCTGGTTGCTTACTAGGTGTGTCCATTTTTTTTTCATTTTGAGACATTTTAAAATAAAGCAATGATATTTATGCTTCACTATGCTCTTTGAATCACTTCAAACTGATTTTTCAAATAAAGTTATGCAATTTTTTAAAAACAAATACACACTTTTTTCTTTCTTTTTAGGAGTTCGATAATGAAATTATTGTATATTTGTAATTTTGTATCTCCAAGGTCTAAAATTTCATCCTATGGTAACATCTGAGTATTATTTCCATCTCCACAAGTCATATTGACATTGGATTCTTCAAGAAAACATTATGCGCAATCTCCCATAATGACCTGATTATAGGTTAGTTCAGTAGAGCGAACTTGTATGGAATTTCATGTGTCATTTTTTGACTTTAGACCCTAAAAATGATAGAAGAAAAACTATAGTATGTCTAATTTCAACCAATTTTTTTAAAAATTCAAATACGATGCTCGGAGAGAAAATTATGAAAATTTTCCCTAGGTCACTTGCTTGACATTGAATTCTGAACCCCGCAAAAACCCTAACTTCTTCGAACCATATCTCAGAAAATATAGTGAACCAAGATGTGAAATTTATACACGAATTTCACCAAGATTTCATCTCCACATAGTCGAAATTTCAGCTTATGAATCCTTGTAGAAAAAATGTTACAGCACAAATGCCAAGATGACTTGTTTGAAGCAGTGAAACCCTAGAATCCAAAGCTCTAATACCAAATGGTATGCCACCAAATTATAAAATAGAAGAAAATATAGACAATGACTTGAAAATTATCCTCTTCGAGGGGGAAATCTCATTTACATCACATAAATGAAAAATTCTTAGATGAAACAAATGATAATACCTCCTTTCTATATATAGGAGTCTAAAGGGCCACAATATAACTAGAGCCTACATAACAATAATAATGTAAGAGAACATCAATAACAATAGTAAGATTCTATGAGTCACAACAATAAAAATATGAGAGTTACATTAACAATAAAAATAAAAAAGTTACACTAACAATAACCTTAAAGAAGCTACACTAATATTATAAGAACTTTTAATATTATTACAAATATTAAATTTATTATAAACACTGAGTCTATTTATAACATTAGGTTGAAGGTCTCCTTAGAATACTTCCAAATAAATAGAAAATATGTCAATTTTGAAAATTATAACACATGGAAATTCACGCTATTAAATGACTAAATAAATTATAATAGTGTCCTGAGAAGTTCAACTCTTACAAATTTATTTATCTATTATTGAAGTCACTCGTGTAAATATAATTCATTAAAGAGTCATGTAAGTTGAGGTCACAATTTTTGAGGGTGATGTTCGTTTTTTACTTCAACTTTATTTTGTTTATTACGAGAAAATTTGAATATAGTCATCCATTGTTCTATTTGACGAACTCGTTTTCCACGATTGCATATTTTGGAAATTTATTTATGACTTTCAATGTTAAGGATATACTTCCATAATAATTTCCATCAATAGACATAAACTTAATTCCAATGTCCCTTCTTTCCAGGATTTAGATTCTTGCAACATGTATAATATTTTCAGTTTCATATCTTAAAATTTAGATTCTATTATGCTACCCATCTTTTCCTTTTTATTGGTTCTTAAAACTAAGTTTTAAATTATATATTAAATAAGAAAAGACAAATTTATAGAATGAAATCTGAAGAGGATTAGGGATATGATCATATTTAAGTAATGACCACTAGGAAGTTACAAAACTATTATTTTACCAGAAATTGTTTAAAGGTAAAATAGGCCGAGAAACGCCAATTTAAAAATAATTAAATATAATTTTTATATTAGTGACACTAGGCACATCTCCTTGTAAGCTAGCACTCTCCTTGTAAACTTATTTGATAGATAACTTATATAATGTGAAATTTCCAATATATATGATTTTTATTTTATTTTATTTTATCTCTCATTATTAATGTTCCAAAATAAATCATTCTAGAATAAATCTTTAAGATTAATATTAAAAATAAGTATTATTATATTATTATGGAATACAATAAATATTAATATTACCAATCTAAAACTATTAATATTATTAATATTGTTGTAAACGTTACGTTCAATATTGTTAATTAGGATAATTAGCTTTATTAGGTTTAATAATGTTCATATCCTTATTAGTCCCTGCCGCCTGCGGCATGGCAGGGACTATTGTAATCGATTTCACGAAGTTAGCATTAGTCCAGTTCAAGTATAACCAAAGTTTTTAAATATAACCGAAGTTTTTAAATATAAGCCGAGTGTTGATCAATTATAACCAAAGTTTTTAAACAGATACTCATTTACCGTCTTATTTGGCCTTTTCCCGAGGCAAGAGGCGGAAACATAGATTAAAATTATAAATTTGATTCATATTTTCGAACAGAGAAAAGTTAGTTCACTTAATGCTAGCATTATTGGAAAACATTAAATGTTTATACATGCGAGTGACTCGCATCAATGTTTGAAGGGTTCTTTTGAGAGAATGGTCTGTAAAATTGCCACATACACCCCGCCATTCACATAGTGTCACGTACACCGGCGCCCTGGTAGGTATTTCTGAACAGCGCCTTCGTTTCTTCACTATCAATCCATTGAGGGCCGAGTAGTCATCGTGCGTGAACCGACAGGAGCGTGCAGGGTATGAGAGCAACAGTAGGGGCTCTTTTGGCCCATTTTCTTTCTACACCGCCAATTCTTACCAGCAAATTCGGCATGGCCATGGCAGACCTCCTCGCATTCAGCTGAGAATGAGTAGCAAAAGCCGGTGAATTATCATAATTTTTGTGAAGACTGCAACGGAATGAACACTTGCTCCACGCTTTTCCAAAACTTGAAGAGGTGTGCAGAATTGCTATGTCCTTTTTCTTTTCTAGAAAATGAAAAGTTATGTAACGAGAAGTTATGTAACGGATAGCAACACTGCGGAAAGTGCTGAGCTTTACCGTCACAGATGGCTTACCAAGCTCTGATAATTCCGTACAGCCGAGGCCGCTGCTCTTGAGAATGTCAAGTGTAGCTGGTAAGTTGCGTAGTGTGCTTCTAGACATTAAAATTTCATGCTTTGCTGTCAAAAACTTCAAAAATACTAGACTAATGAAATTATTGAAGAACATTTGCCAGCATTTTTAAAGACAATTTTTGGTCACAATTAAGACATTGTTTTTAGCAAAATAAGCTACAGTAGTACAGTTATACGGCAGTACAGATATCCATGCATTATTACAGATCTATACTATAATGTATGCTTCATGTTGCATTTAACACTTTAACACGCTATACAGAGGCTATTCTTTTATACAAATTAAAACTAGCTACAACAATGATCTTTATCGCTCTCAATTTGTACAAAAACATTGAGCTTTTTTTCCTGAAATGGCCAGTTTATTACAATATTGGAATTTCTTTTAAAAAGAAGAATTGGGTTTAGGTAAAATCTCCAATTCAGGGAAGCAATAATGTCAACACCGTGTTTCCACTGCAGGCTGGGTACTTTTGTCTAAATATGAAAAAATTTCAACTAACCTCTCAAGTTCACCTTGGAAGCAGTAACGCCAACACCGTGTTTCCACTCCAGTCTCGGGTACTTTTGTCTAAATATGAAAATTTTGCAACTAACCTTTCAAGTTCACCAGACAACACCGCAACCTTGCTTGGATACTTGCATCCTTGTCGCTGTTTATTAATTCAAGTGGAAAATCACTTAGCTGCAGCGACTGCTCTCAACACCCTTCCAAGAAACTGGTGTGTGCATTCAATGATGACCATTACTGTGCATAGCAACTTTGCGCCATGGAATATTAACACATCACATACACCTGATAAGTTTTCGGAATGTTTTCATTTTTTATTGATCGACTCTGTCTTTTCTAGCATGATACAGTGTTAGGTGGCTTGGTTTAGCGCCCTGCATGCATACACTGGCTAAGGAAGTGAGACACCTTGCCCTCAAGGCAGGGCCCACATGGTCATCGAGTTTTCCTTTAAATTTTTTATTTTATATGAAAACTTATAATGACTTCCGACTATGGTATAAGAATGATATAATCTGCCATGTTTAGCTCGCAGATTTTTATGTTGCTAGGCTATTTTACATTTCTGCTTCTAGGCAGAGTGCATATAAAATAGAAAATATTGAATCTGATGTATTTCAATGATTCAATTGATTCTGTGCAGTGTGCATGGGCTATTGAATTTGAGATATTCCATATTCTACTGTTTATATACACTTTGCACCAACATTTCATATTCATCTAGTCTTCTGTCCGCTCTATAAGCTGTATAGAGAGTACTGGATCTGGAGTATCCCAAATCCTCCACTCTGCAGCTTAATAGTATATCATTGGGTGTATTGAATATTCAATAGCCAAACGCTTAGACAGCACCTAATAGGTATTCTTCATTCAAATGCTGCACAAAAGATCCATACTGTGCTGAATGTCTCTTACAAATTCCGTGTCAGAGAGAATTGAAGTAAACAGATGTTGAAATAAATAGATGCTCTCTGGCACGGAATTTGTCAGAAAGTATTCAGCAGAGAAGGGTAATAGGCTAAGCTTGAAGGGTAATTGCATGTTTTGGTATTTTATATTATTATTAGATGTTGGAATTTGGCAATTCTTTCAATTGTCATTGGTCCTACTCACTGTGCTATAGTGTGTTTGTTGAATGGAAGCTTTTGATTAATATATTATCAATAGCTTTTAAACATTTCATATGTGAAGCTTTTGCAAGAGTTACCTTTATAAATCCCCTCTTGATATCTTGGAAGGCGACAGTAAGCTTGATTTTTCTACGAAAATTCATCTACCGCATGAAATTTATGTTCTCCTGGTGAAATCCATGGCTAATCTACTTGCCAACTTTATATGATTAATGACCAAAGCATAAAATATATTCTCCTTGTTTTTGGCTATCTTGTCGTGTGATCATTGTGAAAAATCTTGGACAGCATCTTTACCGAAACGAGCACTATTCTCGGACTTGGCAAGAATGCTCGAAATTTGGGATAAATTATGGAATTTTCCCTTGCAGGAATGGGATTGAGATTTCCCAATCACAATTCTAGATAAATGTGAAATTGTTTATTTGACTGGCGTTGGGGTTTGCCATTTCTTCATACGTAGTAACAGATATTAGGCATGAGTTGGGCATGCATAACTCCTCAAATCCAGGGATTACAAAGATAAAATTTGCATGCACAAACTCCTCAAATCCCGGGATTGCAGAAAGAAAAGTCTCTGTCAAGATTAAAAGATGTGCGAAGAGTTAGTAACAAGGCGCTGCATAGTTTTATCTCTATAGTTTATTTAGAATCATAATAAGATACCAATCCTTGTAATTTTAAATATGGTAGTTATAGAATATGGAGGTAAAATCATTTTTGTAATTCTCCATATCAATTTACTATATTACTAAGCCTGCATATAACGTTGCAAAAAGAATGAAAAGTACAAAAGAATGAAGGTCAAGTACGTTTTTCAATGATTAATAGTGCATAAATAAAAACGAATGGATTGGGAACTTTTATAGTTCGCAGATTTCCGAAATTGCTGTTAATCATATCTTAGGGTAAGAACTAAATTATTTTTAAAGTCTGTACCTTTCCGCCCTAACTAACTTTTCATATGAAGTCTTCAAGGGTATTCGAGATGGAACCTTCCATGTATCCTACAATTGGTGGAGAACCAGTTGTATTATAAAACGGTTGTAATTCCAGCGCATGAGAGAAAGGTGTTCCCCCTGCTGGAAGATGACTACCTCCCTTCGATGAGGTAAGGAACCAGTCGTGTTTAAATTTCTGGAGGGTTTAGTCCATAATCTTTTTTTAGTGTAGGAGGATACAAGGCTATAGTATAAGAGGATACAAGAAATATGAAAGCAATTTCTATCACTAACTAAAAGAGGATACAAGAAATATGAAAGCAATTCCCATCACTAACTAAGGCTTTGGACTTTTGGTGTTTGGAATCTATTAACAGTAGTCTCACTGGTGATAGACTAGTGGAGGGTGTTGGAATAGTGGAGTAGAGTAAAATCATGCATGCATAAGTTTCACTACTCTTCATTATAAGTGGAGTGATGCATGAGCTATGAAATAGGTAATTCATGAATCCATGTTGATTTTCTAGTTTACTAAGACTGGTCTCACGTGAATTCAATACAGTTGCATGAACCATGAAATAAGTAACTCATGAATCCATGTTGATTTTCTAATTAACCAACACTAGTCTTTATTGAATTCAATAATGTTGCATAAGCCATACAATACAATAGGTAACTCATGAATCCATGTTGATTTTCTAGTTAACTAAGACCAGGTATCAGTTGAGTTCAGCAAAGTTCCATTTATACAAGCTGATTTTCTAGTTATTTTGAGATTCTACTAGTTCAGTTGATTAAATAACTAGTTAAATAGACCTAAGATATTATCAATGCAATATGATACTCAACCAAAAAGCATGTTCTCATAAAAACTATATATATTCTACTTAACTAAGACCAGGTGTGAGTTGAGTTCAGCACAGTTCCACTTATACAAACTTATTTTCTACCTACTTTGAGACTCTATTAATTAGTTGATTAATTAACTTAACTAGTTAACTAGACCTAAGATATTATCAATGGAACAGAAAAATTCAAGAGGAGCTGCAATTAGTTAAGCATTTTCATCACAAACAATGATTTTTGCTGTGCAAGTGACAATTCCAAGTGAATGGGTTGTACCTGGATCTCAATGAGAACCACCAAAAATGAATAACCGAAAATGAATAGGCAAATGCAATGTCACCAAGAGCTTGGAAGACAACCCAAACTTTTTCAGCTTCTCCGATTGCACTAATACTTACTCCGTCAAGAGTTCCCTTGATTTCTCTATTCTCTGCAAATGTCAGAGATTACCCTCATATGTTGATTCTTGTCACAATAAAAGATGCAGATAAATGCTTTAGTGTAATAAACCCTTTTCAGATTTCTTAAATAAAGACAAGGGTATACAAATCAAACATACCAATCACTTTTGCAACAGCAAGACCGAATCCTACTGTTGCATATGAGAAAGACATAATAGCAGCAGTGATCGAAAGCCACCAAGCTTGATTAAAATTTGGTATTTGAGATAAAATGATTTCTACCAATGCAAAGAGGATCGTAAAATTGCCACCAGAGGACTGACACTGCAAGTCATGTCCATTCTTGTGAAAACAATTTGATCGTCCAATTGCTCTGCCATGTTTTTAATATCAGTCATAAAAGGCAGGGACTTGCTGCTGTGCAGCCCTCCTTGTTTATATTGTTATGAACATTACGTTTATTAAAAACATCAGGTCCATTTATAACATTGGGTTTATTAGGTCTATTTATAGCATTAATTTTGTTCATATTAATAATATTGGGTTAATAACAAAATTTCATAGCAATCTTTTTTAGTAAACATTAATATATATTAATATAAACTTTACTATAATATAATATAGACACTAATATCGTATTAATGTTAAATTGCTTTAAATATTTAAATTAAATAAAAAAACATAAATAAACATTACTGTTATTATTAATATTAAATAATAATAATAAAATTAAACATGAACATTAATGCAAATATTAAAAATAAATATTAATATTAATATTGAACATAAATATTTATATAGTTATATATATTAACATTAAACATATATATTACTATAAACATGGATATTTCCGGATGCAGGTGACTTGACGCAAACGTGCGAAGCCAGTTCTTCCTATACAAGAGCTGAGGAAGTCCTGCACCGCCAGCTCTAACCTAATGCAGAACCTCCTCTCAGCAATCATTCACATGGGAACTCTGATGCACCTGATCTTCTACCTTATGCTGAATAACATGCAACCCCAAGTGAATTGTCCCAACTCGCATATGCGAGCATGCCACAAAATTGCACAACATTTGCGCTTGTGCCACAGGTCTTCAAAAGGCGCGATCCCTCCTCATTCTGGCATCCATATGCTTCTCCAGTTGGCCTCCAAAGCCTTCTTCACCTCCTCCCTTGCCATTCTGTTGCTGCCTCAGTTTCCTCGCGTGCTCCCCCTGCTGCACGCTCTCCCTCTCGCGTGCCACCCTACTGGTGCTAGCCTGCCGGGAGCCTCTCCAACTAATTCCCTCCCCGCGGAGTCCCCTCTGGCTGCGCGCCTCCCTCCGGAATTCCCCCCTTCTTCGGATTCGTCCTGATGTGCGCTTTCTCAGGTAGGCGCCCTCGCTGCAAGCCCCCCTCCTTCATAACTCTTTGTTGCGCACCCCCCGCTGTGCTTCTCTGCTACACGCTCCCTTGTTGAGCACATCACCACTTTTGGACTGGCCTCTCCCTCTCTGTCTATTAGCCCCACCATGGCTCCGCGTCAGCGCCAAAAGACCATCAGGGGTAGCCAAAGAGGTGCGTTCTTGGGTCAATATCAACGCGGACAAGATCACCGTTTGGAATTCATTGAAGGCTCCTCTTGTGGAAGCCATGATAGGGAAGCACCACAGTGGTTTGAGCACACCCAAGATCAGATCGCCTTAGCTCCAGAAAATCAGAGGGGCAGAAGAGGCCCCTGGAAGTCCACCATTACGCACTCTAAGTCGCCCACTCCTCGAAAAACCGAGCCTCAAATGATTCAAGAGGCCTCAAAGGAGGATACAAATGTGTGGATCATGGATTCAGACAGAGTTTAGACGCGATTTCCTGATGCTGAGTACCCAATCTCTCCAATCCTCTGCGCAGCCGCTACAAAGCCCCTGCATGTGCCATCTACTGAGGAGGAGGCCATTGTGTAGGAATATCGATGTCACATCGAGGAGGAGGACCCTGCTACAGAGGATGATGAAGGAACACCATGATTGTGCGGCTGCTCGGCTCTTTTATGTTTTTTTTATTTATTTCAACTCATACTACAGATATTTTGTTTTTATGTGTCACGACACACTTTGTAAATATTGCTTATCTGATGCTATTAAGGGGCTGGTTTTCTCCTAGGAGGCAGCCCCAAACCTGTGCTATTGTGAAAGCCTCTAAGGCTGAGATTGATTAAGCAACGCTTACCATCTCAACCCAACGCCTATGTAAAGTTTTCTTTTGATCTAATATAGTTTAGCTAACTTATATATATATATGTAAGTATTATATATTAACATTAATATTAATAATAAACATAGATATTATATTAAACATGGAAATTTTTATAAACATAAATATTGAGACTATACATTAATATGAATATTACCATTGATCATTGATACAAATATTACCATTAAACATTAGGTTTATTTAAACATATATGAATATATTAATTATTGATATAAATATTTCCATTAAACATTAGGTTTACTGACATTAAATTTTTTAATAGAATTAGGTTGATGTAAGATTTTGTTGTTTTATAAGATCATATTTATAAGATTTATTTTATTAATATTGATAAAAATGGGTTTATTGTTGATATTTATATCAATATTATATTGGACGTAAACATTAAAATTAATATTAAACAACAAAAATATTTATGTACACATAAATATTATATTAAACATAGATATTAATATAAACATAAATATTATGCCTAAAGATCACTAAAAATGATGTAGGAGCATTAGAGCTTCCAAGTGAGCAAGCTCTTTGGAGATTCAACTGGGGAAATGAATTTTATTTTCTTACTGTAAATAATTTCGAATTCTTAATTTCTTAAATAACTATAGATAGAGATAGGATTTAGTAGATAATATTTTTAATAAAAAAATGTGACTTTTAAGGTATGGAAAAAAATGGGAAATAAATCATGAGTGGGTGTAAGAGAAAAATATTCGAATTCTTAATTTCTTAAATAACTATAGATAGAGATAGGATTTAGTAGATAATATTTTTAATAAAAAAATGTGACTTTTAAGGTATGGAAAAAAATGGGAAATAAATCATGAGTGGGTGTAAGAGAAAAATATCTTGGTAGCAATTAGAAAGTTGTTAGGATAAGAAAAAATTTAGAAATCTTAGAAACTATCGAGTGCTTTTAGGATTTAGAAATGCTATGGTTAGGCAAGATTTTGTCAATAAGGCAAAAGCTAGTCTACATTGAAAAGCATGAATGATTTGTGGATTGATTTATGGATATAGAAAAAATTATTTTGTTTGTATATTTTATTATAAATATTGTAAGCCTAAAGGGAAAACTAATGGCCAAATGCATGTGAAATCACGTAGAGAGAAATAAATGTTATTTGAACTATTATTACAATTTGAAATTGGTAAAATTAAGTTTCTATGCATGTTAATTAGGCAAAAAAAGCTTATTGAATATTTAGTGAAATTAAATTTATTGCATGTTTTAAATGGTGGAGAGTGGTATTGTTTTATGAAGAATACTTATTCAATGTGCTTAATGGAAAGAAACATAATGGGTGCTCATGAATTATATTTTTATATTGAGTGTGCATGGTGAATAAAGAAAACTTTAAGGATGAAAATTTATTTTAAAGTTTATAGATCTTGGCGAATCTCACTAGTGTCTAATATGAAAACTATAAAAATGTTTGTTGATATCTTTATAAAAATATCCAAATTTATAATTATTTTATAGGTATATTCCATATAATTTTAGTGATTTTTGGGCAAATCAGTTTTAGAATAAATGGAAATTGGTGAACCCTTTTTTTAGAAAAAACATTGAAAATTAGCCCACTTGTGAATATTAGCCCCTTAAATTTTCCATGACGGTGAATGCTTCAAGAAATGTTGTAAAATAAATGTAAATGCACAAATGTGTATGAAGTGGATTCATGATATTGGTGTCCAAGTAGATTTGGTGCCATCAAGTGGTATCAAATTTGGAGAATATCCTCAAATGTGTTTGCAGATAGAAATAGGGAAAGAGATGGTAAAACTCTTCAGAATTGGATTTGAGAATATGAATTTGGAGCATATGTAGAGGTTTATGTTTATGTTCGTTTTGGTAAATTCTTTTAGATGATTGTAGAATCAAAGTTGATATTTTCGTTCTTGGTTCTTATTGTTTGAAGATGAATATTTGAATTTTTGTATCTAAAATATGGTAAATCATTTTGCAAATTGTAGCAATAGAGAAGTTGAAATTTGGCAAGAAATATTACAGTGTGTATAGATGTGATTGAAAATGGAAATTTGAGTTTAACAACCTAGTTGAGCAAGGATTTCTCAAGGGGTTCCAAAGGAGGGAACCAGGAATTCCAAAAGACCAAGTACAAGTGGGAAGATTGGTGATGCATGTGTAGCAGGAAGGAGACATGTTATTGTAAAGGTTATTTTCTGCTCATAGTGGGCAGCAGAAAGCTCACATATGAAGAGGAGAAGATGAAGATGACTATGGATAGTCATTTGAAGAATTCAGAGGGAAGGCACAAATATTCCAAAGTACTTGGAATAATGAAAATGAGTGATGAGGAATATGAGAGAGAACTCTTTGAGATAAAATCATGGTTGAAGGTCCTTACATAGTTGCTACAGCAGAATGAGGAGAACCAGAGGTATGGGTGGAACCTATGGAAAAGACTGTCATGTTTAAATATTATGGGCTAAGAAATAGAGACAAAAACTGAGAAAAAGGTTGAAGGAACAACTCAAAGTTACTAATGTGAGGAGGGAATTGATAGAGGTGAACCTGAGCAAGGAGAAATTCATGGAGAAGATAATAGTGTTGATGGAGATTTGATGTTTGAGATATCAAATGAGGTTGAAAGGACTTATGTTTTTCCTGATGGTTTATTTATCGTTGCAGGTGTTATTGATGATGAAAAATCCTTTGAAGTTGTCATGAAGAAAGAGGAAGATAGAGGAAAAAATAGTTCATTTTTTTTTTCTCAACAGAGAGGAGGAGAAATAATTTAATGGGACGCTCATAAGGAATGTTTAGCCAAAGGTAAAGGTAACTTGCGGTCTTCACACTGATTGTGTTCATGCAAGTGTGACAGAAGTGATTATCAATTTTCAAAATGATGCAAGCATAACAGAAACTGAGGGGGAACAACTTGCAAAATTTGTTGTGAACGAGGATGCAAAAAATTCAAAGGAGAAGAGTTTGTTGGAAAGATTAAGAGCCAACTCGAACAACATATTGAAGCAGGGAAAATAATTCAGGTAGAAACTAGACAAGCATGGGATGAGGTTGAGAGTATATTTGTTTGGTTGTGTACTTCTATTTTTATCACTTTCTTAGCTAGAAAATTTTCACTTGGAATGGTGAGAAAAAGAATGGTGAAGACAAATGTCTTGCAATCAGAAAAGCAGGAGTGGAATTGTGGTGGAATTCAAGAAACAAGTGTAGGAGTACAAAAACATGACAAAGTCTATCATCACCAAGATAACTATGTATGGGGTCTAAGAGGATGTCAGCAACAACAATTTATCGTTAGGAGACCATGAAATGGTTTCTACCTTGGGACTTTGATGAAGGAGTATTAAAGCTTCCAAGTCATCAAGCTTTTTGGAGATTAAAATTGGAAAATGAATTTTATTCCTTTATGGTAAATAATTTTAATTTTTTTATTCCTTAAAGAATGATCTAGGTAAATTTCACTACCCTTTAAACCAAGACCTTTTACTTCAGTTGATGTGTTAGAATTTCATTTAATTAAAGCGCTAAAAAACATAAATGAAAATCTACATGCTATAAATAATAGGAACATAACAAGCATTAGCAACATAAGAAATTGATAACGCAGTTCGTCCAGGAGGGACTACGTCTCCAAGCCTTGGGGTCATGATGGTGTAGGCTACTACATTAAGTGTTTTAAGGAGTGAAGATATACATGAATGGTGTTTTCTCTGTCATACAAGGAAAATGACCTCACGCAGGAGTGGCTGGAAATCTTCTTGAGATGTTCTGCTACAGGAACTCTCACTCTCAAAAAGGACTCCTATTAGTATGAAAATAACTCACACATAACGACTATGAGTATCCCGTCAACATGGTAACAAAGGTTCTCAATAAAACATACATGTGACAATGAGTATCCCACCAACATGGTAGCAAAGGTATCTCAAATATAATACAAATCCATGACAGAAATTACATCTCACATCAAGAACAAAAACAAGATCCCACGTCAAACATCAACAGGGATCTGTACAGCACAATGCACCTCATAGCAAAGAGACAAATAAGTACATGAAATCAATGCATCATATACCTCACATTGAATATGACTAAAGAATGGGTTGCTCTGCTGTTGGACCTGAAATCACCATCGCAATTGTGGCATCAAAAGTTGTGAAATCGACTGCTCACACACTGAATGCTGACGCCTACATATCCACTTTGAAAAGTGGCCGAAAAACATAAGGCTCAAATAGAAAATCTAACTACACCACTGAAATCATGTCACCGAGAGGTGTAGGATCAACTATCAATTTGTTGAATTCTGACAAAGTGAAAATATGGGGCTACAGGAATATTTTAGATTCCCCCTAGATTCCTCAAAGATGTTTCTCCATGGGCAGACTAGAAATCTACAACTCACAAGGAAAATCTCACCTCATCATTGTGTTCCCTGCAAAAAACTGTGAAAAACTACTGCAAACTTGAATATATTCCGACATGGAGAAAAATTACCTCCCCGAGAAAATTCAAGAATCATGGTTCCACTCCCTATTTTTGGGCCTCCTCATGGTTCTGCCTCTATTAAAAAAATTACGGTCTCGAAAATCATGCGCGCTCCGCTCTACCTTTGGCCCCCCAATGCACTTGGAAAATGTCAAGTTTGAATAATATATGTTGGGATGAGTTAACAAAGTAGGTTGTTGGCCTAACGGTTGTGGGCGGAGTTACTTGGGTGGAGGTTGGGGGTTCCAACCCCAGCGACCCCACCTTATTTGGCACGTTAACGATTTGTTTTTTGGAGGGTCGGGTATGCATTGGACGGTCCGCCCAACCAACCGCTGACGTGATATTTAATATAACATGGTTGGTTATATTTTAATATATATGGTGTTATGTCTTATGGTGGACTAGGGATGGCATGGGTTGGGTCCACCGGAGGTGGCCCGCCCACCCACGCCAATTATTAACGTGCCACGGGAGTAGGTCCAGCAGGGTCATGGTTGTCGACCCCTCAATTAACTTTTAAGTTGTGTGATGGGGGTTCCGTTGTGGAGAGGTTGCCATGTGGGTCGGGGCTGGTGGGGTTGGCCGCAGGTTCAACTCCTGCCAACCTCATATTTTTTTTATATGGTTGGTTGGTTGCCATGGGTCCGGCGAGGTCACGGCCTGTCAGATCTTTAATACATAAATTTATTTTTTGTTATATATATATATATATATATATATATATATATATATATATATATATATTATATATAATTAATAGTCAAATTTGAAAATTCAGAAAATGACCGTAGGAGTGCTTTTAAGAAGGCCACAAATTTTCCCAGAATCTGGCCTGAGCTTGCTAGAATCTAGTGGCAAGAAAAGGTTGAAATTGTTCCTTGCTTAACTTGCCTGGTCATCCAAGTCAACCCAAAACTTTGACTGCCTCTAACTTTCGCATACGATCTTGGTTTGACAAACCGTTCACACCATTGCAATCAGGACGAAGAGATATTCAACTTGGCCCTAGTTCGAAAGAAATTTTAACACTTTTATTTTTGAGCTTCCATAAGCCCTCTTTATCCTGTGTGTGTCTTTGGAGCCACCTGGATCATTCCTCCCCATTGAGGAGCTTTTGGTCCTTCAAAAGCATCAACAAGAATCTGCAACTGTTGTGCTTATGTCTACACCACAAGTGTCCTGAAAAGGTCACGCTTCCATCTCCTTCACCTTTGTTCTTCGGAGCCATAAGCGAGGAACTGACACCTGCACCTTCTCCAAACCTATAGTACAATATCCTGCAAATTACATGCTCAAATTCACCAACTATGACCCCAATAATTTCCATACTTGCCATGAGTTTACATACTCGGTGGTGAAGTTTACACCAAATGGAAATTACACCCCAGCTATCATTACAAGACCAAAACGTCATCGCCACATTTCAAAGTGATGGAAAACACCTCATCAATTTTACATAAAAGAAATGCATCACAAGATTTATGAAACAAGGCCAAAATATCATAGTTACTTTAGAAGTGATGGAAAAACACATCATTAGTTTTACAGTTAAAAATGAAACATATGATTTAAAAACACAGCCATGACAAGCTAACATATCTAGAAAAAAAATATTAAAAAAACCCTCTTTAGCAAAGTGAATGGGCCATTTCCTGGGAATTCAAAAACTGTCGATCAACTCACCTTTTCATTGGATTACGCACGGATGTTTTTTCCTTGAGACGATGCTCTAGATGGAGTCTCCAACACATGGCTCTTTGATGGCCACTTCAGTTGCAATAACTGCAATGGGTCTTCTTCCTCTATACCTGCTTAACTAATTTCTTTCCCTGCTATAGAGAAGGCTTTTCATGCCTTATCCTGCTTTGTGATGCCATTCTTTTCCAACACTCAGAAAACACATGGTTATGTAAACCACAAAAATGACATGTTTTTCGATGTCATGATTTATGACCATGATTATCAACATTCTTATAATCAAAATGCACTATGGAATAGTGAGACTTGTTATACCTTCCTTGGTGGTCGCTGGTGCGATCATGGTGATGAGAGCTTGCCTCAAATCTTTCACTGCAACATGCACTACCATGGAATGGTGGAGAAGTGGTCCCATCAATCTTCTTTCCTGATGAGTTCAAAAATGTCTGTTTTCCTTTGATGTCCTTCGAACATCCTTCTTCAGTGTATCCCAAACCTACATATCGAGGTCTCTACACAACCTCCAATGGTTGAGTTATGTCTTGGCCATGAACACCAAGTCCTCCACCTTTGTACCGCATCTTAGTGAGGAGTCTCATGCCGGTTCATGTAATGGGGATCTCCACACTTCGAACTTTAATGATATCATGTGAAGATGAAAGCGAAGAAAATCAACACATTTGCATTTTGTGTGATTTTGAAACATGTGAAGAGGGCTTCTCTAAGCCTTCGTTGTGATTCACTTCCTCCAAAGCCTCTGTTGCAGCTTGTAGCTAAAGCTGCAATCTCTACTTCTCCTCCTTATCTTCTTGTAGGATTTCCTTCAATGCATCATGATTTTCTTGAATAATTTTGTTGTTGCACTTCAATTTTTCCAACACTTCTATCATGGCTTGCATGTGAAGCCACAATCGATGTTTTTCCTCCTTCTCTTCCTGTAGGAGTGTCTTTAATTCAGCTTTGTCTACTGCTTGTTTCTCATAAGCGTTGTACAACATGTATTATTTCTTGGACACCCTGAGAATGGTCTCATACATTTCTTTGACATCCTCCATTTCTAAACTCAGCAAACATTCAACGGTTCATGCCCGCAATCCAATCAGCAAGAAGATCGCTCTGATACCACTTGATTTGGGTAAATTTCACTACCCTTTAAACAAAGACCTTTTAATTCGGCTGATGTGTTAGAATTTCATTTAATTAAATCGTTAATGAACATAAATGAACATCTGCATGTTGTAAAGAAGAGGAACATAACAAGCATTATCAACATAAGACATTGATAACAGAGTTCGTCCAAGATGGACTACGTCTTCGGGCCTCGATGTCAAGATGGTGTAGGCCTCTACATTAAGTGTTGTAAGGAGTGAAGATGTACATGGATGGTGGTTTCTTTGTCATACAAGGAAAATGACCTCACGCAAGAGTGGCTAGACCTCTGCTTGAGATGTTCTGCTATAGGAACTCTCACTCTCAAAAAGGACTCTAATCAGTATGATAATAACTCACACATAACGACTATGAGTATCCCGCCAGCATGGAAACAAAGGGATCTCAATCAAACATACATGTGACAATGAGTATCCCACCAACATGGCATCAAAGGGATCTCAAACATAATACAAATCCATGACAGAAATTACATCTCACATCATGAACAAAAGCAAGATCCCACATCAAACATCAACAAGGATCTGTACAACACAATGGACCTCATAGAAAAAATACAAAGAAGTACGTGAAATCAATGCATCATATACCTCACACTAAATATTACTGAAGAATGTGCTACTCCACTACTGGATCTGAAATCACCATCGCAATCGTGGCATCGAAATGTGCGAAATTGACTACTCACGCACTGAATGCTGACACCCGCATCTCTTCTTTGAAAAGTGGCCGAAAAACGTAAGGCTCAAATAAAAAATCTGGCTACACCACTGAACTCATGTCACTGAGAGGTGTAAGATCGACTGTCAATTTGCTGAATTCTGACGAAGTGAAAATATGGGGCTACAGGGATCTTTTAGATTCCCCCTAGATTCCTCAAAGATGCTGCTCCATGGGAAGACTAGAAATCTACAACTCGAAAGGCGAATTTGACCTCGCCATTCTGTTCCCTACGAAAAACCGTGAAAACTGATTGTAAACTTGAATATATTCTGACATGGAGAAAAATTACCTCCCCGCGAAAATTCAAGAATCATGGTTCTGCTCCCTATTTCTGGGCCTGCTCATGGTTCCACCTATATTAAAAAAATGATTGTCTCAAAAATCATGCACCTCCGCTTTGCCCTTGGCCCCCGACACACTTGGAAAATGTCGAGTTTAAATAATATATGTTGGGTTGAGTTAAAAAAGTAGGCCATTGGCCTAACGGTTGTCAGCAAAGTTACTTGGGCGGAGGTTGGGGGTTCCAACCCCACTGACCCCACCGTATTTGGCATGTTAACGAGTATGAATAAAAAAATTTAATATTTTTTTGGAGGGCCGAGTCCGCATTGGGTTGCCCGCCCAACCAACTGCCGACGTGATATTTAATATAACATGGTTGGTTATATTTTAATATATATGGTGTTATGTCTTACGGTGGAGCGGGGGTGGTGTGCACCAGGTCCACCGGAGGTGGCCCACCCACCCATGGAAATTCTTAATGTGCCACAGGAGGGGACCAATGGGGTCATGGCCATCATCCCCTCCTTAATTAACTTTTAAGTTGTGCGATGGGGGTTCTTTTGTGGAGAGGCAATCGTGCGGGCGGGGCCGACGAGGCCGGTCGCGGGTTCAACTCCTGCCAACCTCATATATAATATGTATGTTTTATTTATATGGTTGGTTGGTTGGTTGTTGTGGGTCTGGTGGGGGTCATGTCCTATCGGATCTTTAATACACACACACACACACACACACACACACACATATTGTTACATATAAAAAATTAATAGTCAAATTCGAAAATTCATAAAATCACTGTAGGAATGCTTTTAAGAAGTCCAAAAATTTTCCTAGAATCTGGCCTAAGCTCGCCCAAATCCAGTGGCTGGAAAAGGTCGAAATTGTGCCTTAACCTATCCAATCATCCAAGTCAACCCAAAACTTTGACTGCCTCTAACTTTCGCATACGAGCTCGGTTTGACGAAACGTTCACACCATTACGATCAGGATGAAGAGATATTCAACTTGAACCTAGTTTGAGAGCGATCCGAACACTTTGATTTTTGAGCTTTCATAAGCCCTATTTGTCCTGTGTGTCTCTCGAGCCACCTGGATCAAAGAACTATAGATAGAGATAATATTTAGTAGATAATATTTTGAAGAAGAAAATATATGCTTTAAGGCATGAAAAATTTAGGAAATAAATCATGAGAAGTTGTAGGAGAAAAAAATGTTGGTAGCAATTAGAAAGTTGTTAGCCTTAAGAAATTTTTTAGAAATATTAAAACTATTGGGGTGCTTTTAGGATTTAGAAAACCTGTGGATAGGCAAGATTTTTTCAATAAGGTAAAATCGATTCTAGCTTGAAAAGCATGAGTTCTTTGTGGATTGATTTATCGATCTAGGAATTTTTTTTCTGTATATGCTATTATAAATATCTTGTCGTTGCTCCAACACCCTCCAAAAATTTCTCTACATTCCAATTTTGGATCCTAATATCACTATCATATCTAGTGTCGCTTTGATCGTCAAGTGTCTTCTCATGTCATTCCATTTGTTTCAAGTCTTCGTGAATGTTCTCAAGTGTTGTCACATTCATTAGAACATATTTAAGTACATTTCTTGGTTACAACATATTTATTGTTCTAAAACGACACTTTTGTGTTAGAAATTAATTAACGGAGCAATGAAACACATAAAATATTGCAGAAACACAAATAAAAAAAATTCCAAAACAAGAGAGAGACATATGTACATGGTTCACACAATTTGGGATACTTCCACGAAGAAACAACAAGTCCTTCCTTTTATATTACACAAAAAAATGAAGAGATGCAACCTACAATAGATTTGTTGTAATTTCCTCTTCACTCTCACACAATCTCCTCTCTATTTTTCACTTAGAATAATAATCCATAGCCACAATACAATTCCCTCATATAAACCGAAGGTTTACTTCTAGGGAAAACAACCCTAAATTAACATAACTTCTTCCTTCGTATCATTTTCCTAATGTATCACCCAAGTTGACTATGAAATTACAATGTTTTGCAAGGAAATTTTTCATTTGTTTTAAGCTTTGGGGGCACTAGCCCCAAACCCCCTCTAGGGCGGGGATCATTAAAAGTCATTGCCCCCCTGGACAACGATTATAGGGGCGATTTTTCCGCCTTGTTTAGAATTTTTTTTCCAAAGCGGCTGAGACCTTTGAATCAAGCAGATAATCAAACTCCACACCCAACAATCTCCCACTTGGAGAATGATTACATAAACTCCATATTTGCTTCCCTTGTTGGAAAATGACTCCACTTGGACCTGGTTGTTTCTCATCTTCACCATCATAATTGAATACTAATTTAAACTGAGCAGAAACTCATTTTCTCCCTGGTTACAATTTTTATGAACATACTCACATGATTATGGTTAGTGTTTATCTTTTCCAACTTCAACTGTCCATCTTCCAACACTGACCATATGAAATGGTACTTGAGTTGTATATGTTTAGTCTTGGAATTTAATTCTAATTTATTTGCAATATGAATGACACTTTGGATATCATTGTATAACCTGCCCATATCCTGCTTCTTTCCCAATTCACCCATAAACCATGGTAACCAAATCATTTATTTACTAGCCTGAGTAGTAGCAACACACTCTACTTTCGTTGTTGAAAATGCAACAATGTTTTGCAATTTTGAAACCTAACTGATAGCTTTTCTACCTACAATAAACACATACATTGTGGTGATCCTCCTATTATCTCTATCACTTGTCATATTTGCACCAACATATCCCTGTAGAAAAATTTTTGAGCCACCAAAGCATGATACTTGATTTGGGGTACCTCTCAAATACCTGAGAATCCACTTCACTTCCATCCAATGTTTTTTTCATGAATTGTTCAGATACCTACTTACAACTCCCATTGCATGTGAAATATAAGGCATTGTGTAGACCATTGCATACATTAAGATTCCAACTGATGATGCACATGGAAATTTACACATATAATACATCTCTTCCTAGGTCTTGGGACACATCTACTTACTTATTTTGAAATAGCTAGCCAAAGGTGTACTAACTGGTTTTGCATTATGCATATTAAATATTTTCAACACATTTTTTATGTACTCACTATGAGACAATGTTAATTTGAAAATTTTCTTGTCTCTAGTTATTCTCATACCAAGGATTTGTTTTGTAGCACCTGTTTAGTCAATTTAGTGTCCTAAATTGGTAGCATAAATTATCGACCAGGGCTAGTAAACTGATGAAGTGTGATGCACTATATGTGCCTAAGTATCCATTTTTCTTGCTTCGTTGTTTTTAGTGTTTTATTGATGTTTTGGGGTTTTTATCTTTGATTCTTAGTATGCTACTCTATGCTAAAAAAATGAAGTTAGATCTATTTCAAAAGGGAGAAAAGGAAATGTTAATGAATAAATGAAAACAGAGTTTATTTGCAAGTTCTCTTCTTAACTAGAAAATGATGAAAACAGAGAGTCCTAATCCATGGATATTACAACTTCTAAATGAACATTCATGATATGAAAATTAACTCAAAACACTACAACTTAATCTGATTCATTTAGTTAGAGATTTGTTGGAAGAGCTTGTGAAAAATATTAATTGTAATGCAATGAGGATCTCCTAAAACATAAAAGGAAATGCTGAAACAAACAGTAACTTAGAACATTACAGTAAAATCTCATTCATTTGATAGAAGTTTATTGGAAGAGCTTGAGAAAATGATTACTATAATGTATTAAGGATCTCCTATGAAATGCTAAAACAACTTATAACATTACAACTAAATCTCATTCATGAGTTAGAGGTTTATTGGAAGAGCTTTTGAAAGAGATTAATCATAATGTGATAAGGATCTTCTATGAAGCAAAATAATCAATAACTCACAATATTACAACTTAGTCTCATTCGTGAATTAGAGGTTTATTGGAAAATATTTTGAAAGTGACTAACTACAGTATAATGAGGATCTTCTTTTAATTAAATAACAGAAAATGAAATGCTAATAACTCAGAATATCACAATTGAATCCCATTAATTTAATAGAGATGTATTGGAAGAGCTTGAGAAAGAGACTAACTGCAATATCATGAGGATCCTTTATCTAAGCAAATGACATGAAAAATAATGCTAAAAAATATGATTTCAGAAAGCAATCTAAGGAAATATGACAAAACAGAATTGAAAATGACTTATCTAGAAAACATGTAAAACCTCCTCAAATAGCAGGGGCCCTCTACTACCAATTCGGTGTAATCCTTAGCTCCTTGAAGATGTGATCAAAACAACGTCAAAGAACTAAAATTCTTTATTGATAAACTCACAAATCTACATCCCATGCCATCTTAAGCTTTGTTACAAGACACTCTATAATCCTTTCTCTTCTTCTCCTATTTTTCTCCACTCAAATTCGAATTTGGTTTTGGGAGGCCACATAAAGGTATTTTAGAAGCTTCCTTTTGACCTACACATGTCACAAAACTCATAACATATATATAAATATATGAAACTATGTTAATTTTCTAGTTTCTAATCATAAATTCACTTTAAACACATAAAATAAATAACTTTGAAAGACAAGGATCTTAACCCATATATTTATGAAAATGGTTACTTGATGTAGGGTTTTAGGTCAGATAGTTATGAAATTAGATCTGAATGGTAATGACATAATGGAAATATGTATGAATATGGAAAACACTTTTGAGACTCAACAACACCCAAATCCTTCATTACAAATGCATTTTCCAATTTTCCTTTGAGCACATTTATTTCTTGCATGTTAGATGCTACAACAAGCATGTCATATACATACAATAGCAATATAATATAGATTCCATTATTTTATTTCTTAAGATAAACATAGTGATCTAAATGACATCTAGTATAACCTTATTCAGACATAAACCTGTCAAATTTTAGATACAGGTGGCCTTGGAGCCTGTTTTAGGCCATATAAGATCTTCTTCAATTTTCACATTATTGTTTCCTTCCCTTTGACCTCATACCCTTGTGGTTGTTGCATAAATATTTTTTCCTCCAAATCCCCATGGAGAAAGGTTGGCTTTACATCCAACTGCTCAAGATGCAAATATTCTGCTACCACTAGACTTAAAATAGTTCTAATTGAAGTAATTTTAACAACAACAGAAAAAATTTCATCCAATTCTATAGCTTTCTTTTGTGCAAACCCCTTCACCACAAGGCTAGATTTATACCTTGAACGTGTAAACCCATATATTCTGCAATGTTATTTTACTTGCAAAAAACTTAATTAAGTCCCATGTTTGGTTATGCATCAAGGATTCCATCTCTTCTTCCATGTATTGCTCCCACTTCTTATTGATTTCTACATGTATTTATTCTTCATATATTTATGGCTCACCAAAATCAGTCAACAATATATAATATAATGAAGGAGAGAATTTTTCAGGGGGTCTAATTATCCTGGTAGATATTCTAACACCAATTTTAGGTGTTTGAGGTGCATGTTGTTGCTGTTGTTGTGGCTAATGATCATTATGATTTTTAGGCACCTTTACTTTTTATGTGATCTCATCAAGCACCGCGTAATATTTGTTTTCCTTTTCCTATTTCTTTCACTGCATGTGATCCTTATACAATACATTTTCATTGAATATGACATCCTTGAGCTCCTAATAATATCTTTTATTTTCATCATCATAAAAGCGATAACCAAAATCATTAACACCATATCCAATAAAGGTACATTTATTTGATTTTTCGTCAAGCTTTTTTCTATTTTATTTATTAATGTTGAAAAAGGCTTCACACTTGAAAGTATTTAAAAATGAGTAGTTTAACTTTTTACCTATCCATGCCTTGTATGGAATACCACCATCCAAGGAAATTGAAGGCCCTTTGTTTATTAGATAAAGAACAGTATCTACAACATTTGCCCAAAATTGTAAGCGCAATCCTGCATGCAATCTCATGCACCTTACATTCCCCATGATTGTCCTATTCGTCCTCTCTGACACACCATTTTCCTATGGTGTTCCTGGAATTGTCTTTTCTCTACAAATTCCATGCTTTGAACAATAGTTATGAAACACTTTTCTACAATATTCACCTCCGTTATTTGATCTTAGACGCTTCAACTTCTTTCTTGTCTCATTCTCAACCAAAGCTTTCCATTTCTTAAATGTATCAAAGACATCATATTTATTTCGAATATAATAAATCTAGTGTCTCCTAGTTTCATCCATCGAGAGATGATACCTGAGTAGGTTCCCATACATTTTTATGCACAATCTCTAATTTTCCGCTCTTCTTTCCCTTCCCAAATATAATAAATCTAACTCTCTTCTACTTTCCATAAAACAAATCTCACAGAAACCCAAATTAACATGGCTCAAACTTGGGAAAACATTTCTTGAGTGAAGAATCTGCATCCCTTTCTCACTCATGTGCCCTATCCTATGATGCCACAATGTCGCATCTACTCATGTGGAGGTTAAATTAGCATAATTATAAATATCATTGCATAAATACAACATATCGACCTTTTCCCATTTTTCTATTACCAACAATCCTTTAGTGACCTTCCAGGTTATTTTTGTGAATGTAATTAAACATCCTTCACCACCTAACTTCCCTTTTGAAATTACATTTTCTTCAAATCTATAAAATTCCTTACCTCCTTAAATATCCATTGGTTTCCATTTGGTTTCTTTATAAGAACATTACCCATTTCATTGATTTTATAAGGTTTATCAACACTGAGAAGAACCTATCCAAAATCTCCGTGAGCATAGTCATGAAAATGTTTCCTATCAGGTGTGGCATGGAATGAAGCCCCTGACTCTACCACCCAAGCATCAATAATATTTTCTAATGAAATAATCAAATCATCTTGCAACACAACACCTGTCACATTCACTTCATGATTATTCTCTTATTGTCCATATCCTTCTATTCGCTTCTGATATTTCCAGTGTTTCTTCAGGTGTCCTTTTTTCCCACATTTCTAGTAAACTATCCCTGATATGGATTTAGATATGCCTTTTCTTCACTTACTTTAGTTTTTGGGGCTCCTTCCTCTTTCCATTTCTCTCCCCCTAATCTCTACAGTTAAAGCATTACCTGATGTGTCAATGGAGATTTTTCATCGCATTTCCTTGCTAAGGATGGAACCAAAAACATCATAAAACTTTAAAGTACTAAATGTGGAGACATAGTTACTAATATCCATAAATGATCCATTCCAACTTTTTCGAAATGAGAATATAAAAAATATAGCCCTAACTTGATCATAAAAATTTATCCCTACATAACTTAACTGACTTGTAACCATTTCAAATTCATTTAAATGATCAGCAACATGTCCACCTTTAGAAATCTTCGTATTACATAGATGCTTTATAAGAAATATCTTATTTGAGGCCAAGGGTTTTTCATGTATTTTGGCCAATTTCTTCATTAAGCTTTCTATTGTCATTTTCTCTGAAATGTTGAAATCCACCAACGCTTCCACACAAAGCCATATTGTTCCTAGTTCCTTTGTGTCGAGAAGATCCCATTCTGTGTCCTTCATACTCATCGACCTCTTTAATTTTCTGCTCAATGGTAGGTACAAATCTTTCTAATATATATAATATTCCATCTACATCTTCCACGGGTGGAAGTTTTGGCCGTTAAATTTCTCAACGATAAACCTACCATATTCCACCATTGCTCCCACTTGAACCTTGAACCATTCTCTCCTATGAGTTTATCAACAAAATGCACCTTAGCCTCTGATACCATTTGTTAGAAATTAATTAATAGAGCAATGAAACACATAAAATATTGCAAAAAAAAAACACATAAGAAAATAGAGACACAAATGTACATGGTTCACCCAATTTGGGCTACATCCACGGGGAAACACCCAATCCTTCCTTTTATATTGTCCAACAAAATGAAGAGATACAACCTACAAAAGATCCGATGTAATTTCCTCTTCACTCTCACACAATCTCCTCTTCCTTTCTCAATAAGAATAATAATCAATGGTTGCAATACAATTCCATCATATAAACCGAGGGTTGCCTTCGAGGGAAAAAAAACCAAAATTAATATAATTTCTACCATCAGATCATCTACCTAATGAACGACCCAGATTGACTACGAAATTACAATATTTTACAAGGAAATTTTTCATCTATTTTTTTCTTCGAGGTCACTTCTCCCGAAACCTCACCAGGGGGGGCTCATTAAAATTTGTTGCTGCCCCTCTAGACAGCGATCATTCGGGTGACGTTTCCACCCCGTTTAGGAACTTGGATCCACACCCAACATTTTGGTCGCAGTCGCACACACTTCACCCATTATACTTTGGGAATGCATGAAATGTGGAATTTTGATGTATACTTATCATTGTTCAAGGTTATATAAGTTTTCTTGAAGATTCAATATGTGTCATGCAAAATTTTATATCTTAACTCATCACGTTCACCCATCACCCTATATCCTAAAATTGGACACATTTCGGTTGAAAAATGAGCTCTCCAAGGTTAGGAGCACAAAATCACCCTCTCAATCCTTGAGTGGAAACCCTTTATTTTTTGGAAGTGTGCCATGTGCCATAAAAGAATGAAAATTTCACTCCTCAAGCCCTTTCCCATTCCTTGTTCCAAATCGTGCCCTTTAAGAAACCAAGTCTTCCTTTGAGCGCAATCCTTCGACTCAAAGAAGTGCACCCTCCTTGAGCACCTGATCACACACTAAAGGCCTTAAGCTTCACCCTTCAACCTTCCCCAATCCACCGTGTTCCCTCCATACCCTTTGAGCACATGAGTGCAATCTGAAGGCACGAAGCTTCTCCTTCAATCCTTCAAACTTGATCCATACACCCTCATGACCCTCTTGAGTGCATGAGTGCACCTCGAACAGCTGAAGCCTTCATCATTCATCCTTTGGGAGATTTCCATGTTCCCTCCATCTCTCCCTTGAGCACACAACACACTTGGGAAGCCTGAAGCCTTCACCTTCTGTTGAACCTAAAAACTGTTCTTATTTTGACACCCTTTTTCATCATTTCTTCCTTCCTTTTCAAAAACTCATGACTCTAATCAATGATAATTGAAATATTCCATATAAGAGAAAGCATTTAAATGATCTCTACTTTATGTTATGGTGTTTCTTATTATTTAAATTAATTTCTGTAATTAGCTACAGAATGTGTGCAATTCTGCAACTAATCGTTGTTTCTGTAGCTACTGTTATGGTTTGAAAGGTTTTGAGAAGAAAATAAGGAATTGGGTCATATGGGTATCTCTGGAATGATCCACACATGGATCGTTTCCCATTTACTTGTTCAAATTCAAAGAAGAAACATGCCTATGCTCGCGGTCAAGGTCGGTCAAAGAACATGATCTGCAAACTAAATACTCCCGATTTGCTCTGACGTAGCAAATCGAGAGATGGAAATTAAATAATTTTCTTCTATCCAAACTTCTAATTTCAGTTCTATTTGTTTTCTATATGCGTAAATTCCTCAAATAGTTAAATCTGAAACTTGTATAAATACCGGTCTTTTGAAACTGGGAAATTATCCTAATTTTGATAATTCGGTGTATGCTTTTGAAACTCTATTTTTGATAATAAGAAGATCAGTTCCAGATCCTTGATGCGCGTGTAGTCCATTAGCTTTTTAACTCATTCTGTTGTAGAGGTCCCCTGCACGGAAATGAGGTTTTTAATTGTTTTGTAGTTTTAATTCCATCATTTAATTTCCTATTGATTCATTTTTTCTATTCTTGTCAATTCATAGTTAAATTCATATTGTTTTCATAGTTAGATTCCTGTCAATTCATATTTTAATGTGTTTACTGTTTATGAATGCTTTCTTAGATTAGTTTCCAATTAGCTGTGTAATCTTGTGCTCGCTAAGTCATCTCAAGAAAGTGGCTCTATCATTTTCCAGTTGGATTAGAATTGGGTATGTGGTCATACAACAATTGTAGTTTTTAAACATGCTTTGTATCTATTTTTAATTTCAATCAGCACTGTCATTTAAATTCTTCGTAATAGGATTTATGCTTTCAATCCATGGAATAGAATTAGATTAAGTTAAGATAAAATTAAATTAGAATTGTGTTTTTAAAATAGAACAAATGCTCTATTTTCATAGGACTAAAAGCTTTCAATGGATAATATAGCAAATGATTTCATCTTGCCATTTGAATGCAATTAGATTTAGAATAGTGATCTATTTTAAACTAGTTAGATATTTTTAATAGATGTTTTTCCGGCCTACTAACATCATATAAAGTTTGATTTTTTTTTATTCAATTTAGATTAGTTAATGAACATTTTATTTTCTTCCTTCTTTTAGATTTCATATTCCATTAGAAAACGTTTGTAATTCAATTTCTTTTCTTAGAATAAAAATAACATTTCCTTTTCTTCCTTCTTTAAGAATTAGTTTTCATCACTAAAATTAATTTAGATTTGATTATTCACTAGCATTTAGAGATTTAATTTCTTAGACCAATTTTAGACATAAGATACAAAATCCCCAAAACAACATAAAGATACACAAGGTTACCTAAGAATATATAGTGCACCACACTTCATCAAATTACTAACCTTAGTCGATAATTCATGATAGAAAATTGAGACATCAAATTGACTAAACACCTTCGTCCTTTCGACTTGCGCCATTTGCCCTCCCTTAACTGTCTCTCTCTCTTGAGGGAAGGTGCGCTTTTTGAAGCCCTCAAGCCTCTCCTCTTCAGCCTTTCAAAGTGCGCCAATGTGCCTCGAAGCTCCTATTGTCCCTTTCAAGCACAAAAATAAGGCATGAATAGAAAATTTGCATAAAACACTAGAGTATAGGAGATATTCAAGTTGATGGTTTCTTGTCATGAATGAATGGAGATACATGTATTCCGGGAACAACATGGAAAGCACACACAAGGAAGATCGATCAATGAGAACAAACAAAGGAAGCATTGAAAGAACAAAGAACACATTCAAATATTTATGATCAAAGCACCATGAAGATTCCCTTTGGAGGGTGAAGACATCAATGATCAAAGTTGCATGAAGAACAAAGACACAGGTGAAAAACATGTCACCACTAATGAAATTTCATGTCATCGGTCACTATTAGACCTAGTCATCAAATATAGTTGCATGTCACGTTTCATCACATGATGATGTGATATTGTTTTTATTGTAAAGACAAATAAGTGGAAGTCCAAGAGTCATGTATGGAAAAAAGAGTCATGAAATTCCAAAGGACATGTAATATCAAAATTTATATGTAATTCCAACATTCATTTGGAATTCCAAAGTTTGTAAAATTCCAAAAGTCATTAGGAGTTGGAAAGTCAAGAGTTATGGGGATTTGAAAAGTCATGTCGCAAGGTATTAAAGGATCCTCATTTCTCATGTAAAGGAATTTTTACCTTGGCTTCTCCCACAAGGAATTAGAGACACAAAGCTAGTACTTTTGGGGAGAAAGTAGTGGATGTAGCACTCCACTATTGGAGCTAGTGATGTTCATTGCATTTATATATCTTGGAACTTTTTCTTAATATCGAAGCCTTCCAGGCCAATACATTTTCACACATTAATTGTGGATGTTTCTAACACTATTATTTGAATTTTTATGGTTCATGTTTTCTTTCACCTGTACTAGATTAATTGAAATATTTTGATGATTTCAGTGCTTACTTATTGGAAATATGTTGCAATTTTTATAATTACCATCATATGTATGTGAACTATTTCACTTAATGTTAAACGATTATTTCTTATACATGTGTGTCTCCATTAGGGTAGTAATATTACTTCTCTCTTAGAGGCTCACTTTATTTCACCCCTTGCAATAATAGAACCTTGATACATCTACAATTGAACATTCACAAGGCACACTTTCTTGCTCATTTAAAAGGACATTTTTGCTTCTCTCTCATGCTAACAAATAAAGCCAAGGAATATCTTTAAGTAAATGTAAATTGGGTTGTACTCAAGATGGGACTCCTATACCAAACGGTGTGAATTCTTATTGGGACTTTATATCAGGGAGATCCCATGTATTTTGGTGGTATTCAACACCATTAATATTCTAGCTCTAGATGGAGGTTAATCGGGTTTTTATGGATGCCAACTCCACACACCCTAACCATTCATCTTTTGGAGAAGGTAGAAACATTCTGAGCACCATTCTAAACCCTATTATTGAGGTAGGGGTTTCTTCTCAGACTGGCCTTGAGTTGACTTACGAAATTACCTACGAACAAATCCAGGAATTTTGACCTATAACCCAATGGCTCACAAAGGATATCAAATTAATTCATGGAGCGCATAATCTCCCACATTTTTCTGAAGAAGAAATAAACAACTCGTACCATTATATTAGTTTCTACAGTGAAGTATTTGGTGTTTTCCACTCTTGAAGAGTTAGAATAATCTTCATAATGTTGGGTGTGGAGCCTGATTATCTTGTTTACTTTGTATCACAGCATTGGACCCCTGTACCTTAAAAAGGGGCGGCAACGCCGCCCGAAATTATCGGGGTGCAAGGCAATGCTGTTCCCTCAAGGGGGTCGCGCGCTCCAAGCTAAAAACGTATGTAAAAATTTCCTTGTAAAAGTATAGTAATTTCTAGTCAATTCGGCCGTTCATTAGGCAAATGATCTCGACGTAGAAGTTATGTTTAGATTAGGTTTTTTTGCACTCAGAAGTGCAAACCCCTGTATATATGAGGGCATCAGACATGGGGCTGCAGCATTATGAGTGTATTATCTGAGGCGAGAAACAGAGAGGGAGACCGTGGAGCAAATCATTAGGCTATTGGCTAAGGATCCAATCGTAGGTTTTGCTCTTTTATTTTTGTTGGATAATATAAAGGAAGGACTCGGTCGTTCTTGTGGACGTAGCCCAAATCAGGTGACCACGTATGGTATGAGGATAATCAAGAGATGTGAGACCGTCACCAACACTATCTCAGAATGAGTACATAGAAAAGGTGTTGAAAAGATTTAATATGCAAAATGAAAAACCAGTTAGTACACCTTTTGCTAGCCATTTCAAACTTAGTAAGGAGATGTGCCCCAAGACCCAAGAAGACATGGATTATATGTTCAAAGTTCCATATGCATCAACAGTTGGAAGCTTAATGTATGCAATGGTCTGCACAAGGCCTGATATTGCACATGCAGTGGGAGTTGTAAGCAGGTACATGAAAAATCTAGGAAAAGAACATTGGATGGCAGTAAAATGGATTCTCAGATATTTGAGAGGTACCACAAATCAAGCATTATGCTTTGGTGGTTCAAACATTGCTCTAAAAGGATATGTTGATGCAGATATGGCAGGTGACAGAGATAACAGGAGGAGCACTATAGGATATGTATTTACTGTAGGTGGAACAGTTGTCAGTTGGGTTTCAAAAAACCAAAGTGTTGTTGCACTTTCAACAACAAAAGCAGAGTATGTTGCTGCTACAGAGGCTAGTAAAGAAATAATTTGGTTACAAAGGTTTATGGATGAATTGGGTAAGAAGCATGATATGGGCACGTTATACAGTGATAGCCAAAGTGCCATTCATCTTGCAAAGAACTCAGCATTTCATTCCAGGACTAAACACATACATCTCAAGTACCATTTCATATGGTCAGCATTGGAAGATGGAGAGTTGAAGCTGGAAAAGATACACACTAGCCAGAATCCTGCAGATATGCTAACAAAAGTTGTAACCAGGGAGAAACTGAGAACATGCTCAGTTTCAATTGGTCTTCAAGGATGACGATGAAGATGAGAAACAGCCAGGTCCAAAGAGGAATCATTGTCCAGCAAATGAAGCAGCGGTGGAGTTGCTACAATCAGTCTCCAAGTGGGAGATTGTTGGGTGTGGAGCCTGATTATCTTGTTTACTTTGTATCACAGCATTGGACCCCTGTACCTTAAAAAGGGGCGGCAACGCCGCCCGAAATTAATCGTTGCTGTGGGGGGCGCAAAGACTCGGAGCTCCAAGTGTCTTGGGCAGTGCCCCCGAAGCTAAAAACAGATGTAAAATTGCCTTGTAAAAGTATAGTAATTTCTAGTCAATCTGGGCCGTTCATTAGGCAAATGATCTGACGGTAGAAGTTATGTTTAGATTAGGGTTTTCTGCCCTAGAAGGCAACACCCTTG
This sequence comes from Pinus albicaulis, assembly GCA_034641835.2. Classification (NCBI taxonomy): domain Eukaryota; kingdom Viridiplantae; phylum Streptophyta; class Pinopsida; order Pinales; family Pinaceae; genus Pinus; species Pinus albicaulis. Next base: position 534,916,697 of record CM076571.1, on the reverse strand, counting down.
TTTATATGAGGGCATTGTATTGCGGCTGTGCATTATGAGTGTATTCTCGGAGCAAGAAATAGAGAGGGAGACTGTAAGAGAGAACATAGGATATTACAACGGATCTGCTGTAGGTTTTGTCTCTTCATTTTTGTTGGATAATATAAAGGAAGGACTGGCTGTTCGGGGTGGACGTAGCCCAAACTGGGTGAACCACGTATATCTGTGTCTCTCTGGTTTTATGTGTTTTGTGTGCTTGTATTTTCCGCATATTTTATGTGTTTCATTGCTCTGTAATATTTAATTTTCTAACACATAAGACACTATGGAACAAGATCCATGTTACACTAAAAATTGTCATCCTGACATTCTGCTATGTGTATGAGCTCATTATTACTCATACTTCCCCTTTTTGAAAGTCTAAAATATCATTTCCTCATGTCAAGCCTTGAAAATCAGAGAAAAGTTCCTAAAAATCTCCTTAACTTTTGTGTCGCACTTTCTCTATATCTTTCCTGCGGTCCCGCACCTAATGTTCAGTTCTCCTGCATACCTGAACGCACTTTCTCTGTGTTATAAGTGCGTACCCCTGTAAAGATCAAAAAGGCGCAAGTAAATTCCAAAAAGCTCAATTAAAGTAAATTCTAGAAGCCTCTAGAATGAATCTTGCAGTGGCAGAACCGCTCTTTTGAGGTTCATGTATCCCTTACCTTATGGAGCTAACCCCTTGATGTGAGGAGCTTATCCCTTTGAAGGTGGATTCTATCCCTTGAATATTAGAACTGAAAACCTCCTCTTTTCCACTATAAAAAGAGGCATTGGGTAACCTCAAAGGGGAGTTCAAGCTTTAGAAATTTTTGAAGTTAAGTGTTGTTTGGATTCAGACTTATTCAACTGAGATCTTTGAGAGGAGAGATTACATACCTCTATTTTTCTTGGTTGGAGGAGTGAAAAGCTTATCAAAGTAGAAGAGACTCCTGCTTCAGACCCCGGGAAGGCTTGTGCAACATCAAGGCTCAGGTTGTAAGGTTTTCCTTCTTTTGAAATTAATACAAATATACTCATTTTTCTTAATAAGCTGTTAGTTGATGGTTTATTTCATAGATTCCTTGATCACTATGATAAGCATGGTTTATGATGATGTCTATACAGGTGCTATTTAATATTTTTCTTGTTTGTGACTGTAGGTTTATGAAGATAACTCCTTCAAGTGCACGAGAGACAACAACGACTTCAAACAAGCGCTGGACATACAGTAAGTCTTTTACACCTTTATAGAGATTTTTGTAAATCATATATGCTTAGAGAAATATTAGTTTATTTGCTGTTTGTTTCTAGATAATTTTAGTACTAGGGAGATCGGTCTTGTCCGCAAGACGGATTAATCCACACAACAAATTGGTGAGTCCACTGGGGAAGAACTTGTTGTTTTTGGTTCTCTTTTATTTTGGTTTGTGGAAAAGTTTTTTCCTGGTTTTTTATTGATAGATATCTGTCTGGGTAACTTAGGTTTTATCTGTTTTTGAAAATTTTGAAATCCTTTATGTTTTTCTCTAGTTTTTCCGGGGACCGCACTTTGTCTTATTTGCACAGTGCAGGCAGTTTCGCACTTTCCTTAAGTAAACAGTGCGGGACCGCACCTATTACTTCTGGAAGCTTGCGGACCCTGTTAAAATTTTGAAAAAATTCCAGATTTCTTTCTTCAGTTTATCTTTATTTTAATTTAGAATTTTTGGTTTCTACCTAGATTGATGATTGTTTCTGTCAAAAACTTTTTGTGAATGAATTCTAGTAGTATTGGTGTTTTGATGATTTTCTAGAAGTTTTGCATTTTGGATTGCTTTTCACTTGGTCTTTGTAGTGATTCGGAGCATTGACAGTTTGAAGTACCTCAGATTACATTGGTCTTTTTGTCTTTTTTTTTAATCTGACCTAATTGTGAAATCATCCTTTATTGAAAAATCGATCTATTTGTTTCTTTGCAAATCTTCGAAAAAAACTTTGTTATAGGTTTTTGAATTTCATTTTTTTTATAAAAAAAACATATCTGAGTGTTTTTGATCTATTTTTTATTCTGGACAAATAGATCCTTAGTTTGCTGAACAACTAAGTAAAACATTCTTCAAAAAATCTTAAAGCTTTTATTCAATTAGATTGTTAAAGTTTGTAGATCTCAAAATTAATTTTGTAGTTTTGAGTGCTTTTAAAAAATTTGTAAATTTCTTTTGAAGGAAAATTGTTTTTGTAGCTTCAAGTTTTTTGAAAGTGAAAGGATTTTTGTTGTGAGCTTTGATAATTTGTCTCATTTTGAGTTATTGTTGAAAAGACAAAAATATTTTCTTTCGATTATTCTTGATGTTCAAAGAAGGAATTGTTTCTTAAAAAGAATTGCATTCTCCAACTCTTTCTTTAACTAGAATTTCATTGAAAGGAAACGATTTGATTATCATTTTTAGGTGCATTTTTAGTGTTTTTGGAAGTCGAGTCTTCACACCATCAAAGTTTCATTTCCGCACCCATTGACTCAAGAAACAACTCATAAAAGTAATGCTTAATTAAAATTCATCTGGTAATATTTTTATTTTCTAGGGCTCTTATCACCAACATAGCTTAGGCTAGTATCTTGGAGTAGGGATTAATTAACTCTCCAAGATAGTAAAAAAAAAAAGTAAACAAATCTTGCGGTAGGAAATAAATCCAATTGTAATTTGTATAATCTGGGAAGCTTCTCTTAAATAAGTCAATCATGAGATCATGTCCAAACCTTTGAGACAATCAATTCTGTTTCATTGGGGAAGATAGAAGATTTTGCGTGCATTACAAATGGTAAACCTCGGATTAACCATTGTCGAGGAGCCTGGGGTCACCTGTTGGTAAACCTCGGATTGACCATGTCGAGGAACCTTTAAGGGGATTGAGCTTTGTTAATCTACCCTTGCACGTGGGATCGGATCGTAGACTGTTCCCCCAGTTATATTTGTTACTATTGGTAACCTTAGTGTCCATAAGCTTAAGATTATTTCCTAAGGTGACGGTGAAGGAAAGATCTCACTGTACCTAGAGCAGACGTCGACTAGATTCACTTGGACTCTCTGGGGAGTTCTCTTCACACGAGATGGGTTTTTGAAGAAACTTGTGCCAGTCTGTTTCATTAAGCAGGTTGTCGGGGTAACTGTTCCAACCGCCCTTTCTGTATTAAATTTCTACTAAGTTGGATTTCATCACCAACTAGTGCTTTTAGTACGGGAAATTACTGTTTGTGTGTGGTTTGAACTCTTAGATTTTTAAACGTGTGATTCAGTTATTTGTTTCTTTAGAGACTTTGGGTGTTTTCATTGAAATTTTCTTTGTTTGTGTGTGATTAGTTAATATTTAATCATGGCGGAATTGCCGAGACAATCCCGGAGCCTTCAAGGGAAACCCCCTGAATATACACCAAGTGAGCTTGAAGGGCTTCGTGCTCTAGTATATCTAGTAGCGGTAGGATTAGATCAACAGAAATTGGAACTTCATCTATAGTTGTTCATCTTGATCATCAAATACCCACAACAGAACACATTCAAGAACTGATTTCAGTTTCTGAAGTTACTGGTAGTATTTCTCCTTCCAGTGAACTAGCGGACGAACCTGAAATCTCTGAACCTAAAACTGAACCTTCTATTTTGGAAACATCCTCAAGATTTATTACACCAACTTCTAGCGATCCTGGTTCACCTAGGGTAAGAAATATTGTCACTGACGATATTCCATCTAGATTTATTTATATTGAAGAACTTACTAATCCAGACGAGGAGTTATCTCTTCCTGATTCCCCTCAGTCTTTAAATCTTAGGGAGCGTGAATCTATTTTCTACAGCCCTATTCGAACTACTGCTTGGTATCTATCCTTAAAGAACTTTTTAGAGAAGTCGGGTCTTGCTTTTTCTCCACCTCGAATTCCATTTCATCCTACACCCAGAGGTTACTATCCGTCATCTATTATGGCAAGAGAGTCATCCATGTTTTCCCAGGCACCAGAAGCATTTTCACACGGTGGTCATTATGTTCCTTCAGAATATCAGGCTCTGTCTGGTACTTTCTCGAGATCAGCTCCTCAACCAATTGAACAAGTGTTATCATCTGGTTTTAATGGAGTTAGAACTGAAACGTTGAACGCAAAGAAAATTTTTATGATGTCTGGTAATATTCCGAATCCCCAACCTCAAGGAAGTCAATTACCACCTAGGGGTCAACCTCAAGGCAGTCAGTTACCGCCTGGGGGTCAATTTCAGGGAAATCAGTTACTGCCTGGGGGGCAACCTCAAGGTAGTCAGTTACTGCCTAGGGGACAACCTTTAGGAAGTCAGTTACCACCTGGGGGTCAACCTCAAGGTAGCTTTTTCCCAGGAAAAAATGTGGAATCATATTATTTTGGGCGACAACACCAAGGACAGTACATACCTCAAGGGTATCAACCTTCAAGAAAATACATACCCCAAGGTCAACCCCAAACTCAATATGCTCCTTAGGGTCCTTATCAACCCCAGCTTCAGTACGCGCCTTAGGGTTATCAACCTCAAGGTCAGTACCCAATTCAAGGTTTCCAACAGCCTTCTGGTCATTCATATGTACAAGGAGTCGGAAATTTTCCACTTACTTATCAACCCTACGTTCAACCAAGCTATGGTCCATACGTTCAACCTTCTGCAGGAGAATACCCCTGAATTAACATGGTGTGGGATCCATCCCAATATCAACAGCCTATGCAGCCTAATGTGAAATTGCCTTATCAACCTGGACAGCCTTTGGTTTCTGGTCCAACCCAGCAACCTATCCAGCCAACTATTCAAACTCCTGCACCTAGTTCTGTTCAGCAGTCTGGGCCTAGTACACCTCAGACTCCGCCTCAAACTGCTGCAACGTCTGTTCAACCTACAACACCTGTTTCTGGAGTATTTGTAGCTCCGAGTTCTTTTATCCCTGCATCCGTTCAAATCCCTCAAGTCTCTGTACCCCAGTCAGGACCTTCAGTTTAGACTTCGGTTCAGATGCCTGTGGGACAAGCCGGTACAAGTACAGTTGTCACAAGTCAACTGCAATTCACATATCAACCGTACCAGGGACAACCTCAATTTGGTCCCGTTTCACAAAATCAAAATTATCAGTATCAACCGTACCCTGGCTATACTTATCAACAGCCTCAACAACCCCAGTTTGGTTCAGTTAATCCTAGTTACCCAGGAGGTTACACAATTCCTAATGCAAATCCGATTCCTAGTTATCGTGGGTATCCGCCTCCTGGAACTGCTTTAGCTACTCAAGGTTTTTGTGACCCTAACCGTCAGTTACCATTTATTGCAACTTTGGATTTACTTGATTTGACGTGCCTTACGAATGATCCAATTTTCGATTATCCGTATTGGCCGCCAATGTTGCATAAGTTGCCCAGTGATATACTGAAATTCGAAGGTAAGTTAGGAGAGGATCCATCAAATCATGTTATGACTTATCACCTCTGTTGTGCGTCTAATTCAATTATTGATGATTCAATTCGCTTGCGTCTTTTCCAAAGAACTCTTATTGGTCTTGCTGCCAAATGGTACATTGAGTTACCACGAGGCTCTTTTAATAACTTCTGTCAGTTAGCAACTGCTTTCTTGACTCACTTTCAGTTTCCTGTCAGATACGACAATGGCACGGAACTATTAACTTCACTAAAAAAATCCACGTCTACATATATTTCTGATCATATTCATGAATGGCGACGTAGAAGGCGTTTGGTGAAAGTTTACATTCCAGATCAAATTTTGGCGGAATGGTTTGTTAAATCATTGTTACCCAAAATCACTGAAGACGTAGCTAAGGCTGGCGTTGTTACTAAAGAGCAAGTAATTGCTCAAGCTCAGTACCTTGACCTCATTTATACGCAGTCAGGTACTTTACATGAAAAAATCCCCAATCTTCCGAAACAAGCTCAAATAGTTGCGCCTCCTTCAGGGTCTCATGCCGCTGACGGTATGATTGGTACAGTCAATACTAAAAGCAAGAAGAAATCTTCAAAGAATTCTTCTCCTATTATAACTTTACCTAATTCCCCGGAAGGAGAATCTTCCCCAAAGTTTCTGCCGACATTCATATCGTAGAGACATCTACGACCAAATCTAAATCTGGCGGTAAAAAGAAAGAGAAGAATAAAAACAAAAAGAATTCAAAAGAGAAAATTGATAAAAATGAATCCAATGACGAAAAACGCAAACCTCGCTATCCTTGTTACATTTGTGACGAGGATAATTTTACTAAGGAATGCCCACATCGAGCAGAGGTTGCGAAATTCGTTAAAGGTTCACAACAACCTGCTATCTTGAAGGATCCTTTTTTGACTCAAGATAGTAAGATGATTGGTTCTACCTCGAATGCTTCAGAAGAACCTATTTTGATGATGTCTCATGTCAGGATTGCGACGCGATCGCAAGATTATGGTACTAGGAATCCTGTTGATGGTAAAGAAGTAGAATATTCAAGTGCAAATACATCAACTACACCTCCTCCTGTTTCTGGTCCGCTACAGATTGAAAAACCAAATCCAGACTTAATAATCAAACTGCCTGCTAAAGGTGTTCTTCGTAAATCAGATTTCAACCCACATGCGAGAGCTACTTAGAATTACAACATTGTTGAAGACTTAGCTATTTCTCCTTCAGCAATGTTGGCTTTGGAAGTGCTACAATCATGCCCAGCACAGTGTAAATTTCTTTTGTCTGCCATAGGAGCTGTCGATATTCAAGATTCCAACCTTATAATCTTTGATTTAGAAAATAGTACACCTCGCCTACCTCACCAAATGGCTTTCCAAATTCCAGTGTTAGTAAAAAACAGACCGATTTTTCGGACTGTGATTGATGAGGGAGCTTCAACGTGTATTATGTCGATTCAGTGTTGGAAATTTCTTGGTTCTCCTACACTCAATCACTCTTCGACGATTCTTAAGGCTTTTGATGATCGAGGTTTCCACCCTTTTGGTATTTTGCAAGATTTACCCATAGGGATCGAAGATAAAACCGTAAATCTAGATGTGGAAGTGGTTGATGCCCCTCTAGATTACAACCTTCTTCTGGATCGTAGTTGGTCTTATGCTATGACTGCTGTTGTTTCTTCGGTCTTTTGGCTCATAAAATTTCCACATCAAGGAAGGATCGTTACAATAGATCAGTTAACTTATTTTTCTTCTGATCCAACCTCTACAGAAACAATCCAGCACGTTGGTAAAGTGACTATCCCTTACAAGGATGTTGGAGTAGGATTGATTAAATATTCTAGTTTACTAGGAACTTTTTCCTTTCCTCCTCCTGATGTATCGCCTTCTACTACAACTATTCACATGATTTCATTAGACACTGTTATGTTTAATGATCCTTGGATTGTACCTTCTGACTCTGAGTTAGATTCATTTGATGGCATGATGCCTTTGAGTCCATTTGAAATTTCATATCAGGTTGTACAGTCACTTTTCGACCCCTCTTCAACCGAAACTGATCCAATGAATGGGATCCATGAGGAATCACTTTCTATATCTAGCTCAGCCACAATGACATTTCCTGATATTTTTCATACTGATGAGCAGATTCGTGAATTTTTGTCTGTTGAAGATTTACCATGGGAAGATCTACATCACCGGTCTTCGTTTTTACTTGAACTAGATCATTTTGAAGATGATTTTGCTTCAATTTTTACTGCTGAATATGTCAAAGAACCGCAGAATCCATTGCAAAATCCTGATTCTGAGTTAAATTTGGAAAATATCTCTCGAACGATTCCAATTAACATTTCAGTAAAGCCAGGAATAATTGAAAACATTCATATAGGTGCTTGCTATATGGAAGATGAAATTCAAACTTATAAGCCCTATTTCAAGAATTCTGTGATGTGTTTGGCTAGTCCTATGAAGAAATTCCAGGAATCGATCCATCAATTGTCATACATGAAATCAAGACTTACCTGGATGCCAAACTTGTCCGTCAATGTCTACGTCAAATACATCCTAGAAAAGCTGCTACTATCAAAGCATAAGTTGAAAAATTACTTCGTGCAGGTTTCATTTATCCAATTCCCTTAATGAATTGGGTATCAAATATTGTTCCTGTGACTAAAAAACAAGGAACGATACGAGTATGTATCAATTATAGGGATATTAATCGAGCTTGTCCTAAAGACAATTATCCAACCCCCTATATCGATCAAATAATCGATGATTGTGCCGGTAGTTAAATGTTTTCCTTTATGGATGGTTTTTCCGGTTATAATCAAATAAACATACTCCCTGCTGATCAGCCAAAAACAGATTTTATTTGTCCCTGGGGGACATTTGCTTATTGCAAACTACCCTTTGGATTGAAGAACGCTGGAGCAACTTTTCAAAGGGCTATGTCTTACGCATTTCATGACATTAAGCACATTGTGCAGCCTTATCTCGATGATTTACCTGCTCATTCATCGCATAGGGCCGACCATCTCACTCACTTACGAGCTATCTTTATGAGATGTAGGCATTATCGAATTAGGCTGAATCCACGCAAATGTGTTTTCTGTGTAGAATCGCGCTGCTTGCTGGGATTTGTTGTTTCGAAAGTACGCATTCATGTTGATCCATCGAAGGTCGCAGCTATTGTCAATTTACCTCCTCCTTCGACTTTACGCCAACTTCAAAGTTTGCAGGGGAAAGCAAACTTTTTATGTTGGTTCATTCCTAACTACGCCGATCTAACAAAGGATTTTACCCGATTACTGAAATAGAACATTCCATTCTTTTGGGATGAGATCACTGATCGATCTTTTGATGCACTTAAACACACGTTGACCCATGCACCGTTATTGCATCCTCCCAACTACAACTAGGACTACGTTTTGTACCTCACCGCCTCTCATTCCACCATTGGGATGGTTTTAGTTCAGGAAGACGAATCTAACACTGAACATGTGATTTACTATTTTAGTCGAAATCTGCATCCGACTAAGATCAAATGCACACATGTGGAGAAATTTGCCTTGGCAGCTGTTCAAGCTATCCAAATATTTAGACACTATATCTTATTACACAAAACCACAGTAATTTCTGACTGTAACCCTATGATGTACATTTTAACCAAACAATTACTAGGGGGCAAGTATTCCAAATGGATAGTCATCCTACAGGAATTTGACTTGGAATTTGAAAAATCCAAGGCAAACAAATCTTTGGTTTTCGCAAAACTGATGTGTGATTTCCCCTCTATTGATACTGAAACTGTGGCAGAGGAGCCCATTGCGGACGAATATTTGTTTCTTATCAGTACTCTTGATCTATGGTATGGGGATATTATAGTTTATCTCCAAACCCAATCTTTTCGGCCTGAAATCTCACGATCTCAGCGACGGAAAATACATTTCCAATCCCAACAATACAATATTATTGGTGATACACTCTATCATCGTGGATCGGATTCTGTTTTCTGACGCTGTCTTACTCATGAACAAGCTGAGAAGGTTTTAAATGACTGCCATTCTGGAGCATGTGACGGTCATATGTCTGGGTATGCCATAGCCCAAAAGATATTGCGCGCTAGTTATTTATGGCCGTCATTATTTAAAGATTGTATCTATGCAGTCTGGAAATGCCACAATTGTCAACGTTTTGATCGTAAGATGTGTGCACCACCCACTCCTATTCACCCTATAATTGCTGTCGGTCCTTTCGCGAAATGGGGTATTGACTTTATTACATGTAACCCTCACTCGCCCAGGGGGCATGCATATATTATCTTAGCAGTAGATTATTTTACTAAGTGGGCCGAGGCGATGCCTACATTTTCGGCTGACGGCAAGACTGCTGCAAATTTCGTATTTAATCACATAATTGCTAGGTTTGGTGTTCCTCAAGCCATTATTACAGATCATGGAAGTCATTTTCGGAACATCATGATGACAGAACTGACAGACCAACTTGGCTTGTGCCATGATAGTTCCACTTCGTATTATCCGCAGGCCAATGGTCTGGTTTAAGCTATCAATAAAGTTTTAGTCACCATGATCAGAAGAATTATTGGTATTCACAAGACGAATTGGCATTCCATGTTATTTTCAGTACTTTGGGCATATCGAACCTCGGTAAAAACATCAATTGGTTTCACTCCCTTTCAACTGGTTTACAGTTTGGAAGTTGTGTTGCCGATTGAATGCGAAATTCCAACATTGAAATTAGCCATAGAATTACTCCTAGCTATGTCTGAAGAGGATAAATGTTTGTTGTACTTGGCTCAGCTAGATGAGAATCGATGAAATGTTGCAATAGAAAACGAGGCTCATGTCAAACGAATAAAAGCTCAGTATGATAGAAGTGTTACCCCTCGAAATTTTTCAGAAGGAGACCTAGTCTTAGTTTATGATCAAGCCAACGATAAGCTAGGAGCTGTGAAATTTGTGCCCATGTGGCATGGTCCTTTCATTGTTAAGCGAAAGCTTGAAAAAGGGGCCTATGAGCTGATAGATTTTGACGGTGTCCCTTTAGATAAACCCAGAAATGGGCTTTATCTGAAGCGATATCATGCTTAAACTCAGTGTGGAGATTTTTTTTATTAGATTAGATTTCTTTACTGTTGGTGTGTCTTAGATAAGAAAAGCATGCCTAGTTTAGAAGTGTGTTTTTTATCACTATTCCTCCTTATCTGAGTTTTACTCTTGATATTACAGATGTCGACATCTCTTTAAACCTACATTGGTTTTGCTGATGGTGCTTGCCATAGTACATGAAACATTTCTTCCGCAGCTTGGGTTATCTATTCACCCTCTGAAGAGTTAGTATCCATGCATGAGGTAAGCCTTGGTCAAACAACGAATAACATTGCCGATTATAGTGCAGTGATTGAGTTATTATCTGAATCCATATCATTTGGAATTCAGAGTTTGATTGTTAGGTTGGATTCTGAACTTGTTGTATTATATCTTAACAGGGTTTATTCCATTAGAAATCCAGTCTTATTACGGTTATTTTTAAGAGTTCGTCTCTTGGAACATGAATTTGATTACATTGAATATCAACATATTCCAATACATTTAAATACATTAGCAGATGCAGTTTCTTCTAGTATGATAAATCAACATTTGCAATAATCAAAACAGTAAATCAAAAAACATTCATAACATGTACACAGATAGCCAGTAAATAGTGATATATCATAGTATAAAATCATTTTCAAAAATATACATCGTCTTCGATCATAGGTTGGAAACACCTTATGATCGGTAAAAATGGTAACACAAATGGTCAAAAATATGAGTCTACGACACGATCATCCTATAACTGATGGTGATCACGATAAGAGACCACTGCCTGGGCCACTCTACATAGGAACCTTCTAAAAGGTCCTGGAACACCAATCACGTATCTTTGCAATCTGAGTGGAATCTCATCTATGTCCATCTCTGGAATATCTAGAGTCAGACGCTCTAGGTGATGCTCTAAATCAGACGGGATTTCTGTTGATTGGCCTACTAGGGCTGGTGCGGCTGCAACTGGTTGTCTTCTTTCATAAGGCTGGAGATGGGCTGGTCGCCGTGGGCCCACATCTGCATTCAAAACTTTTGGTTATTAATTTTCAAGATGATCAAAATATTAAAAAAAAATAGAATTTAAAAATTGTTGAAAATGATTTTACCTGATTCATTCCACTGTTCCCCTGCTGGGAGAGTCATCTCTTGGTCACCGCGGAAATCTATCCCGGCGTATGGAAAGTCCTCTATGACAAAAATTTGGCGTTCCATCAAACGAAAATATGAAGGAGGAAATTGAATAATCTCAGCGCCCTCAATACTGTGACGGGTCATCAGTGCAACCCAACGAACCATCCTAGGTTCTCGAGGTCGACCGGCATTGACAGGAATACTCTGCGGAGCTAACATGGGGATCCTCTCTAGAGCAAAGGTGACTACGATGGGTCCATATCCAAAATTATTTAGTTTTCCATTCTTCGCTCTAGTTAGTTGGCCTTTTATATTGGCCAACACAGCTTCGCACCAGTTGAAAATGGTGCCTCGAAAACAGTCCACAACAATGCGCATTTGGGAACCAGTAGCCACATGCAGCGCTGCACTTCCACACAATCTGGTCCACAGTAAACACAATAATTTTTAGCTCGGGACGGATGATAGTTTTTATATCAATCCGTTTTTCCTTGGGGTCTGCCTGATCATTACAGAACTCTTGTCGAAGACTAGCGACAGTCTGGCCACCTGGCCTAGTCCCAAACAAGGAAATTTGTTCACCCCTCTTGGACAAACCAGTCAGAAAATAAATATCCTCCAGCTCAATTTCGAGCCGGTGGCTGCCAATAATGAAACACTGGTCCTGTACGTTCCACCTGTTTACCAGCCATGTGAGGAGGTCTACCTGTGCCCTCATGCCTTGGATGGCCCAGAATTTATACAAAATGCACGCTCTTAATGCTTGCATTGTGGGAAAATGGAGCATTGCGGCGTCATCCACATCCTCATGCTCACGTTCTCTCCAAATCAACATCTTGTTAATCCTACAATGCATAAAAAGATATGTTAGAACAATCTAATTTGAAAATTTTTTGGGCGGAAAATGAGAAATTTGATTTTGAAATTTAAAGACGCGGGGACCGCACTTTGCCTTTATACACAATGCGTAGGAACGCACGCGCGCTGTGTGACAATTTCGGACCCATGACTTTTTTCTATATAGAAAAAAATTCGGGGTCCGCAGGTACCGTGTGTTGCGCCTGCGGACCCCCGCGGGTGATTTTTTAAACATATTTTTCTATAAAAAAATGAAATTTTAAGCCTAAAAATGAAATGTAAACAGATGAAATGCAAGATTAGGAGGTCGTGGATTACCTGGGACTGACGGTTCTCGATTTCGTCAGACGGATTTTCCAGAATCTTCACAGGAACATTTTTACCCAAAAGCTTTTACTTTTCACTCTAAACTCGAATGGTAAAAATGAAATTGAAAAATTTCTTTTTATAAGTTTTTTCGAATAAATAATTTTTTAATTTGTTTATTTTTCACTTTAAAAAGGTTATTTTGAAAGCATTTTTATTTATCTCAAACAAGTATGTGCAATGTTTCAAGTTTTTGTGTAGAAATTGGATTTTTTAGGAGAATTGATCGTTTTTCAACAAAGAGCATACTTTTATCATTTTTTCGGACTCTTTCAAAAATTTACAAAAAATCGAAACATTGGAGTCCTCTTTTAAGCCCTTTTCAGACTCTCTAAACATGAAAAGATTGCTGAGCACTTGATTATTCGAACTCGTTAAAGTAAATGAATGATCGTCCTTTCAATATAAGTTTACCCCTTTTACGGACTAAAATGGACTATTTACGAAAAAGGTATACGTTGACTAATTACGGTCAATAGAGTTCTCTCCCGCATTATTTTATCCTTTTTCGGGATCGAGAGACTAAATTTACGAAAAAGTACACCCATGGAGTTTTCTTAATTTTTTGCTTCTGACTCCCTAAAATTGAAAAACACCGAGTTTCTCCTATACTGAACTCGTTAAAATTTAACAGTAAAGGACCTGTTCAATTTCAAACAGGAACGAACCACTCCTTCTTAGGGTTCAAAACTTAAACTAAGTTGGACTCATCCGAAGGATGAGCTTATAAACAAGCAAATGTTATCCTCCTCAAGCTTGTCAAAAATAAAGAGGTACTTGCCAGAAATGGTGGGGGAAAAGAGAGAAAAATGGGCTTGTTTGTTGTATTTTGATCTTTCGAAAACCAGTTAACCACTCTTGAACATGACACTTTTATTCACCTGGGTTGGGAAATCCTTTGCCTAATAGTTAATCAAACCACATTGAAAGTCTTCATCCAGTTTCTGGGTATTAGCTTTGGGTCAATTATCACCAAGCCATCTGCAGTGTCGTTATGTGTTCAAGAGGACAGTTCAAATAAACCATTCATCTGTGAAATATCCATCATCCATTTTGACCATCCCTGAGTCAGTCCTTGCCAATATATTTTCAAAACTTGATCTATGATTTTGTGTTGTGGGCTTGCCTACGACGAATCACTTTCTATCGACGACAACTCATTATCTAGGAATTTGATCTATAAATCGTCAGTACCTTGAAATCTGCATGCCTCAATGGAAGGTTTCTCACCTTCGACGATAGGTTACATCATTGACCTTCGATCGAATGATTCAGTGACATGTTCGACTTCATCTCATTCATTCACATTTCATGGATTGTATTGGGTACTTTGAGAGCCATTGACATTACTGGTGGTTTCTCTCACACTTGTTAATAGTTTACATCATTGAATGGTAATCAGGTGGGTTCTACCATGTTCGACTTTGACACATTCATTCACATGGATAGAATCGTACTAGTTCGAGATGCGGAAATCAAGACCTTGGATCTAGTTTCTACCATTCAGGCTGCGAGGAATTTTGTTATCATTTATACAGTAGATTATTCATAAACAGATGGTTGCGTCCATACTGTGTCTACACATGTCTATACTGTGATGTATTCAAAATCATTCATGTATCAGAATAGTTTGAATCAGTTTCTAGTTAGTTTTGATCTGAGTATGGGAATGCCTACCTCAGCGATGATATGTATACATATATATTTTGCATTGAATGTTTTTACAAGTTCCGACTGGGATGTCCATAGGATGATCTTTGAAATGATAAAGTACTGCACTCTTCATATATGACAAACTTCAGCTTCATCCATTCCAGAATTTGCACTTTAGGGGGCAATCTGTTACACTGAAAATTGTCATCCTGACATTCTACTATGTGTATGATCTCATTATTACTCATATTTCCCCTTTTTGCAAGTCTAGCATATCATTTCCTCATGTCAAGCCTTGAAAATCAGAGAAAAGTTCCTAAAAATCTCTTTAACTTTGGTGTCGCACTTTCTCTATATCTTTCCTGCAATCCCGCACCTAATGTTCAGTTCTCCTGCGTACCTGAACGCACTTTCTCTATGTTATAAGTGTGGACCCCTGTAAAGATCAAAAAGGCGCAAGTAAATTCCAAAAATCTCAATTAAAGTAAATTCTAGAAGCCTCTAGAATGAATCTTGCGTGGCAGAACCGCTCTTTTGAGGTTCATGTATCCCTTACCTTATGGAGCTAACCCCTTTATGTGAGGAGCTTATCCCTTTGAAGGAGGATTCTATCCCTTGAATATTGGAACTGAAAACCTCCTCTTTTCCACTATAAAAAGAGGCATTGGGTAGCCTCAAAGGGGAGTTCAAGCTTTAGAAATTTTTGAAGTTAAGTGCTGTTGGGATTCAGACTTATTCAACTGAGATCTTTGAGAGGAGAGATTACATACCTCTATTTGTCTTGTTTGGAGGAGTGCAGAGCTTATCAAAGTAGAAGAGACTCCTGCTTTGGACCCCGGGAAGGCCTGTGCAACATCAAGGCTCAAGTTGTAAGGTTTTCCTTCTTTTGAAATTAATACAAATATACTCATTTTTCTCAATAAGCTGTTAGTTGATGGTTTATTTCATAGATTCCTTGATCACTATGATAAGCATGGTTTATGATGATGTCTATACAGGTGCTATTTAATATTTTGCTTGTTTGTGACTGCAGGTTTACGAATATAACTCCTTCAAGTGCACGAGGGACAACAACGACTTCAAACAAGCGCTGGACATACGGTAAGTCTTTTACACCTCTATAGAGCTTTTTGTAAATCATATATGCTTAGAGAAAGATTAGTTTATTTGGCTGTTTGTTGCTAGATACTTTTAGTACTAGGGAGATTGGTCTTGTCCGCAAGACGGATTAATCCACACAACAATCCACTTCCACCAATCAATGAAGGTTATGAGGACAACCTTGTTCTTTCTGATGAAATTTTTGACAGATTAAACGGTGAAGGAGAGGAATCCTTAGATTCTAAAAAGGAGGAGGAACCAAGAGATGAATACACGGCCACCAGGACTTGGGTTGGATGGCGTAAGAGCCTCTTGCTCTTCCATACAATATTCAGAAGATGCCAAGATACCTAGAAAAGATGTCATCAAATTTTGATCCAGATAAGAAGACAAAGAAAAAATATCACATTGATGATTTCTACATGCATCTACAGTGTTGGAAGTAAGGTATGATGATGTTTCTTGCAAAATTTTCCCTTATACATTAGAAGGAAGAGAAAAAACACGGTACCATATTCTTCTTGTCAAAATTTTCCATTGTTGGTGGGATTTTAAGAAGTTATTTCTATAGACATTTGTTGATGACAAGAATCCTGCCATGTTACTGAAAGAGCTCGAAAATAGTAAGATGGGGGAAAAGGAGAAAGTGAAATAATTTAATCAAAAGTTCAATCATATATTGAACAAGTTTCACCTAGGTACGAAACCAAATGATTCAATTAATATTTATTATTATACAGTTTCATTGCCCACTAACATTTCCTCATTTGTCAAAAGTGTTGCAAAGGAAACCAATAGGAAGTCCCATCCTTCTTTAAGCAAGGCTAAAGATAAGGAATTATCAGATATTGAAAGCTTCACACAGAAAGTGAAGGTGATACCAAATGAAATTTTATAACTAAATATATGTTCAAGTGAGACTTATACTAGTAGCAAGCCTCCAAAGTATTTCCCGTTTTGAAGGAATAATAATAACAATAAAAACAACAATCAACCCTCCCAGTCTGCCTAGAGTTCGAATGTTGTGATGAATATAGAAAGTATGGGTATGGAAAAATATTCTTATTTTCACTAGGAATATCATTAGAAAATACATGCCCACTATGGAACCACAACATGAACACTCTGGCTACACACAATGTGGATTATTTACTATTATATGAGTAGAAGAAACAAAATAACCTACAACAGATGAAGAAAGTGTTGTTATTGGACTTGCAGTGAATAATTTTGATTATATTTTTAATTATGACAAGAAGAGTGTTGAAGCACCACCACAAAGTCAGCCCCCCCCACCCCCCCCCCAAAAAAAAAGCAAAATGGTCGATATAGTTTAAGGAGTAAAGGACCTATTTCTAATCAGGAGGTGACGAGACATAAATTGAAGGAACAGTTGTTAAGAAGGTTCTCACCACTGATTAGTTGTGTAGTTGTTGCTATGGAGTCCCAAAGACACCTTCCTTGGACTTGGTTGTTCCCTACAAGTAAAATACAAGCAAGTGGTTGTTTTTAGTGGAAAAAAATGGGTAAATAAAGCACTAAAATAAATGGAAACAATGCATACATAAACATAAACTAAAAACTAGGAACGAAAGACATGAACAATTCTTAATGAAGAAAACACATTAAAAAATTAATGGAAAAGGGTTCCCTTTATTGACTGTTGAATGTAGAAGAGATACAATAGATGAATAAAAATACACTTGGAGAGAATTGTTTAAGAAATGGTATTCAAAAACCCTCAACAAGAAAATTCCTTTCTTCAATCTCCTTGCAAGCTTCCTATCTCTCTCAAAGAACTTGTATGAAGACTCTCTCAATGATGAAATCCTCTTCTCAATAAAATGCTTGATTGCTAGGGAGAAGATTTGGCATCATAACAAAGGCATTGCTTCTACTTGTTTCTTAGTTCTCATAGAACTTGTATTTATAGATTTTATTAGACACTCCTCCTCCCCTTGGCTCATCAATGTGGTGGTTCACCTCATAAATGAGATGAGAGCTACAAATTCATTGCCTTTAATGATTCTTAGGACTCAAGGCTCTAATATTTCATCCCATCATATCAATATTTGGAATGTTTCTAAATCAAGTTCGTAGCTCGAGGTACTAACTAGAATATTTTGGGACTGCGTGGCTATCGAAGAAACAATCGTGCAACCGTTAATTTCCGGCAATGGTGCAGTCACATAGTCCAATTTTTTCACTTGAACCTTAGAAAGGATTTTAATTTTTTGTCTTCATGGTGTTTCCAGCTGAAATTGTCACCCCTGTATGTGTTGATCACTGATTTTGAATCTCTTAATGCATGCAAATGAGTGTACCATTTTCATATGATAAAAATTCCCCCCTGATGTATGAGGTTATGAGCAAGTGTATAGCCAAAATACATGAAATTTTGTTGATATGACTAATATTCTTATCGAACTCTTGGGAGATAAAGTAACTTACTGAGGAGATGAGTAGGGAAAAACCTTGACTGAGAATTAAAGATAACCATGCTAGAGAAATAATGGTATAGAAAAATGTCTATACGAGGCAGGCATAACCCATTCTCCTTATGATGTCTAATGACTAACTATTACAATCACATAGGAAATGTTCATGTCTAGTTTGCATTCATGTGGATGACATGTTGATGGTTGATGATGATAACTACTTATGCCTTCATGGGTGCCTCTGAAAAATAGACTGTATTAGGTGCCCCCATGCATTAAAATTGAAGCATTGTTGAATGGGGTGCTAAAGGATGCATGGGTATTCAACTCTGGGTACCTTGCATGCATCAAAATTTAAGAACTTTTGAATTAGGTGCTAACGAATGCAAAGGGTCTTCGACTAAATGAGAGAACTCCAATTGTCACAACGTACGATACTACCCTAACATGAAAAAATTTATTGGTGTCAAATTTTAGGGAGACCGATGACATCAATGAGCGATGGTGATTCCCACTATTCCACCCAAGGTTTTCCCGTAAGGAGGGGAGCAACCAAGGTACAACCTTGATCATGGAAGATGGGTGTTGAATTCAATTGGAAAGAAGTGCCAACCACCAAAAAATTTTGATTTTGGGAATCATGGTGAAGGGTTAAAGATAAATGTAATATGGTGGGTCATAGAGGCATGATAATTAGAGCTGACAGTATGGGTATACATGAAAACTTTATGGAGGTTGCAGCTATAATGCGAGTGGTGGTAGTCAAAACAATTCTTCTCGAGGAAATTCCCTTGGAGCCTGTAAGACATCCAGGGTAGGTGTGAGCATGTTTTGACTATCATGGTAAATTATTAATGAATGTGGATCATGGTTTGGTGATATAAGAGAGCTCTAACCAAGGGTGACTAGGGACTCTCACCAGGTACAGTACACACAAATATGGGTGGGAATCCTTTTCCTAAAAAAAAATTGTACACTTTCTAAAAGAATGTAAAAATGAGTTTGGAATGTACAAACATAGAGACAAGTTCCCCAAGAAAACGGTGGACTACATAATGATGTAGGTAGGGTATTTTTCTGAGGGCGGGGGCCCCGTTGGCTGGTCTTAGTGCAAGGTTGACAAGGTGGATGAGGTGACGCAGATGGGATATGTTGTAAAGAGGGATGATAGGCTAATTGTAAAACACATGAGTTCATCCTACTTATTCCGACAAAATATAAATGAGGTGGCCTCGGAGTAGTGTTGGTACGCAATAATTAAAGAAGAGGAGAACGAGGTTGATCTTCAATACATGTGAATGAGATGGTTCTCGTGCCAGAGTGAATGGTCATAGGTACCGATAGTGATATGTGTTATATAAATGAGGTGATCCATGTATGGGAGTTAGTTATCGACCGACGTGGACGTTCACCAGGTGCAAGTAGAAGGTGGTGGTAAATGTGGTCAAGATGATGGACCATATGGTGTATTTTAGAGAAATTATGTCAAGATATGTGAAGCTTTGATGGAAGACTATCATGTTGAGTGGAGAATGATACCTTAAATATTGATTGGTCACTGGGGGCTGATTCTGTTGCGAAACTGTTGGTAGACCTGCAACTTCAACAACCAATACCCCAAGTGAAAAAATATTGATGAAATACTATGTAATTTGAAGTGTGTTAAAAAAGATGAATCGAAAACATGGAAATGCACACTTGATGGGTACTGTGAAATGTGAAATGGGCCCAAAAATGAGTATGTGGTTGAAATGGAATGGAGGGTACCATGACAAAGATGACATCATCGTGGTCCTACTATCACTGATGCTTTGTGAAAGGATGTCATTAGCTCCTAAACATGCCATAGAAAGGTGACACAAAGGGCGATATAAAGGGAACAATGGGCCATATTCCACCCGATTTGTACTTGTTGAGGTGTACTGCAGAGTTGGTTCCACAATCTATTTTCTTCTATTGTTGTCAACCTATGCACCCAGGTAGCGCGCAAGGGTAGGAATATATGAGGTAAATTCCTAAAATTTGTGGATTTTGTAGTATAAGGAAGATAATCCATACAGGATGGCATGTACGAAGATTTTTTAGGGAAAAAGTCAAAATCCTCACGGACAACTGTGAAATAGTCGCGCTGGGGCGCGCGGGTAAAGGCATGTGAAATAGTTGTGAGGTATTTGTGTTGATGACATCATGGCTTTGTGGGAGACAAGCGCGTGAGCGCACGACTGCCCAAGAAACAATCGTGCGACTCGGGCATCTGCACGAGAGACATAAGTGCGGCTGATGGGACGATGTCCTCATGGGTAAGGGGATTAAAATCACATGGGTGTGTGATTGTTTAGGGAAAATAAACTTGACATCATGTGCATGTTTGAGGAACAGATGCACATCCATGCACATGTTCTTGAAACAGGTGCGCGGGAAAATAGAAAGAAACAATTTAATCCTTTGAGGTTAATTTTTTATTTTCTTCATGGTTTCGGCAAGACGGGTATGACGTGGAGGGACTGATATTGGGATCACATTTGTATAGCATTGGTGGGTTATTCTCTAGCCAAATCTTTGCTGACTTGATGGGGGTTACCGAAGTTTCTTCAGAACCCCTTGCTCAGATCGTAGGAGGAATTCCTGCATTTCATGATTAGCAGATGGTAGGCATATCGATAGGCCTTCAAATCTAGGGTTGAGATGTGAAATTTACCATTGAGGTGGATGTCTATTTTGTGATGGGATTGGTGCCTCGTGGCGAGGTGCTACCAACGTCGTTGCTGCCTGGTTGGGTTGACCTCGCTAGATCAGTTGAGGACCACTAGAAAACCGATCCTTTTCAAGATGGGTACATTAGCATTGATGTAGTCTTGTATATTTATTAGAAAGAAACCTTACCTATGATCGTATGACTGGTGGGGATAGTTTTCCAACATCACATTTCTAGGCCCCAGCTAGTCATCCTCCAGAGGCTTTAGGGAGGGGCATTTTATGACTAGGCATACTACCTCCATAAGAGGATGACTACACAACTTACACAAGTTCGCCAGGGTGAGGTAAATATATTTTTCTATTGAAAGTGTTATTTGCAGCATTCTCTATGAGAGGGTCATGATGTTTCACCTGGTGCTTGCAGTGTCGATAGGGCCCCCGAGGGAGCCTCAAATTAGGCGATGGGCACTAATGATGCCCCAAGCAGGTGGAGTAGAGTTGGGGTGGTATTACAAACCCACCAAAGGGGGTTGGTGGTTGTCCAACCCTCAAATGAAATTAGAGTTCCCATATGCTCGCATGGATTTCTGCGAAGATCCAGAGATAGGATTACCCCCAAGCGATGCTTAGGGACCAACAAGTATGTGATTGTGTGTTATGCATTATGTTGATTTACATGTATTTGTAATGTATATTTATGTATATACTGATACATGTATGTTTTCTTGTTGATGTGATACCTATTATATATTCATTGGCCCATTTGGTGGGCAACAATCCTCATCGTCTAGGTGGAGCTAGCATGGCAGGTGTGCCACAACGGTGAGGAGATGACAGAGTGCAGGAGGACCCTGACAGGTGGGATTTATGCCAACATCCAGATATAGGTGGCCCCTTGGGATAGGGGGATGTATCTCCTCTTCGCATCGAGGTGGAGAGAGTGTGGGAGCGCCTTGAGGCTATAGAAGCTCAGGTAGAGGTTGCAAAGGCACGAGTCAGGGTTGTCAAGGATGCATGGGATCGTGCTGCCACCCTACTCCAATGGATTTCTATGAAGGTTGGACATATGTTGCATGAGATTATGATGGAGAGGACTATGGGTCGAGATAGAGCGAGGTGTATTTTCCTAGGTTGTCTTGTAGTTTCAATGTCGATCGCTCGTCCAATTTTGGCTCTAGCACTGGTTGAGGTCGGAGGACCTCATGCAAGGGATGCAAAGAATGATGGGGGTGTTTGACCCCAGCCCTAGATGTATTTTGATGTATCTTTTTACCAGGGGAATCACCCATTATTAGGGTTCTCCCCTTTTAAAAGATCATTTTTTCTTGGCGTTGGTCAACATATGTATTTTTGTACATATATTTTTTGATCATGATGATATCTATATGAGATGATTTATTGTGGCTTCCACGATATGTCTCATGCGATATGATTTTATATATGTGATGTAATATTGCATTTAATAGATGGATATTATATTCATGTTTTATGTTTCTCAATGATGATGTATATGTGACACATGTCAGTCTAGGATTTGATTAGCTATGCGGGCTACAACATGATTTTGATTCTTGGTATATGTGAAATGTGATATGATCAAAACCAAAAGCTAACATTTCTACATGTAGGTACTTCATAAAAAGGAAAGGGTCACACTTTCTGAAGGTTTTGTTCAACTGTAATACAACAAGCTAGGAATCAAGGAACACGTGCAGGTGAATGATACCTAGGTGGGAGGCATAGGCCAAGCGTCCTATGACGACATCGTATTTGTCTTGATAATTGTTGGCTCACCTGATGAAAATCCCATTCTAGTGGAATGGTGTCAGGTCAAGAGAATATATGGCCTAGGTTGTTGTAGCAAGGTTTTGTGACCATCAATATGCGCCATTATAAATCCTGTGATGATAGGCTACTGAATGATGCAGTTGTGATACATGATGAGTGAGTGATTTTAGTGTACACCTGTGATGAGATGATCATCATAAAAATAAGTCATGTCGCAAAAATTTTAATTTAGGGTTATTTTTGATGTTATGGATAGAAATTTTTGATATAGAGCTCGTTGACGGGATCTTTGAGGTAGGTCCCATCAGGATTTTCTAACATGTATGCTCCCTGGAGGAGATAATGTTTAAAGATGTATGGTCCCTTCCATAATGTTTCAAACTTACTCGCTCCTAAATATTATTTGTAAACATTATAGTGAAGGACTAATTCCCCTTTTGTGAATGAATGAGGGATGAAATTTTGGTCAAATGAGGCATTAGTCCTATTTTTATGGGCTTCATTATGCTTGAGAGATTCCCACCAACTTTTTTCGACATGTTCTAACTGTACTAGCCTTTTCTCTAAAGGTGAGGTATTTGAGAGGAGTTTTATGGATGTGTGTAAGGTAGGATTCTCGTACTTAATGTGAAGAAAATATTCAACCCCATATACCAATTGAAAGGGTGTGAACTATGTGGACACTTTGAATTTTGTGCAGTGTGCCCATAAGGTTGAAAAAACCATGTGATGCCAATTGGTTTTGTGGTTTTTACCATACGCTGCAACATTTTTTTTAGAACTTTGTTGGAAACTTATACCTAGCCAATGGACTGAGGGTAGTATAGGGAAGTGAACTCATGATAAAAACCAAGTTGTTGGAATAGTTTTTGAAATATCGCGTTCTCAAATTGTTTGCCATGATCCGATACCAACTCCTTGGGAACACTGGACCGTGTTATGACATGGTTAAAGAACAATCGTGCATCAGTTTCTCCGGTGTTATTGTAAGTGGGCATGGATTCTTCCATTTTTTAAAGTAGTCAACGATGACCACAATGTCTTTATGGCTGCCTAAAAACTAAGTGTTACAGGTCATGAAGTCTATGCCCCATTTGTAGAAAGGGATTACGACAATGACTAGGTAGAGGGGAGCAATTGGAGCTCGCACCTTGTGAACGTATCTCTAGAAATGCTCATATCAATTGACTGCTTGAATACATTTGTGGAATAAGGTGGGACAAAAGTCAGAGGCATGAAATATATTTTGGGCTTGCTTAAGAGTAAGACATCGACAAAGGATGGTGTTGATGCCTCGATGATATAGGACATAACCCATAAGAAGGTGACAGGGGGTGTGATGGCTAATACACCTATGATCATCACGAGTAAGTTTTTGGTTGAACTTATGAGTTCGAAGAAAGAGGAGGATGTCACCGTACTAGGGGTTGTCTGTAGATATGAGGAACAAATATTCATCAGGGAAATAATTATTGATGGGGGACCCTTGGGACTTTGTAGGGAGATATGTGATGAACACTGCATGGATAATATCTTTCTTACTTTTAGGGGAATAAAATGTAGGTCGAATTCTTGCAACATAACAACCGCTCAAGCGTATTTATGATTCATCATACAATGAGTGAGAAAATATCTCACGGGATTAATATTTTCTACTATGGTTGTGGTCCATAAGATGATATAATGTCAAAGATTTTGTACTGAGTGTACAAGGGCTAGGATTGTATTTTTTGTTAGCTCATACTTTAAGGCTAGACCGAAGAGGTTCTTTTAGATGTAATAGATAAAATGTTCTCTATTATCTTGTCCTTCTTAGACTAATACCCCCATGATGAATACTTCATACGTTGATAATTAGAGGTTATAATCCTTGGTATGGTTAGGACGGATAATTAACAAAGCTTGAGATAATGTATATTTCGGAGTTTCGAATGATTTTTGGGCTTGTTCATCCAAATAGAAGGGAATGTCCTGATGAAGAAGGTGAAAGAATCCATGTGCACAAGAGGCGTAATTGGGGAAATAGCGGCACAAGAAATTGGAATTACCCTACAGGATTTGTACCTGCTTCAAATTTTTGTGGGGTGGTATTTCACGAATGGCCTAGAACTTCAGAGAGTCGACTCTAATACCTTGTTGGGAAACAATGAATCCCAATAATCTTCCTACTTAGACACAAAAGAAAAACTTCAGAGGGTTCAACTGTAGGTTGTATTGTCGACATCTCTTAAACATTAGGCAGAGATCTTCCAAATGGTATGAGTGTTTTTTGGATCGTACTATGAGGTCGTCCAAATAGGCTAGTAGAAGATGAGCTAGATCGTGGAAGTATAATATCCCTTTTAGAATTTTTTTGGTATTTTTCTAATAATTTTATTTTTAAAATTTTATGCTGACATTTTCGCTAAAAACCCATGAAATTACACCAAAATGCACTAGTAAATAGGAACCCAAAAATTATACAAGCATGGCGAATACATTGACAATTTGCAGAAGTAAACCCAGAAACTCACACATAAGAAATGTAACACAAGGAATGACTCATCTTTATTTATTATAGTATAAAATGTAGATTACACCTAAGAAATATATGAGAAAAAATAGAAAATATGATAGTTGAGTGGACCTCTAAATATTTTGTTGTGATGATGATCTTGATCTCTCAAAATCTGCCACAGATGGACTCTCCCTCCAAAAAGAACTACCAATGAATAAAATGAAGAATAATTTGTGGACCTGAATGATCCTCACTCCAATGTCCCTGAATCTCCATGACAGTACTGAATAAAGTATCCTCAAAGAGAGTTTGTTTTTCGTCCAACACCATAGCATATCTAAGGGTTTCCGTCCTGAGGCTACCAATGAAGTAGAGAATTAGGTTCTAAACCTCTTAAAAAAGAATAAATATAAAATCTAATATTTCCCCTAATGGCCTCCTCCTCCTCTTTTATAAATCTGATGGACCCCTCTAGACCCTCTTCTTTTATTATTATTTTAATCATGGATCACTTTTCCCTCTTTTATTTCAATTAAAATATTATTTTTAATGTGGGAAAAGGGTAAATTGGCCATCATGCCTCCTCAGGTCACTGGAAATCACTTATAACCATCCCATCTAGTAGATCTTCTCGTTTGGGTTCCAACGAGCTATTACATTTAGGTTTTCTTCCAAGTGCTTCTCCCGAAATGCCACCTTAAGTGTAATTGATTGAGTCAGACCCATTAATAACTCTGTTTTTTTGAAAGTTGTCGGAATGCAACAGAACTAAAGGAAAATTGTGCAGATGATGGAATATATCAAGAGAATTCCATAAAACCTCATAAAAAATCCTCAAACCCCATCTAAAATCCCTTGGGCCCGCTGAGGATGCCAACTTACACCTGTGACATGTATGCCCCCAACTATGAAATTCCATCCTAACCAAGCCATAAGGAACACCAGAAAAAATAACAACACAAATCCATTCGCCCCAAGATTTCTTGTCATCAAGCAATCCAAACTATGGACCAATCCAGTGGCCTAATGCAACTGAGACCCAATGCCTGGATCCCTTACAAACCAAAGGGTGATGCTATTCCTTTGTGTCATCCCACCATGAACATACCCCTCAATGCCCAGATCCTAGACCAATCTCTGACTGAACTTGTCATCAGCATATCCTCTTTGATCCCAGTGCCACCAATTAAAAGCATCAATGCTCCATGGATCCTACTATGTTATAGCTTCAGTTGTTAATACTTCCCCATCAAATTCATACCAACTCATTACCTTTCTCCAACCCAACCTCCGACTCAATCCAATGCTAATCCCACTCCCTTGATGCTTGGATGGAATTTTGGAGAGTTGTCGATCTGTATCCCACTGCCAACTGGGGCATGTAGTATATGATATGTCTAATAGTCCCCACTCTACTAAGCCCCTAACTAAGAATACTACACCATCAATAGGATACCAACTCATGATGTCTCGCCAATCTAATGCATGGACACCTATGTAGGGAATAAGTCTACCGGGTTGATATGGGTCCTTTCTCAAATCATGATGCTCTTCCTAGTCATTCAAAAAAGTTTGTCTAGGGAAACCTGCCTCTCTCTCTATAATAAGAAAAAGTGGGCAATATGTGCTACAAGCCCTGTCTATGTACTCTTGAAGAGGGTTGCGGCCTGGAGATAATGCAACTCTATTGGTTGCCATTGTGCCTATCTGCACCTCATCAATGAGTAGGCCAAAATATGGGTGTACCACCATCTCAAAAATATCCTCCCTCATCTAACTGGAAACTCCACACTCCTTCAATCTACCAACCCCCTGCCATACTAACATGTTAGTCTCTAGTACCTCCTGATGACAAGTGTTTGCAAGTATTACAACCATGTTGGCTATCTATACATCCATCTACTCCTCATCAATGGTTGGTCCAAAATATGGTTGCTCATCCTCCTCTACCATGGGCTCAACATGAACCCCCAATTGGCTCTCCACATTACGCATATCATCCCCATCACTTGTTTCCTTCTCCCATGTGTGCTCTCCATGTTGAATCATCATTCGCTCACCTAGAATTTTTTCTCCCCAGAAAATATGTTGCTCATTGTACTCCATCTCACATGAATGCACACATGGGTCAATTCCAACATACCCACATGCTCACTCATGATCCCCGAGGTCGCCCTCATATGAACTCATGGTGTCAACCATAAACGCAGAATACTCACCATGAATGTCATAAGGGATCTCCTCCTACTCTACCCTTGTCATCTCCTTCGCATAGTCAAGCATCGGTGGTCAGGTCCCCAAGGTTCCTTGCAAATGAAGCAAAGTCTCTTCATCCTTAGCCCATTCCTTCTATATGGTTGGTAACCATAAATCCACTGTAACTCCTCCTGATTTAATCGTCACCTGAGCAGTCCAATGTTCTTCTCAACTAACCTTTCGTATAGTTCATAAGAAGCTAGTGAACCAATTGTTCCTCCCTCCAAATGGCCACCAACTTAGATTGCAACCTCCTACGAATGGCATCATGGCCTCCCATAGATGAGGACAAAATGGACCACATGTGTGTTATGATTGTATCAAGACGATGTTTCCTAATTGTAAAGAAGCATTGGAACATATGTAGGATCGAATCATCAAACTCTAGGTCAAACATGAGGTCATAATATCTAAACAAGGACATGAGTTCTATAATATATAGCCTCTTCACATAAGTAGGGCCCTCACCATTGTCCAAATCCTGAAAGGCCTCCACTATCAATCTGAAGACTCTACTCATAATGTAATCAATGTAAGGAGGTATGAGTGCAGTCAACATCATGATACTACTAAAAAAAGAGGCAACTGCAAGTTTGACTCCTATACAAGAATGCTCCAAAATGTTTTGTTGTATGAGAGCAAGCATGGCTGGTTTTAGATCCCATATCAATCTCTTTCCATATGGCCGATGTGCCTTGAAGAGGAGTGAAGCAAGTTCTTCTAATTTGAGAAGGGATTTTGTTTTAACCCCCATACATCTCAAATATGTTCCAAGTGCATAAATTTTGGGCTCCAATTCATGTTCTTCCTGTGGCTGCTCTTGTTGCAGCATACAAAGTATCTCCCTCAAAAAGTTTCTGTTGATTTTTGCTTCTAGTTTATTAAGGGAAATTTTGAAGGCTTCATCCATGATTTTTCCTAACAGCTCAATAGAAGTTCAATACCTAGAACTATCAACAATGTGCCCCAACACTTACTCATGACATCAATAAATAGGCTCAATCGAGACTCATACCTGGACTTTAAAATATTGATTCTTAAAATGACAAGTCAAATTTCTCGCAGCACACAACTCATCACAATATTTTTTCTCAGTGTTACATTTCCCAAGCAACTTAAATGAGATCATCTTGACAAAAAACACTGGCCAATTCAGTTGGTTTTTGTTACTGTATGTAGGTTACTATAGATGTAGTTTGGATTTGATGTCTAAACATATGGGAGCATTGGCAATATAGGCATATGCTAATAACATAACTCATAGTATGAAAAAGTAGAAATATATCATAGCTAGAAGATTAGAATAACCTCAATAAGCTCAACATGATGATAAATTGAATACAATCATAAACTTGGTGAACATGGCCTCCTCGAAAAAAATAAACGTTGCAACAACTTGTGGGGAAAGGAAACTCGTTCTTGGCCTTGTCTACATGTTATCAGCGAGACAAAAGAGATCCCTTATCTCCCTCGAACCCGTACATAGGTATGTTGACTAGTATTTCGATGCCCCAATGAGCAATGAATTTCTTTTCAGCAAAATAAGACCAAGCATTTCCCTTATGTTATGCCCTTACACATATGTAAATTAATGATCCTTGTGCACAAAGTTTCCCAATCCGCTACAATGCACAAACCACGATTTTTGTGCTCATGAATGAGCCAGTTACAACTTTAGATGGGTTGCTTTAGCCTTTTAATGTACGTGGCTCAACAATACTTCCTTCATCCAAAGGTTTGCACGCAGTAGTGACTGTGACTTATTCACGCTCAGTAGTGTCTCTAGTAATAAAATATATCAGCAGTTCAATTTTTTCATGGTAAAGGTTGCGGCCAACAACCCACAATTAATTTGACCCCCAACACATTGAATTCTCAACAACATCCGTTTCCATAAACCAACGGTCTATTCCAGTAGGAAAACTAAGTTACTAAGTTACACGCACCGGTACTTCCTCTGGTCATCAAATAGTGGTGAATCTCATCCTTATAATGTAGAAAATCGACCAAAAGTTAGCTTCAAGATTAATGGAGATTGTTTCCCCTTTTTAACAATAAATTTGCCCTGGTATAGGAGTAATAAATTCAGGTTCCGGTGGCAATTAAATTTGTAAGTATCTGGGCCCCTAGCTCGTTCAACTAGAAATTTACAAAATTTTCCTATAGAAGTGTTTGTTATCACACATGGATATGACTGATGATCCTCTCTGCAATAAGAAAACAAACCTATTTTTCTTGCGGTCTACTCTAGAAATGATAAGTTCAGCTTCAAATTATATACTTACTGTGACGACTCGTTCCTTGGAGAAATGCGGCCCTTGGTTCGCTTCATATATGAAATTTTGACTTTCAAATAAGTCTTCGTCTTCATACAATTGAAATGACACTTATGACATTGATTAAATTGCACACAACCTTCACAAATATATATTAATTTACCCAAATTTAACTATCAGCCCCCCCCTTTTTTTTTACATAATATTTCCACATTTTCATGATGGTTCGGCTTCACGGAAATATTACAGCTGTTTTAGTTGCAATAATATGAAAAGAACAAAACATTTGATTTTTGAAATGGCAGACCAAACCTTCGACCCCTCTCTCTGAATAATCTATGTGGCCCTTTGGAAACAAATAAATATTCCCCACAAAAAAATTTCGATGAATATGAGAACTTTGGCCAACTTTAAACACTAACAGGGTTTTCACGGCCCCTCTAAACAAAATAATATTTGGGTCCCCTTATTTTTTTTATTTTTAAATAAATAATGTGCCAAGCCATTTTTCGCATGATAATTGGACTTTGTATTACAAAATAGATATTTTGCCCAAATATTAATTCGACAATTTGATATAAAATTGTTAAACACTTAAATCAGAGACAATTTCATATGGCTTGCAGAAATTTCCAACAATTTTGATCTTTCTTCGACACTGATTTTTTTTTGAAAACTAGTTCTTCTGAAACCCTTGATTTTCTCTGAAGTTGTTCTGCAATAAGCCCCAGGTTGGAAGGAACACTAGATTTGATACCACTGTAATATCCCTTTCAGAAATTTTGTAGCATTTTTCTAACAATTTTCTTTTTAAAATTTTATGCCGACATTTTCACCAAAAACCCATGAAAATACACCGAAATGCACTATTAAATAGGAACCCAAAAATTATACAAGCATAGTGAATACATTGAAAATTTGCATAAGTAAACCCAGAAACTCACACATCATAAAATGCAGCACAACAAATTACTCAACTTTATTTATTATAATATAACAGGAAAATTACACCTGGGAAATACATGAGACAAAATAGAAAATATGATAGCTGAGTGGAACTCCAAATATTCTCATGCGATGTCGATCCTAATCTCTTAAAACTCTACCACAAATGCACTCTCCCTCCAAAAAAAACTCCCACTAAATCAACCTAAGCACTAATTGAGGACCTGAATGATCCTCACTCCAATGTACCTAAAGCTCTATGAAACTGCTAGATGAAGTCTCCTATGTTAACCCTAATGAGGTTAACATAGGCATGATGGCGAGAAATGGATGAAAATTGATGATGGGAGTTCAATGGCCCAAGTTCGGAGCTTGTAAATGCAATTGGCCACAATCATAACGATTAATGGTGAGGAAAGCCCTGGAGTTGGTAGGACATCCAGGGTGGTTATATGTTTGTTATGAATGTCGTGGTGGGGTTGGTAAAGAATGTGAAGCTCCGATCAATGGTGATTAGGAACTGCTGCTAGGGGGAAAAGTGGATAGATGGGTGGGGTGGTTCTCCTAAAAAAAATTTGTACACTTTCCAAAATAATATAGAATGGGTTTGGATGTACAAGCACGAAGACGGGTGCCCCAATAAACATGAAAATGATCGCTCACGGATGGTGTGAGGGGGGTGTTTTTTGCTGAGGGTGGGGTTCCCATTGGTTGGTCTCGATGCAAGGGTGGTGAAGTGGATGGAAAGTATCATAGATGGGCTATGTTGATGGAGGTACGGTAGGCCAAATGCAAGACGCGATGGTGTGTATTTGATCCGCTTACGACAATGGTAGTCCAGGAAAGGGGTTTTATCGTGATTGGGTCCCACTCATTAGGGTTTCCACTATCATGGAGTCTTCCTTCCATTCACATTGCGTTGTCTCTTATTGATGATCCACTCCCTCCATACTAGCGTTGTTGACTTGGTCAAACTTGACCTTTTCCACATGCATTAGCCCCTGTTCACACATGAGGGTGTTTTATCTAGCTATAAATATGATCCATTTTCACATTAAGAGGGATTTTATTCCTACTAAAGAGATTTATGGGTCTCCCTATCCATTTATTCATCTAACTAAATGACAAGAGAAAATTTAATATCCCAATTAGTTGTATGCTAATTTAGGAATATTACAGGGTTTTCACATTATTTCCTCTGGTTGTTCAGTGAGGATGAAATATTTAGTTGTGTTTGTTATTCTCAGAATTTTGGCTCACAAAAGGCCTCACACGAGGTTGAATACCTCACATCAGAAGGTCCCTGCATTTTCAGACCCTGAAAGATTGGTTTCTAAAAGGGTTCGGAAACCCAAAACCCCCTCAAGACCTAGTCCTACACTGTCTACTCCTAGCAGTAGCTCTAGTAATCCTTTGTTTGAAGATATCTCTAAATTACTTCCTTTCTTGGAACAAGATTCACCTTTCACAACAACTTATTTTCAAGAACCTAAGTTGGAAGAACAGTCCTTTGAGTCTGTTTCTTTTAATTTTACTTAAGTTCAACAAACTCCAGTTGCTAGTTCCTCTGCCATTGTCCATCAACCCACTCCCATATCAATTTTACCTCCACCTCCGTTCATTTTCGCAGCAGGTTCATTGAATGCATCTAACCAAGGAACAATCAATCAAGGTGCAAACATGGTAGCACCGGCCTTTTTGTTGAACATATATGCTCCACTTAAACATCCACAACCAATGATTGTGATGCCTCAAGAGTATCTTAAATTACTCCCACGTTCTACTGGAGAAGATGAAATAACTGCAAAGAAACACTTGCCTGTGTTTTGTAATTTTGCTGAAAATCTAAATGTAGAACATCTTGATGTTGTAATGAGGCTTTTTGTTCAGTCTCTGGATGGAGAGGCTAGAAAGTGGTTTAAGGGATTGCCAAATAATTATATTAATAGATGGGAATAACTGGAAAATCAATTCACTCATATATGGGGTGAAAAAAGGGATCATGGATATTCACTAACAGAATTCAATGCAATCAAAAGAAAACCAGATGAGAATATATCAGATTTTATCAAAAGATTCAATAAATTTTATAATAGTTTTCATGTAGAAATGAAGCCCCCTCGTTTTGGAGAAAAGGTGGTTTATGCTGGGGATTTTGAAGCCGATTTTAGTTTCACAATTAGAGAAAGGAGATATCTTACTCTAGAGCAGATATAGACAGATGCTTTAGAAATTGAAGCTAATATGACTGCAGCTGGGAAGGCGAAAGGGAAACATCCAGTCCAAGAGAAGGGGAAAGAAAAATAAGAATCATCACAAGATCAAAGAATTGAAGATATGATAAAGGTGATAAAAAAATTGTCAAATAAGATAGTTAAGATGGAATTGGAAAGTGAAAACTCCCAAAGACAAGTACAACAAAACTAAGGAGGATTGAGCCCTCAATTTAGGAGACAACCCCTGCAAATTTTGCAGAGGGAAAGAAAAGATCAAGACCAGATTTAAGCACCATTGTATATAGAAGCATCACCTAGAGAGTCAGCAGAATATGACCAAAAGGAGGCTGAAGATCAAATATCTGCTATGTACACAATAAAATAGGATGAATAGGAATATTGCGAAGGAGAATATACTAAAGATGAAGTATCTTTTGCTGAAGATGAGATGAATGAATATTGTAAAAAATTTGCAGATTTTATGTAGGATTAGTTGCACAAGAAGTATAATTTCAGATCAAGGAAAAGATCAAGGCTACAAGACACTAAGGGTGAACAACAAGACCCTGACCCTCCTCCAATGGCAACTCCACAACAAAAGGACCCTGTAAAATAAGTCGGTAATGGGAAGCAACCTGTAAATTCAGTTAATAGAACAAATGTGCAGCAGGGTGAACCTTCCCAGAGAAAATCAGTTGATACTAATATTTTGGAGAGAGTTGTTCTTGTACCCGAACAAGCGAAAATTCTAGAAAGAGTGAAGAAGAACCTGAAAAGAATGTTAAACAAACTCATGCTTTAAGTTTGACAAAAGAGTTGAAGAAGGTAAAAATTCTGGTACCTCTTCTAGAATTAGCTAAAATACCAGTCTACAAGAATGAAATTTCATAATTTATTAATATTACATAGATTGAAGATATAAGTGACACTGTGAACTTACAAGAAGAGAAGCCAATGGTCACCTTTGGTCCTCAAGTAGAAGAAGTAGATCTTTTTGTTCCTCCATTCTATATTTCTCTGTTTCTTCATGATTTTACTCTCCATAATTATATGCTGGACTCAGGAGCATCCCATAATCTCATGCCATTGTCTGTTATGAAGGAACTAAAATTGCAGATTACCAAACCTTACAAGGATCTGTATTCATTTGTTTCAAAAAGGGTGAAATGTGTTGTGTTAATTAAAGATGTAGTAGCTTCTTTGGCACAAATTCTAGCAAAGAGTATAGTCATGGATGTAGTGGTTGTTGACATTCCAGCCAGGTTTGGAATGCTCTTGTGAAGATCTTGGGGAGAAAAGTTGGGAGGTGTTCTAAAATTAGATTTCACTTATGCTATCATTCCTATTTTTAATGGGAAAGAAAGGATATTGTAAAGGGAAACAAGGTTCGTGAAGGCCACTACCAAGAAAGATGCAGGAAATTCCCCTATTTATAGTCAAGAAATATAAGATCTTTCATGTTTCATGCTGCATGAAGATGTAGAATTTGCTGAAGACACAGAGAAGAAACTCTCTTCAGCAATTTTACATAATGAGTCACATTCAAAGAAGATTTTGAAATGCCACTTTGATGATGCCTACTCCAAGGATGGCACAAGAGCTGGATTCTTGTTGATATCACCAAAAGGTAACCTCATGCCTTTTTCTTTTAAATTAGAATTTGATTCAAAAAACAATGTGGCTGAGTATGAGGCCTTAATCCTAAGACTTCAAGTTGCCAAACAGATGGGAGTTTAGTGTATTTCAATTTTCAGTGAGTCTGAATTGATAATAAGACAGATTAAAAATCATTGTCATACCAAGCATCCAAGATTAAGATTATACATAAATGAAGTTTGGGATCTGATAGAGAACTATTTTGAGGCCTTCAATCTTCAGTTCATTCCGAGGGAGGGGAATAGGTTGGCAGATTCATTAACAATTGCAGCTAGTACCTTTAAGCCACCAATGAATCCAAGGTTGAGGTATGAGATTGAAATAATTCATAGACCCTCTATTCGTGACAATGTGAAACATTGCCAGGTGTTTGAAGATGATGAGAAGATAGATCATTTCTTAACAATGATTGGAAACTTTGAAGATTCTGAGATAGATCAAGAAGAGGAATAGACAGAGTAGAAAGGAGAGATAATAAACCTTAAGAAGTCAATAGGTGAGAAGAAGATTATCCAATTGAAATATAATATAATCCCTAAAGGACTGATTCCCCTTGAAAGACTATTTTATTCTAATGATGTTGCTATTAATTCAAAGAAAATATATCAAGAGGAAGAGATCGAAGATTGTAATTTGGGAACTCAGCAAGAGCCAAAAATGGTGAAATTATTCAAGGGTGTTCTCGAAAACTATAAAGAAAGATACATTTCTCTTTTTAAGAAGTATATGGATGTGTTTGCTTGGTCCTATGAAGACTTGAAAACGGATGATAAAAGCATAATACAACATAAGATCCCATTGAAAGAAGGAATTAAACCACACAGAAAAAATCTCAGACAGATTAATCCATTATTGTTAGCTCCAATTGAAAATGAAGTGAAGAAATTGTTGCAAGCAAAAATCATAGTTCCTCTCAGATATTCGGACTGGGTTTCTAATCTAGTTCCTATGAGGAAGAAAAATGGAGAGATAAGATTGTGTGTAGACTTCAGGAGTTTGAATAGATAATCTCTAAAGGATAATTATCCTTTACCTAATATGGATTATGTCTTACAAAAAGAGATAGGAGCTTACAGGATGTCCATGATTGACGGATTCTCTGGGTATAATCAGGTGGCAATGGATAAGGAAGATCAGAAAAAGACAACTTTCACAATCCCCTGGGGTACTTTTATGTATGCAAGAATGCCATTTGGTCTTATGAATGCAAGTGTGACTTTCCAGAGGGCCATGGACAGGGAGTTTGTAGGTGACAAGTATGTGGTTACATATCTGGATGATGTAACGTTTTTCTCAAGGTCAGATGATGAAGACCCGAAACATCTATGAAAAACTTTTGAAAAATGCAAGAAATTTGGTCTGTCAGTAAACCCCAAGAAATATTTGTTGGCCTCAGAAGAAGATAAATTATTGGGCCACATAGTTTCAAAACAAGGAGTGAAGATTGATCCATCAAGGGTGGAAGCAATTCAAACAATTCATTTACTAATAAGCAAGAATGATATTCAGAGTTTTTTGGGAAAAATAAACTTTTTGAGAAGATTTGTACCAAATTATGTTGAGATTGTGAGAAATATAACTGACATGTTGAAGAAAAATGCAGAAGTGATATGGGATAAAGAAGCAATAAACACATTTTCTAGAATAAAATAAGCACTCTAGGAAACTCCTCTTCTAATAAGTCTTGATTATCAAAAGGTATTTCAAATATTTTCGTTTGCTTCTCCCACTACTATTGTTGCTGTGTTATTGCAGAAAAATGAGGATAATAAGGAGCAGCGAGTGGCATTCTTCAGCAAAGTTCGCAGAGATCTTGAGCTAAAATATAACATTTTAGAGAAACAAGTGTATGCATTGGTCAAAGCACTCAAAGCCTTAAGGACTTATTTGTTACAATCCCAAATAACCACTTATGTACCTAATTCTGTGGTTAAGGACATCCTGGTTCAAAGTGTTGTTGAAGGAAAAAGAGGAAAATGGATAGCTAAAATCCAGGAGTATGATTTGGAAATTAAACCCACCAAGTTAATTAAAGGACAGGGTCTAGAAAATTTGCTAACAGAAACAAATTTTCAAGCAATGGGAACTAACCTCCTGGCACCAGTAGATGGAGTTGACAATGAAGAAGGTCAAGATAAGCCCAAAACATGTATTCAATACAATTTTTTGTGTTCAGATTGGTATAAAGATGTTGTTCATTACCTGTGTTTCTTTTCTTGTCCATATTCACTAAATAGAACCAAATACAAAGCTCTCAAGCTTAAATCTCAACCATATGTCATAGTAGAAGTAAAGTTGTACTGGAAAGATCCTGCTGGTATTTTGTTGCCGTGTTTAACTGAAGGTGAATCGATTGAGGTTATCAAGGAATACCATGACAATATCTGTGGAGGACATTATAGTTGGAAGACCATAACACATAAAATCCTCAAGTCAGGATTTTATTGGCCTACGCTGTTTGCTGATGTGTACAGACTGGTCAGAAGTTGTCAAAAGTGTCAATTGTTTGGAGAAAAGAAGAGACTTGCTCTGTTATCTCTCATTCTAGTATTCATAGAAGAGCCTTTCAGGTAGTAGGGACTGGAATTTATTGGAGAGATCAATCCACCATCAAGTGGGCAATTCAAATGGAATCTAACTACTATTGGTTACTTAACAAAGTCGGTTGAAGCAATCCCCACAAAGAAAGGAAATGACCAAGTGGTGATGAATTTTCTGAAGGAGAACATGTTTAGTAGGTTTGGCTGTCCAATCAATATTGTAACTGATAATGCTTAGGTATTAAATTCTTCTCAATTCATTAATTTCTGCCAAACATATAATGTAATTTTGTCACATTCCACGGCCTATCATCCACAAGAGAATGGATTGGCAGAGTCTTCAAACAAGACATTGGTCAGGATTCTGAAGAAAACAATCACTGGAAATTGAAAATACTGGGACTCAAAATTAATATTTTCTCTTTGGGAAGTTCGAGTAACTACTAGGAGGTCCACTGGAAAATCACCTTTTGAGTTGGTATATGGAACTCAGGCATTGTTTCCTAGTCAGTTGGCCAAACCAATGATTTCTTTCCTTCAAGAAGCTGAGGAAGAACCTAATGCTCTGGTAAGAGTAGATACAGATAGATGCTTTAGAAATTGAAGCTAATATGACTGCAACTGGGAAGGCGAAAGGGAAACATCCAGTCCAAGAGAAGGGGAAAGCAAAAGAAGAATCATCACAAGATCAAAGAATTGAAGATATGACAAAGGTGATAAAAATTTTGTCAAATAAGATAGTTAAGATGGAATTGGAAAGTAAAAACTCCCAAAGACAAGTACAACAAAATTGAGGAGGATTTAGCCCTCAATTTAGGAGACAACCCCTACAAATTTTGCAGAGGGAAAGAAAATATCAAGACCAGGTTCAAGCACCATTGTATATAGAAGCATCACCTAGAGTGTCAGCAAAATATAACCAAAAGGAGGTTGAAGATCAAATATCTGCTATGTACACAATAGAAGAGGATGAATAGGAATATTGTGAAGGAGAATATACTAACGATGAAGTATCTTTTGCTGAAGATGAGATGAATGAATATTGTAAACAATTTGCAGATTTTATGCAGGATTAGTTGCACAAGAAGTATAATTTGAGATCAAGGAAAAGATCAAGGCTACAAGACACTGAGGGTGAACAACAAGACCCTGACCCTCCTCCAATGGCGACTCCACAACAAAAGGACCATGTAAAATAAGTCGGTAATGGGAGGCAACCTATAAATTTAGTTAATAGAATTAGCTAAAATACCAGTCTACAAGAAAGAAATTTCAGAATTTATTAATCTCACATAGATTGAAGATATAAGTGACATTGTGAACTTACAAGAAGAGAAGCCAATGGTCACCTTTTGTCCTCATGTAGAAGAAGTAGATCTTTTTTTTCCTCCATTCTATATTTCTCTGTTGCTTCATGATTTTACTCTCCATAATTGTATGCTGGACTCAGGAGCATCCCATAATCTCATGCCATTGTCTGTTATGAAGGAACTAAAATTCTAGATTACCAAAACTTACAAGGATCTGTATTCATTTGATTCAAAAAGGGTGAAATGTGTTGGGTTAATTAAATATGTAGTAGTTTCTTTGGCACAAATTCTAGCAAAGAGTATAGTCATGGATGTAGTGGTTGCTGACATTCTAGCCAGGTTTGGAATGCTCCTGTCAAGATCTTGGGGAGAAAAGTTGGGAGGTGTTCTAAAATTAGATTCACTTATGCTATCATTCCTATTTTTAATGGGGAAGAAAGGATATTGTAAATGGAAACAAGGTTCGTGAAGGCAACTACCAAGAAAGATGCAGGAAATTCCCCAATTTATAGTCAATAAATATAAGATCTTTCATGTTTCATGCTGCATGAAGATGTAGAATTTGTTGAAGACACAGAGAAGCAACTCTCTTCAGCAATTGTAAATAATGAGTCGCATTCAAAGAAGATTTGGAAATGCTACTTTGATGGTGCCTACTCCAAGGATGGCACAAGAGTTGGATTCTTGTTGATATCACCAAAAGGTAACCTCATGCCTTTTTCTTTTAAATTAGAATTTGATTCAACAAACAATGTGGCTGAGTATGAGGCCTTAATCCTAAGACTTCAAGTTGCCAAACAGATGGGAGTTCAGTGTATTTCAATTTTCGGTGACTCTGAATTGATAATAAGACAGATTAAAAATAATTGTCATACCAAGCATCCGAGATTAATATTATACATAAATGAAGTTTGGGATCTGATAGAGAAATATTTTGAGGCCTTCAATCTTCAGTTCATTCCGAGGGAGGGGAATAGGTTGGAAGATTCATTAACAGTTGCAGCTAGTACCTTTAAGCCACCAATGAATCCAAGGTTAAGGTATGAGATTGAAATAATTTATAGACCCTCTATTCCTGACAATGTGAAACATTGCCAGGTGTTTGAAGATGATGAGAAGATAAATCATTTCTTGACAATCATTGGAAACTTTGAAGATTCTGAGATAGATCAAGAAGAAGAATAGACAGAGCAGAAAGGAGAGATAATAAACCTTAAGAAGTCAATAGGTGAGCAGAAGATTATCCAATTGAAATATAATATACTCCCTAAAGGACTGGTTCCCCTTGAAAGACTATTTTATTCTAATGATGTTGTTGTTAATTCAAAGAAAATACATCAAGAGGAAAAGATCGAATATTGTAATTTGGGAACTCAACAGGAGCCAAAAATGGTGAAATTATTCAAGGGTGTTCCCAAAAACTATAAAGAAAGATACATTGCTCTTTTTAAGAAGTATATGGATGTGTTTGATTGGTCCTATGAAGACTTGAAAATGGATGATAAAAGCATAATAAAACATAAGATCCCATTGAAAGAAGGAATTAAACCACACAGAAAAAGCTCAGACAGATTAATCCATTATTGTTAGCTCCAATTGAAAATTAAGTGAAGAAATTGTTGCAAGCAAAAATCATAGTTCCTCTCAGATATTCGGATTGGGTTTCTAATCTAGTTCCTATGAGGAAGAAAAATGGAGAGATAAGATTGTGTGTAGACTTTAGGAGTTTGAATAGAGAATCTCTAAAGGATAATTTTCCTTTACCTAAGATGGATTATGTCTTACAAAAAGTGACAGGAGCTTACATGATGTCCATGATTGATGGATTCTCTAGGTATAATCAGGTGGCAGTGGATAAGGAAGATTAGAAAAAGAAAACTTTCACAACCCCCTGGGATACTTTTATGTACGCAAGAATGCCATTTGGTCTTATGAATGCAAGTGTGACTTTGCATAGGGCCATGGACAGGGAGTTTGTAGGTGACAAGTATGTGGTTACATATTTGGATGATGTAACGTTTTTCTCAAGGTCAGATGATGAACACCCAAAACATCTGCAATTTTTTTTTGAAAAATGCAAGAAGTTTGGTCTGTCACTATACCCCAAGAAATATTTATTTGCCTCAGAAGAAGGTAAATTATTAGGCCACATAGTTTCAAAACAAGGAGTGAAGATTGATCCATCAAGGGTGGAAGCAATTCAAACAATTCCTTTACCAAGAAGCAAGAATGATATTCAGAGTTTTTTGGGAAAAATAAACTTTCTGAGAAGATTTGTACCAAATTATGCTGATATTGTGAGAAATATAACTGACATGTTGAAGAAAAATGTAGAAGTGATATGGAATAAAGAAGCAACAGACGCATTTTCCAGAATAAAATAAGCACCCCAGGAAACTCCTGTTCTAATAAGTCTTTATTATCAAAAGGTATTTCAAATATTTTCGTTTGCTTCTCCCACTACTATTGCTACTGTGTTATTGTAGAAAAATGAGGATAATAAGGAGCAGCGAGTGGCATTCTTCAGCAAAGTTCTCAGGGATGTTGAGCTCAAATATAACATTTTGGAGAAACAAGTGTATGAGTTGGTCAAAGCACTCAAAGCCTTCAGGACTTATTTGTTACAATCCCAAATAACCGCTTATGTACCTAATTCTGTGGTTAAGGACGTGATGGTTCAAAGTGTTGTTGAAGGAAAAAGAGGAAAATGGATAACTAAAATCCAGGAGTATGATTTGGACATTAAACCCACCAAGTTAATTAAAGGACAGGGTTTAGAAAAGTTGCTAACAGAAAAAAATTTTCAAGCATTGGGAACTAACCTCCTGGCACCAGTAGATGGAGCTGACAATGAAGAAGGTCAAGATAAGCCCAAAACATGTATTCAATACAATTTTTTTTGTTCAGATTGGTATAAAGATGTTGTTCATTACCTATGTTTCCTTTCTTTTCCATATTCACTAAATAGAACCAAATACAAAGCTCTCAAGCTTAAATCTCAGCCATATGTCATAGTAGAAGCAAAGTTGTACTAGAAAGATCTAGCTGGTATTTTGTTGTCGTGTTTAAATGAAGGTGAATCCATTGAGGTTATCAAGGAATACCATGACAATCTCTGTGGAGGACATTTTAGTTGGAAGGCCATAACACATAAAATCCTCAAGTCAAGATTTTATTGGCCTACGCTGTTTGCTGATGTGTACAGACTGGTTAGAAGTTATTAGAAGTGTCAATTGTTTGGAGAAAAGAAGAGACTTGCTCCGTTATCTCTCATTCCAGTATTCATAGAAGAGCCTTTCAGGTAGTGGGGACTGGAATTTATTGGAGAGATAAATCCACCATCAAGTGGGCAATTCAAATGGATTCTAACTACTACTAGTTACTTCACAAAGTGGGTTGAAGCAATCCCCACCAAGAAAGCAAATGACCAAGTGGTGATGAAGTTTCTGAAGGAGAACATCTTTAGTAGGTTTGGCTGTCTAGTCAATATTGTAACTAATAATGCTCAGGTATTTAATTCTTCTTGATTCATTAATTCTTGCCAAACATATAATGTAATTTTTTCACATTCCACAACCTACCATCCACAAGGGAATGGATTGGTGGAGTCTTCAAACAAGAAATTTGTCAGGATTCTGAAGAAAACAATCACTAGAAATCGAAAAGAATGGGACTCAAAATTAAAATTTTCTCTTTGGGAAGTTTGAGTAACTACTAGAAGGTCCACTGGAAAATCACCTTTTGAGTTGTTATATGGAACTCAGACATTGTTTCCTAGTTAGTTGGCCAAACCAGTGATTTCTTTCCTTCAAGAAGCTGAGGAAGAACCTAATGCTCTGGTAAGAAGAATGAATAAGGTGATCGAGTTAAATGAAAACAAAGACAAAGTTAGAGATAACTTGATTACTTATCAGGAAAAAATGAAGTCTATTTTTTACAGGAAGGCGAAAGAAATCCTCTTTCATGTAGGAGATTTAGTTCTGAGATGGGACACTAGGAGGGAGGATAAAGGAAAGCATGGTAAGTTTGACCCTCTCTGGTATGGTACATACAAAATTTCTGAAGCCAGATCAAACAACACTTTCATCCTAGAATATTTATATGGAGAAGCTTTGCAACTGCCTATGAATGGGCAGTATTTGAAGCATTATTTTGAGCATTAAAAGTCAGCATTCCACCATTGTAAATACCGGATTTTTCATTGTTCATATGTCACCAAGCAATATTTGCCTCCATTCCCAATGGATAAAGCACTAATCTGCGGTTCTTAGCACTTTCATGGAAAAGGCACTATCCCAAGGTGAAGCCAGATGTTGTGATTCATTTGCATTTACTTTTGAAATATTTCTCAAAATACCAAAAAAAGGATATATCTTAGAAAATGTAATTTTTTTTGTATATCGAAAAAGAATTTTTGATTTATATGTTGGTGTATTAACATTATGTACGGAGATGTGAAGGTGGGTCGAGTCGTGCTTATTTGCGTGCAGAACAGTTCAAGAGTCGAGTCGATTGATGCATTCAGAACACTACATGCCAGGGTTGAGTCGGGTGTCCCCACCTCCACTTTCCATGTCATCCCTAACTTTATCGCACATTGCACATCACAAGTTCAAGAGGAATGGTGCTCATGAATATGTTATGAATGCCGAAACGCAAAGTGCAAAAAGGGTCGGATGCAATGAAGCTCATAAATATGATTTAATATATTCCAATCACACATCGCACATCGCAAACTCAGGAGGAATGGCACTCATGAATATGTTATGAATGCTGAAATGAGAAATGCAATAAGGTTTTATATCGCCGATTATGATTTGCGATCGGCCCCACCTCTACTTTACACGTCATCCCTACCTTTATTGCACATCGTACATCGCAAGCTCAGGAGGAATGGTGCCCATGAATATGTTATGAATGCCAAAATGCGAAATGCAATAAAGGGATGGACATAATAGTTT
Source organism: Pinus albicaulis (assembly GCA_034641835.2). NCBI lineage: Eukaryota > Viridiplantae > Streptophyta > Pinopsida > Pinales > Pinaceae > Pinus > Pinus albicaulis. Next base: position 534,873,469 of record CM076571.1, on the reverse strand, counting down.
CAAAGGAAATTTTGAATTTATTTAAAGTCCAGGATTATGTGTAGTTGCGTCGTTCTATGAAGAAACGTGAACGCAGGCAGTGGACTCGGGTAAGTGATCCAATGTAGAGAAAAGGAGAAGAGAAGACGGAATGTTGTGGGCACATGCAGAAGAGGCAGATTCGGGTAGAAGGAGACATGATAACATTGTTTGAAATGTAGAGGCATAGGTAGAGTCAGGCAAAGGGAGCACATGGTGGCACTGTTGGAAACACAACAGCTAGGTCAAGTCGGGCAAATATGCATTATTGTAGAACTGTTCGAATACCACATAAGAAACAAAAAAGACATGAAAAAAAAGCATAAAAGACAAATATTGAACTCTGGAAGAAATGCAGGGCAAGGATGTCCGATCTGTCAGGGAGACACATCAATACTTCAAGGAGACGCATCAGCAACAAATCATATTCATCAAAAAGAATAATATTTCAAGTTTTAATTTGTTTTATTTTTTTGTTAAGTTCGAAGCTATAGTGATGTCCTCAATTGCAATGCAATAATTAGTTTTAACAGTTTAGGTAGTCGAAGTAGTTTCAAGAATTTCTAGCAGTTACAAACTGTTTTTGATGTATTTAAGCAATATAGAAAGAAAGAAGAGGGGTTCTGAGTTTTGGACCTCTGGAACACTAAAAGTTTTGGTACTTATTTTTCTGGTGGGTGAATGAAAGAAGAAACAAGTTTCATGCAACTGTTGATGGTGATTCATGTTTCTTGTGTCATTTTATGTTGTTTCTTCCTTGAATGAAGTGCAAAAGCAGTTGGTCTCTGATTTATGTTTGTAGGTAAGAGTTAAATAGACTAAATAAGCGCTTCTTCGCTCCAACTCCTCTCCCTTTTAAAATTCTCTTTGAAACTTAAAAGTAATAGATTCTATGTTTACAACATATTATTTTGAGTTTCCTCTCTCTCCATGAATTCTCTCTGAAACTTAAAAGTAATAGATCCCGTGTTTACATCATATTACTTTGATTTTCCTCTATAGTTCTTCTTTTCCATTCAGATATTAGTAGTTAATGGCATTGTAGAGTCTTTCATTATACCATACTATTAAGGGTTTAAAAGAATTAGTTTTCAAAGGGATTGAACGAAGACCACCTGATACAATTACTTTTGTGACACATTTTTAAAAATGTCTTAAGCACTGATTCATTTCCACAACTAAGGAATTGTCTCTTAAGATACAACAGACAACACATTGCTGGTTTTCTCTTAGGAAATTTGGCCAACATAATAATGTGTTCCCTATTGTTCTTCTCATGGTGGTATTTTATAGGAAAAATTCAAATCTTCTTCCCTCTCTTGGTACAATTGTGGATGGTGACCCAAGAGTGGAGGTTGATTCCATTGTGTGCTACACTTGAGGACTTAAGGTGGCTCCAAGGCTGCTATCCCTAGTGGTCTTGAGTGGAGAATCTTCTTCCTTAAGTGTGCCAAGTGGTCCCGGATGGTGACATTCTGCCATATCCAGGACCGCGTGGCTTTTTGACGGATATCTGTGGAGATTTGTGCTACTATTGAAGAAAAGGCTGCATGGAGTGCTTAGTGACATTGCTTTCTGTGAGCGACTTGATAAATTTTCCTCATTGATCTTAGAAAAAGTTAAATTTTCCAGATTCTGTAATGTTTTCCTTTCTTGCAATTCCTTTTTCTTGACATTTCATCATGTCATCTGCCTGTCTGATTTTTTAGTGATAGAAGTTGCCCCCTAATGTATGAGGTCTAGGAAGAACTGTATAGCCAAAATACATTATAGTTTATGTTCTGTATAACCCGTATTAAGAGAGAGAGAGAGAGTAACTTGCGTGAAGCCTAAGGTTGGAGACCCCTTGCCGTGAGTAAAAGAGGGACCATGTTCTGTCGGAAACCTGTAAGAGATAGCATAAATACAATATTTCTATGAGGCAGACATGTCCCATGCTCGTGATGCTTTGGCTAGTTAAGGCCTATCTAACAGATAGAGGTTCTATTTGTGTCACTTGTATGGTAGTGATTTGTTGATTTGGTTGATGATATCAATTGTTGACGCCCTCATGGGAGTTTCTTATTTGAAAATAGGTTGAATGTAGTGCCCATATGCATAATCTTGGTATGAAATATTTTTAGAGTAAAGGCTAATTGTATGCATGGGTGTATGACTGGAACCTTCTCATGTAAGCATTGGTGAAAGAGATGCTTATGGTGGCATGGGTCTTCGATGAATTCTAACAAAATGCAATTGTTGTGAAGTACGATACCATCTTGATGTGAAAGCTTGTGTTGTAGTCGAATGTCAGGAGGATCGATGACATCAATGGGAAATGATGATTCCCATAGTTCCATCCGAGAATTCCCCTATTGAGGTGAGGAGCCATCCAAGGTACTGCTTCGTTCTTGGAAAATGGTTGTTCAATTCAACAAGAAGGAAGCCTCAACTGACCGAGAGAAATACTGATGTAAGAGAGAAGGGTCTCTGATACAACAGGTGGGGAATGATAGGTTAACATAGGCATGATGGGAGTTCAATGGCCCAAGGTCGGAGCTTGTAAATGCAATTGGCTACAATCATAATGATTTCTGGTGAGGAAATCCCTGGAGTTGGTTGGACATCCAAGGTGGTTATATGTTTGTTATGAATGTCATGGTGGGGTTGTTAAAGAATGTGAAGCTCCGATCAAGGGTGATTAGGGACTGCTGCTAGGGGGAAAAGTGGATGGATGGGTGGGGTGGTTCTCCTAAAAAAAAATTGTACACTTTCCAAAATAATATAGAATGGGTTTGGATGTACAAGCACGGAGACGGGTGCCGCAATAAACATGAAAATGATCGCTCACGGATGGTGTGAGGGGGGTGTTTTTTGCTAAGCGTGGGAGTCCCATTGGTTGGTCTTGGTGCAAGGGTGGTGAAGTGGATGGAAAGTATCGTAGATGGGCTATGCTGATGGAGGTATGGTAGGCCAAATGCAAAACGTGGTGGTGTGTATTTGATCTGCTTACGACAATGGTAGTCCGAGAAAGGGGTTTTATCGTGATATGGTAAAACTTGACTTGATGCTTGATGGATGGATGTACATGAAGTGCTTCCCGGACTGCGATGTGATGCCATGGCATCATATTTGTGGTGAATGGTCCACTTGAGTGATCAACGCCATGGAGGGTGTGGCTCTATCTAACGACAAGAATATTTATCATGTACAAGATGGGGTAATGATAAACATGGTCGGGTGTTTGGAACCTTTGGTTGATTCTTGTGGAGAAATGATGTCAGTATATGCAAAAATTTTATGGGGGCCTATCATTTTGGGGGTAGAATGATACCTTTTCTTGTACCTTTAGTGGCTGGGGTAACCTATAATTTGTTGTTCCTGTCTCACCTGCAACCAATACCTTGAGTGAAAGCATATTTTCTTTTAAAATTTTTTTGCAAATATTATTGAATGAAAAGCAATAAGAGAGGGCATACCTGCTGTGAATAAAAAATGATTTTTTCTGAAGTGTGGATGTGTGAAGCCTACTGTAGACGCGATAAAGTGTTTATCACTGTGTTTCTTTCGATTTTGCAATTGGGTGTTCTGAGCTTCCGTTATGGTCCATCAAATAATTCGAAAAGGGCAATATATAGGTCAATATGTTTCATTTCAGTCCATTCGTGTCATTTGAGAGTTGTGAGTTTAGAGTTGAGCCCTTGTTGCCGAGTGTTTCTTGCCGTTGTGGTTAGCCTGTGTACCAGGGATTCATTCCATTAGAGCCAGGCAGGCCCCAGAATGTCATGCAACTTAATTTTTCAGTCTTATCTGGGTGGGGGTTCGTTCAAATTAGGTTTGTATGGACCCTTGATTATTTTTGGACTTGGTCGTGTGGGCAATCAAGGTACAGGCATGGAGACTTCGCGGGAAATTGAGGTTTTCCATAGAGATCTCACGCCTATCTGAGGTTTTTTGCATGGCTTTCGTGTCTTTTTTTGATACAGACACGCAATCAAAAAAACAAAAAAATATTTTTATTTTTATTTTGATGTCACTGATGTGCTTGTGTTTGGTCACAAGATGTCATGGAGAGAGTGTGAATGGATGTATCTTCGGATAGCTGTGGCACAGGATGCCAATGCACGGAGGTTGCTGGCACAGTGGGGTCTTCTCAAGATTCTCGAGAATGTCCTCCTAAGATCAAAGGATCACCTACTGCGCTTCTTGGTCCGTAGCTGGAATAGGAGGCGCAAGGTGATGGTCTTGCTTGGGAATGACATTCCTATCTGCTTGGAGATAGATATCTAGTTTGTGACTGACTTGCTGCCTCAGGGTGAGGCACTTCTCCACCTACTCCCTCCTAGGAGGGTGGCGCTTTAGCGTTGGTCAGAGCAGCACTATGGCGGGGCGCCACTTTCGAAGTGATGTATTCTGATTTCATCAGTGATTGATCTAGCCAAGTGATGTTCCTTGGCTGTGATCCTGAGGTTGACAGGGTCGTTGTCGCCACACAGGGCTTCTGGACCCCAGATTCGTGTTTTGCGCCGACTCCGAGCCGACCATTTTTATGATTGGGCACGCCATGTTTATGATGGTATGGTGTCGCAGTTGGGGAAGGTCCGGGGAGGATCTTCAAAATTATTTACCTATGCTAGCATCCTTTGTAGCATTATGTTTTAGAGGGTGGTAGTGCTACAACCCATCATGCATGTTCCTATTGGGCCATGTTGGGACCCTCAAATGAGGCGATGGGCACTGGTGATGCCCAGAGGTGGGGGAGGGGAGGTGGGTCGCTACTTGAAAGCAACCACAGAGGAATGGTTCAAGGTGAACCCCCAGATGTTCGTTGACTTCCCATACTCTGGGATGGACTTTCTAGGAGATCCAGATATGGTTCTTCCTGCTAGTTACGCGCGGGGACATGCATGTATGAATTTTTATGTTTTTCTACATTTGTTGAGTACTTTACTATGTGTATATTTATATGTATATTATGGTGACACTGACAACATCTTTGTTTCTCTTGCAGATGTGGGATTATTTGAGCATCCTACTACTTGCTTGGTGGGACACAAACCCCTTAGGCAGATTCCAAGTGGGGCAGCTCAGCCCCTGGGTAGGGGGAAGGGTGGTGATGTTGGAAAACCTTAAGGTGGAGGAACAGGTGATGGTGATAGCCCCTCGGGTGAGGGTAGAAGCTCGGAAGCTATGGATTATGCCACGATTGTTGCTCATACTAAGGCGGTAGAGGTGCGGGTGGCAGACATGGCGGAGCAACTGGCTTCTTCGGAGGCTTGATCCACTTACCTAGCTGACGCTTGCAGTCGAGTGGAGAGATTGACCTGAGATATGTCGACCCGCGGTTTTGTGGATGACCTGGATGATACTTGGCTCAAGTCACTAATGGCTTGGGAGAGGGGATACCGTCCGACACTGTCCCATGTGGCACTTTCTATTTTCGCTGCTTCCCCAGTTCAGGCACTAGGTGTAGCTATGGGTCCAGATGACCCACCTGGTAGGGTTCAGCCTTAGAGATGATTTGTATTCAGGGAAAGCACCCATTTATGAGGATGCTTCCCTTATTTTTGATGACATGTATATATATGTTTGGTTGGCCTTTGGGTCAGAGACATGACTTCTGTACTTTAACTCACACATATTTTTGGTATATATGCGAGATATGTATTTTTTGCGGCTCTTGATGATGTGTCTATGGTTATATGATTTGATAAATGCTGTGTATCATTGATGGGGATCTATCTATTGTGTTTTTTGGTTTTATTTATGATGGTTTATATGAGCTACGTTCGAGTCTAGGATGTGATTAGCTATGTGATTTGCTGTCTGGTTTTGATTTATTTGTACATGTGTGAATGTAAAATTGACGGCTTAATATTTTTTCATCCAAATATTTTCTAAACAATTGAGAATCTCGTACATCAAATTCTTAGTTTAATTGTGAAACCACTAGCTTGGAATCAAGGTAGATATGTAGGCGGTGGATGCCTTGGTTGAATGCATCACTCATGAGCCTGATGACAACGTCATATTCTACCTGATTATTGGTAGCTAGTCCAATGCATACTCTGTTGGTGAAGAATGGCGATTAGTCAAGATGGTAGATGACCCAGGTGACTTTTGCTAGATTTTGAGACCATCGCAATGCTCCATCAGCGAATCCAAAATAATAGTTGCGGGGGGGATCCATCTGTGACATCTAAGGACTTCTTAGAACAAGTCTGTGATGTTTTTATTTATCCAAAAAATAGATTTTGCTACATGCATCTGATCTCTAGGGCTGAATCCTAGTGCCCCTTATGTGTAAATTTTTTTTAGGTAGAGCCCATTAACGAGGTTATCTAGTCATGTTTCGTCGGGCTCTGATAGGATATATTCCCCCTTGAGGAGGCAATGCTTTATGACATAGGGAAATTTCCACAGTGTTTCGAACTTCTCGGTCCTTAGGGCTTCTTTCCCAACATCATAGTGGAGGACTAACTCTCCCTATGTAAATGAGTGGGGGGTGATGTTGTAATCGAATTATGCTTTTACCCATTTTTTATGGGCCTTGTTGTGTTGGAGTGATTGTCATCGAATTTCGTCGACGAGTTCTACTTGTGCCAAATGTTTTTCTAGAGGTTGGGCATCATCGAGGAGTTCGATGGTGGTGTGTAGGTTGGGGATTTCGCGTTCGATGGGAATCACGGCTTCGAACCCGTACACCAAATGGAACGGTGTGAACCCTGTTGAGTTTTTTAGTGCCGTGCGGTATGCCCACAGGGCGGAAAACACCATGTGGTGCCAGTTTGTCTTATGGTTATTCACCATATGTTGTAACATTGTTTTGAGCACTTTGTTGACAGCTTCTACCTATCCATTGGACCGAGGATAATATGGCAAAGCGAATTCATGTGTGAATCCTAGGTAGTGAGATAGTTCCTGGAAAATCTCATTTTCGAAGTGTTTTCCATGGTTGGAGACTAACTCTTTTGGTACACAAAACTGGGCGTTGACGTGTTTGAATAGAAATTGTGCAACAGTTTTTGCCATGTTGTCGTATGTGGGCATTGTCTCTACCCATTTGGTGAAGTAGTCGATGGCTAAAATAATGTATTTGTGGTTTCCAGATGATGGGGGGTAGCAAGTCATGAGGTCGATCCCTCATTTGTAGAAGGGGCTAGCTACAATGACCGGGTGTAGGGGAGCGGGCGACGCTCTTGCCTTGTGAGCGAAGCGTTGACATCGCTCACATATTTTGATTGCTGAGATGCAGTCACGGAATAAGGTGGGCCAAAAATATCCTTCCCACAGATTTTTTTTGGAGGTAGCCATTCCGGAGAGGTGGCTTCCACAAGGTCATTAAGAGCTTGCTCGGCATGGTCGTGAGTGAGGCATCGATGTAGAATTGTGTCAATGTTGCACAGATAAAGGACATCTCCCATGAGGAGGTATCATGGGGGTATGGTGGCATATCCGCCTGCTATCTTCACGTGTGAGCTTTGTTTTGAAATTTTGGGTTCGTAGGAATAAGAGAATATCTTCGTACCAAGGGTCGTTAGTCGTCACTAGGAAGAGATGTTCGTCCGGTAGTGAGTCATTAACTGGTGATCCTTTGGTCTGACTTGGGAGTTCAGTGATGAACTCAACTAAAATCAAAGATTTTTTTCTTTTTGGGGAGCTAAAATGTAAGTCAAACTCTTGTAGTATAACTATCCAGCGATCATATTTATTGTTCATCAAACCTCGGGTCAGCAGGTATCTCATGGGGTTGATATCTGCGACGACTGTTGTAGTCTTTAAGATAGTGTAGTGTCGAAGCTTTTGGACTATGTGTATTAATGCTAGGGAAGTTTTCTCTTTGGGATCATACCTTAATGCAGGGCCTGATAAGTTTTTGCTGACATAATAAATTACGTGTTTACCATCGAGGCCCTCCTAGATTAGCACCTCAGCCAAAGTGGTCTCAGATGATGACAGATACAGGGTGTAATCTTTGTCGTAGTTTGGTGGGGTGATCAATGGTGCTGAAGATAATGCGTCTTTCAGTGCCTCGAACAATTGTTGGGCTTGATCGTCCCATTTCAATGGGATGTCCTGACGGAGGAGGCATAAGAATCCCTGAGTGCAAGAAGAATAATCTGGGACAAAGTGTCTCAGAAAATTGGCTTTTCCTTGCAATATTTGGAGTTTCTTGAGGGTTTGAGGTGGCGGTACCTCTTTGATGGCTTGGACCTTGAGGGGGTCCACTCTAATCCCTTCTTGGGATAGAATAAAACCTAGAAGTCGACCTATAGTGGTGCAGAAGACCCACTTGAGAGGATTCAAGCATAGGTTGTATTGTCGACATCTTTGGAATACCAGCCGCAGATCTTCGAGATGATCAGATCGCTTCTTGGATCGAACGGTGAGGTAGTCCAATTAGGCAAAGATAAGGTGGGCTAGGTCATGAAAGATATAGTTCATGGCCCGCTGGAAAGTGGCTCCAACATTTTTAAGACCAAATGGCATAACTTGGTATGTGACATGCCCCACGGGGTTGTGAATGTAGTCTTGTATCGGTCAGTATGCCAAATTTGGATTTGGTTATACCCAGAGAAACTGTCCATGAAGGAGAGGGCCTCATGTCCCATGCAAGTGTCGATGGATTGGTCGATGAATGGGGTAGGGTAGTTATCCTTTGGACCAAATTTGTTCAAATCTCAGAAATTAGTATAGAAGCGAACACTGCCCTATTTTTTCATGATGGGAATGGGGTTGGAAATCCATGATGTGTAAGCGATGGGGTAGATAAACTCGGATTTGTGAAGCTTATCGATTCCTCGTTTAATTTCTTCTGAATTGGATGGGTGTAATTGACGTTGTTTCTGGCGTACTGGTGGTACATCCGACCAGGTGTCAATATGGTGCTCTACTATAGTGGGACTAATCCCGGGAATTTATGAATAGTCCCATGCAAAGATGTCTCTATACTCTTGCAACAAGTGTGTGTAAGAGGTTACTTCGTCTGGGGATCATGCTGCCCCCAACGATATTTCTTCGACTTTCCCAGGATTTCGAGAGATATTTACCTTAATGGTTGGATAAATGTTAGACATGTTCCCTTCTTCGATTGTGTCGAGCGCCGGAAGGGGATTTTTGAACCAATCGAATTTCCGAGATGGAAGGAAATCTTTTGATTCGATTGCATAAATATCTTGACTTCCTGGTTGGTTAGGGCCAAACATTTTTTCAGGAAGAAAAAACGAGCAGTGATGCATTGCATCCCATGGATAATCTGCTTCCATCATGGCCTCCTGAATATCCTCATTTGAGTGAAGCAAGGATCCTAAGGGGGATTGAGTTTGCGTAAGGTTGTGAGGAGGTGGTTCGGTCCTAATGGAGTTGGTCGACAGACATGAATAATATTCCATAGTCGATGTGGTGGAACTAGACGCAGTCGACAAGGTGTAGACAGATTGGGTTTGCACCGTCATTGGTACAACTACTCTCATAGTTGCAACGGTCTCGACACCTATGACTAATTAGCAGAAAACATGAGTCATGGTTCCTATGCACGATGGGATGAATCGTATGTGATGTTTTGTGTCGTCGATGTTGGGTGTGGAAGGAATTTCCATCATGGAGGTTTTCATGAGAACAAGTCTAGGTTCCTCACAAGGCGTACCAAGAGTACTTGCACTTTCCTGGATTTGGAAATTGTGCTTGGTGCAGAGGCTCCTAAATGTTTCCATTAAGGGGCATGCCTCTGTTTCATGGTTATAATCGATGAAAATGGTGCATGATACCACTGTGCTTACCGATTAGATGGTGTGAGAACCAACACTACTCTTTGTCCATGAAGTGGATGCTCAGAAAGGATCAGGCAAAGGGGAATGATTCCGTTGTTTCCATCTCCGTCTTTTTGGTTTTGGGAGGTCTATCTCTCTTGGGGAGTTTCGACTTAACACTTCTCTTCCTGCTCACAGCCTTGGGAGGTACTCACAATTCATCGTATGGTGGAATTGTGAGCAGATCCTGGAATAGCAGTGTGTGATCTTCACTTGATTAGAGAGATGTTTTTGCGGGATGGGGGAGACCATACGAAAGTTATTCGTGAGGTGCTTCAGTTCCTTACATTGATTGACCTGGTGGTTGATTCTATCGCATAGACCGCACGCCGTCTTAGGCTGGTCATGGGCCCTGATAGGATGGTGTGTCGTTTTGACTCGCCCGATGCTTTGGTATTAATAGGGGGTAGGATTCCTAGCGCAGTCTACCTTATATTATGTTATTTTGGCTCTAGACTGATTATATCCTGGCGATGTGTTTCTAACGAGCGTATGATGTCTATTAGCAGGTGCACTCGAGGGATGTAAGTACAGTGTTGAGCATAACGGTCGCCTTGAGACAGCAGACAGGAATGTATTTCTTGGGTATTCCCTTCCCTATTGGATGGTGAAGTGATTGGATACCATATGTGTAGCGATTCTAGATCCGAGAATTTGGCGACCAAATGGTTATGTGCATTTCATAACGCATAGGTTGGTCTTCTCCATGGAGGGCGATTGGGGGTGACTACGTGCCCCCCAACTGGCCACTTTTCTGCTGACAGGAAGAGAATGGATCTTCTTGTCACATCCTCTTGTGTTGTCAAACTTTCCATGGATTCTGTATCCAAGCCATCTCCTAGGGAGAGGCGCATTATGGCCATGCGTAAACTAGTTAACGTAAACCAGAATTGGGGTATATAATGGCAATGACGAATTGGGTGGTCACTAGAACATACCCGACATGAATACTGGAGTGCCCGAAGGTTGACATAGTATACAGGGTTAACAGGATAGTATCTCTAAAACAACTCTAGGGCTGCGTAGTAGACAATGAAATGATCGAGTTTATCACAGGCTGCACATTGTTGGATGGGAGTTTGGGGGCAAAATTGAGGTCTCTCAGGTGACTTCCTCACCTCTTGTAGGTATAATATGACCCGAGGTTCTTCCCCATTTGTCTACATGGGGGGATCCTTCTGGTATGATTGTTCTAGGGCATGTAAGGCATCCCTATATCATGGAATTTCAGGGTAATGATGTTTTAATTCCCATTATTGTTGTACATAGTGCATTCGTGGTTGATACATAATGCTTTACCTTGAATTTTTGTGGTTGATTCCTTTTTATGGGAATTTGTGGCCGCGATATTTCTTTCGGAGCTTAGAAGAGGTTTTAATTCATCTAGCTCTTGAAAAATATTGGTAGGATGGCCTACAATATCAGATAATGCATAAGGCTGCAGAGCCCTTGGTATGTTGTGGTTTTCTATATTTTTCCCTTTTTGTTGGTTTTCTTGGTCGCTTTAACCGACGTTGCTACAGGAATCTCTTTCACCATTGTCGCCTCCTGAGGAGGGATGGGGGTTATTCCTATAGATGAAATACCAAGGGCTCCCAGCATGGTTGGTGGGACCAGATACCAGACAGGTATCACAAAATACATGTTTGGAAATGTTATCATTGCCAAGACTTGTTGTGACACGAAACTAGGTGGAGGGTATAAGAATGGAGTTTGGGAGATGACGTCGGGTAAAAAAGCCGTGCCCATGGCCTAAGTGTCGTTACTACTAGTCTCCATCTCCTGGATGGTTTCGGTGTTTGATGGTGAAATCATGCACACTGTGGTCCCTGTGATATCAGAGAATGATTTTGGTATGACAAGGGGATACCTAGGAATGATCTAAGGATAGATGACGGTTTGAAATGGTCAGGGCCATATTCTTGGTACTGCATGAGCGATTCTATAGATGTTTCTACATAGGGTAGAATGACATTTGTTTTCGTAATGGGTCATTTCTCATGGTATGTCAATTAGTCAACGGTGATGATTCGATGCTCATGGGGGAACATCATTATCCGAAAAATGGAGGATGCTATGGCGAACATGCGTACATATAACTCTGCCCAAGGAGGATATTGTAGTCAAGTTGAGCATCCAAGACCTCAATATATATGAGTACCATTTTTCCAGGCCAAGATGATCGGGACATTTTGATAGAGACCGACGGGAGAAGAAGGACACCTGTCGTAGGCTCTAAGCGTGATGTCGAATGGCTTCTGTTTAGGAGATCCCAACTTCTGCCAAAAGATTTTGGACATGATGCATCTAGATGCATCCTCATCGATGATACATCATTGTATAGTGATGTTTTGGACTGACACCGGTATCTGGAAGGCGACCAATGAAGGAAGCCTGGGGGTGGATTTATCTAAATAAAAAGCCATTGGCATGAATCAACAGGGTCGATGGTGTCTAACGCGGAAAGTAAGGCTTTCCATTACTTTGGGCAAGATTGCAGGACTTCTAAAGCTGACATGGCATCGAGAGATTATGCTAAATTGTCCACGATGCTGTAGTTATGGGCCACTTTGGAGTGGTGTCCTACTCGTCTTGTTGGACCCTTAGCCATCTTTGGTAGGCGTTCAAGAGGCATTTTGGATATAGTCAATGGTGCGGTAGGTGCACTTGTGTTGGCCCCTGATGAGTTGGTGTCTGGAGGGGCATCATAGCTTTGATTCCTTGTTTGAAAGAAAATTTTCTTGTTAGTCATATATATTTCATGGATGTTGTTTTCGGAATCATTTGGGGGTGGTTTTCGCTGTTGGGTACTAACTGCCCCTTGGGGGGGAAGGGCTCCCACATTACAGTGGTTTTTTGTATAGGTCCCCCTTGTCCACGGTTACCTTGGAGCTTCTTTAGCTCAAGGAGTTCAGGACAGTGATGATTGTAATGGCCATACTCATGAAAAATGACACAAGGGTGGTTTGTTTGCAGACTAGCCCTCTTGTTCTGCCCTTGGGAGTTATTTTTCTCCTGGTTTTGATTTTGTTTGGAGTTTCCCCCAGCCTGAGATTATGGAGGGCATTGTTGGTTACCGCCCCCCTGACCAGAATCTCCCTTTTGTTTATTTATAGGCTTTTTACTTATAGCTTGAGGAGGATTAATACGATTCTCTTGGTCATAAGACTAGTGCAAATGAGCCTGAGAAGGTTGCACGCAGTTCATCAGTGTATTGTTGTGCAGTGGTTGGTTTTGTGTTGGGGAAGTGGAATATTGGGGCCCCTGTCCCTAGTTTGTATATGGTTGCTGGAGGGGAGATCTTATGCCAGCATTCCTATCTACGTACTGGGTCCCTTACGAGGGAGGGTACGATCCTCCCTGCTGATGGTGGTATGATGGCACCCTATTGGTCAAATTCTGTAGAGGTATATGATGACTCTGATGGTAGCCTGGTTGCATGATGTTCTGTTTAGGATCATACAAGTAACCTGGTTATGGGATACTGCTACCTAGGTGACCTTGGATCAATGACCCGATAAATCCGTTTGTAGTATTTGATGTGTCTCGAAATTCTTTGTAATTTTTCTGGCGCAGGGCATTAGCCAGGATGTTGTAGATGTATATTGACTGGGTGTATATAAGTTGGAGTTTGTATTTGCAAAAAATTCAACATCGTCGCCATTCATGGAGATGGTCCGAGATATGGACAACCGGAATTTGCCTAAAATGATTCAGTAACTCCATTCCTGAATCATGGTGGATGGGTAACCGGAAATATGTTAAGAAAATGGTAGCAAGGGCACTGAAGGCTCCATGCGAAGCAGAAGGTTGCTCCACATATCATTTCATGGCTGGTCGGGTTAAGGTGCACTGAAATAGTCTTAGTTGAATAGTATCATCAATAATACTATTTGACGAACACCATAGGTGGAAATTCATTACATGATTTTCAGTGTCTTTTGCTTGCTCCCCTTCAAATTTTGGAATGTTCGAAGGGAGCTTCGTGGACGTCGGGGGCCAATTGGGAATGTGCACAATGGCATCATTTGTTAGCTTTGATAGATCTGGAAGGTTTAATGATGCTAGGAAAGGTAACTGAGTATTGAGTGCCATTGTGAACTGTGGAAACACAGGAATCTAGTTGTGTATTGGGAGTGTCTAGGGGATATTACCCCATGACGTACCCGACTATGTGTTATGTTTACTCCCTGAAGGGGTGGCGCTCCTCTGCCCTCTTGGGGTTGTGGGAGGAGTGGCGTGTGATGACCCTGAGGGGGTTTCCAAATAAAGATGCCCCAATAAAGGCGAAATACCTTTGATGCCTAAATGGCGAAAGACCTGGAAATCCTCCCTTTAATGGGGGGAGGTCCAAAAAATGTCTAGATCGACAAGGTCCCGTTGGGTCCATTATGGTGTTAACTCGCTTTAATTTTAGAAATATTTTTTATTTTTTCTGAGAGGAGAGAGATTATTATCAAAGAAAAATGCGATCACATTTATAAAACAAAGCGAAAAATAAAAGGTAAATTTCTCCTTTAGATTTATACTACGTGATCAAGCAATCAAAAAATATGGTTTCAGTTGTTTGACTTATGATACTCAAAAATCCTAGAAGAACTAATCGTCCTCACACTCTCAAATGTAGCTGGGCCTTGCAAAGATATCTTCTAATGGGTACTAGGGCTAACATCCCAAGTGAAATAGCGACGCCTTCCAACAGTCGAAGAATCGACAAAGGTAATGGAAAGAGGATCTAGTGTTTCCTACACCGTCACCTATAGGGAAGGATGCCCTAGATTTGGCCACTAAAGTACCATCATCCCACGTGAGCGTTCGACTCTTGAGCTTGTTGGTATTCAACTATCAGTATTGAGCACTAGATGTGTCAGGTAGCCCCAAATAGTAATGCACGCACTCGGCCTATGCTTAAACCCCTTTGAATCGAGTCTCTGTAGCGCTCGAGAATTCTATTCCGTGGGCAGATAGATGGATTTTAACCTCCCTAAGCAGTCAAATTCTATGTTTCAATAATGTACAATGACCATGGCAGCTTATTGGATGCCTACCCCCAATGGTCCTCACCTGAACTATTGTTTCTTTTGTGGCCCTTGTGGGGAGATTTTATTGAGTTCAATTAATGGTTAGTTTTAAGGAGTCTTAATTTGCTTAAGGTGTGCCTTGGTGAAACAACAATAAGAAGAGGACCAAGGTACTAACTTACTGACGCTTCATGTATGTAATAAAGTGTACAATCACAAAGTTATAGGATGTGGATATGTTATGATCCTTTACACTCCTTTCCTAATTACACTATGTTTGATTATTCCTTTCAGAAAATAAACAATGCACAGATAATGGGCCGATTACAAATTTGCCTAGTTAGACTAAATGTTGCACTATAGGGAGATGGAAAACTATCAAAAGAAAGCTTTCATATGCATATCCAAGATCACCAAGAGGTGCAAGGGTGGTAGAGATTAGTTTCCTTCTTTGATATATTGATCCTAGTCCCAAATCATAATGCAAAATTTAAACTAAACTTAATACAAAAATTTTGAAAAAATGAAAACTAACTAAAGATGCGTGGATATGGGCCACTTACTTCATGCTAATTAATCCTATGTGTTTGGTGTCTATTATTAGTAACTATTTCATTTAGATAACATGTGCGGATTTAAAAACCACTTACTTTCCCCCAATTAAACTATCTGAATTTGTGATAATAAACTAAAATTAAAACAATGTAATAGCTAATCTAAATTTCAGCCAAAAACATGTCCTAATAAATCAAGGGACACCAGAACATAATGATGGAAGATTTATTATAGACTACCAATCACCTTACAATTGGAAAAAATGAGGAAAATTAGTGGAAAAGTGGCTCACTGGTTTCCGCACACTTTATTTTAACACAGGTGTGCAAGCTTTCATGTTTGTCTGGGCTAAACACGCACGGGTTTGATGTGCATGGAAATCCCGCCTTTTCTGAATAGAATTTATTCACAAAGGGTGAATGAGAGAAGCTAAGGAAAATAAGAAATGACCCTGCAGCAATCTTGGGCACAAGAGATGTCCTCAACAACCACTTAGCTTAAGAAGAAAAAGAAGTGGAGTCGCCAATCCTGTATTGGTGCATTTGACACTTGGGTGTACGAAATTCACTGTGCTTGGTATGGGAGGTTGCTTTCCTATAAGCAATGTCACAGGGAAAAAATGAGTTGTTAGATGGTTAGTGAAGCTTCATAACATATAAAAATAGTTATAAAACATAACATACTACAATAGAAGAGGAAACAAGAAACCCAAAATAAAAATACAACACAAGTTGAATATCGAGTTTAAACAAACTAATAATACCAATAGAGAATGAATCCCCTTTTATTAGCTACTGGTGGTGAAAAAGAGGTACAACGCTAAATCACTTGTAATGAATCCTTAGAGCTATGGAGATCTAATATTCAAAGCAAGGAGGGTTCTTCCTTTAATTTTCTTACACGCATCTCTCTCTCCTCGAATGAGTGGTAGGATAGTGGAAAACTGATGGACTTCTCCTCCTGGATTGAGATGTTGGATGGACAACAAATGAATCCCTCCACTCCTTACTGCTTGGAAAACACACTGTTGGTTTTCTCTTGGGTAATTTGGCCAACATAACAATGTGTTCCCTATTATTTTTCTCATGGTGGTCTTTTATAGGAAAAATTCAAATCTTCTTCCCTCTCTTGGTACAATTGTGGATGGTGACCCAAGAGTGGAGGTTGATTCCATTGTGTGCTACACTTGAGGCCTCAAGGTGGCTCCAAGGCAGCTGTCCTTGGCGGCCTTGAGTGGAGATCGTCTTCCTTAAGTGTTCCAAGTGTTCCTGGATGGTGACCTTCCACCATACCCAGGACCGCGCATATTTTTAAGGGATAACACTAGATATTGCACTACTATCGAAGAAAAGGCCACGCGGAGTGCTTAGTGCTATTTCTTTTTGTGTGTGACTTGATAAATTTGCATGCTTGACCTTAGGAAAAATTAAATTTTCCAGATTCTTTAATGTTTTCCTTTTGTGTAATCCTTCTGCTTGACATTTCATGATGTCATATGCTTGTCCGATTTTCTAGTGATAACACCTCCTATTTTACTATTGTTTTAATCGTGGATCACTTTTCCCTCTTTTATTTCAATTAAAATATTATTTTTAATGTAGGAAAAGGGTAAATTGGCCATCACGTCTCCTAAGGTCATTAGAAATCACTTTTAAACATCCCATCCTATATATATATTCTTGTTCTAGCTCCAACGAGCTATTATAATAAAGTGTTCTTCCAGGTTTTTCTCCCAAAATTCCACCTTAAGTGTAATTAATTAAGTCAAACCCATTAACAATTCGTTTTTTTTAAGTTGTCGGAATGCAATGGAATAAATGGAAAACTATGTAGGTGATGGAATATACCAAGAAAATTCCATCAGACCTTATAAAATCTCCTCAAAACCACTCAAAAATCCCCTCAGCCTGTTCAAGATGCCAACCTACACCTATGACCCATGAGCCCCCAACTATGAAAGTCCATCCTATCCATGCCATAAGGAACACTAGAAAAAGGAACATCATAGAAAGATATAGTTCATGGCTCGCCGAAAGGTGGAACCAGCATTTTAAAGGCCAAAGGGAATGACTCTATATGTAATGTGCCCCACGGGGTTGTGAAGGTTGTTTTCTATTGATCGGTGTGGTGTGTCTGAAACTGGTTATACCCTAAGAATCCATCCATGAAGGATAGGGCCTCATGACTGACACATGAATCTATGACTTAGATGATGAAGGGTGTAGGGTATTTGTGTTTGAGGCATGCTTTTTTCATATCTCTAAAATAAGTACAAACGCAAATGGTGCCCTATTTTTTCATGATGGGTACATAGTTAGAAACCCAATAAGTATAAGCAATAGGATAAATGAACCCAAATTTTTGCATCTTGTCAATTTCTTGTGTTATGGCTCCTAGAGACAACCCTCATGTTGAGGAGAGATCAATGCCTAGGACATATTAGTGTCTCTTGAAGGTAAATTAGTGTTGCTCAAGGGATAAATATAAAATGATTAAAATCTGTTTCAATTATCCTTCTCAAAGGAAGATTCAACATACGCGTGGAAAGCATATCATTCCCAAGAGTAAATGCTCAACTTTGGTGGCCTACACAGAGAGAATACAACTTGATTTTTCGTTGCAGTAAAGATGGAAATAAGAAATGTAAGGAACCTAGTGTAGAATGCTGGAAAGACACAAAATCCTATGCAATAAGTCCCAGTAGAATCATGAAAAGATAAGGAAATGAAGTGCAGAAATCATGGAGTGTGTTTTAAGGCTTTCGACTTAATATCTCACAGGTACTATCTTCTATATCATAACATAGGTAAATATGAAATTTCAGAGGTACCCTATGCTATTACATAACATAGATAAATCTACAATCTCATAGGTATCGCCTGCTATCACATGACATAAGTAAATTTGTAACTTAAGATTGAAACCAGCAGCTACAATTACACAATTTCTGAAAAATAAAAACACACTTGAAATGAAACTCATAGGTAGAAAACATACTACATATCTCTATGCTTGGAGTCACCAGGAACTTCTTCATTAATATTCAATAATGAAATACATCTCACGGGACCAAACTTGCGAAATATGAAAAACAATTATTGCCTCTAAAATAGGAAAATCAAACCAAAACATGGAACCTCTCTCTGAAAGTAGAATTCAGAACCTCTGAAAATAGAATTGGGAATGCTTCTAATGAGTTTTTCCTCCCTTTTTATAGGGAGAACCAAAATAAGAAACATTTACAAAATATCTTAGAATGTTATAGTTTTCTAAATACAAACTTGTTTGAGCGAGTGACTAGCCTAACTGTCCTAATTATTACATAACAAGATTGATTTTTTTCTTGAAAATGCAATATTAACCAAAAAATGAAAAACATGAGGTGTCATGATTGACACAGAAAAATATCTCCAATGTTGATTCCTTTTATTTCCTTAGGTGGACCTAGGCTTCATTATCTCAGTTAGTGGTGGGTTGATGATCTGGCCATGCCTCTAACATTGTATTCCTCCCACAATTACCTTCCACTTCACTTGTTGTTGTCTCTCTCTAACTACTTAAATCACCTCTTTTTGGAGTTGGCCATGATTTGGTGAGGCGGTGTTGGAGGTGTTCTGCACTTAGCTACTGACCCATTCATCCTCCATAGGCTCTATATTTCATTATCGCAACCCAATACATATTTTAACCTTTTTAAGAACATGTTAGGATATAATAATATTCCAATTTACTTTAGCTCCTTTTTACTTAACCCTTTATCACATTTCCTCCACGAGACTTGGATTTGTGAATGACAACTTCATACACTACTGTATTGGAGATATAGAAGCCCTACATATCATAACTCTATTGAAACAGATTTCACAAACTCATGGAATTTTGATTGGCCTTGTTATCACCAAATTGATCTTGATAGTCTACTCATTAATCAACTTAATGTAACTCTTTCATACCAATTTTAACTGAAGATTAGCCTCTTCAGTTTGAGAGGGCTCTCCCAAAGGGGATTTATGATTTTCAATAGAAATACTATTAGATGGCTAACTCTATGAACTGTGACTTGGTTTTGATTGATTGCAGGTTGAAAAATGAAAGGCTTTCTACCATTGGGCTATGGGGTCAACATCAATAAACTCGATGACAATAATTCTTCTCATGGAAGCTAAGGAAAATAAAGGTTTTAATAAGGATGGTACATAAACACAACATAGGAAAAACACAACAATTTAACCTCTAAAGGAATTCAGAGCATGATAACATGAGTTCTGATTAATTAGAGATAAAACTCACTGCATATGATTAGACATAAAAGATATAGAGCAAAAAAAACATTAAACACCTCATTCGAATCTCAGGTCTAGAAGTAAAATATCATTGTATATTACTGAAATTGAAAAAACATAACAAAGTAGAAATTTGGTGCAATATTCTCCAACCCTTTGATATTCGATGTTCTGTCTATAAATATAGTTTCTTTACATTGCAAATGATCTGCCCAACTGGCTAGATCCTCGAACTGAAACTACTTTCTTGGAACAAAAAAAAGACAACTATCCTTTAAAAAGTCACATTCCTAATAGGACTCTACTTCATATTTATTACATTTAGTTTCCTCAACAGTAAAATAGTTACATGATAGAGATCGCATGTTCGAGAGACATTCACCATCACTAACATATTTAAAGTAACCCCTATATTTAGGAAACATGGTCCTACTTTTCAAGAATTGATAAACTCCACTTTAGTCTTGGTCTTCTTGTTTAGATGGATGAGTGACACTCATATCGAGTAATGAGTACATGTTGGGATTATCTTCCAAAAACCTTTCGCTACAAATTAGAGCAGTTTAGGCAGTTTCATAGCGTGGTTTCGTAGCGAATGATTTTTTTCCTTTCCATCCATCTCCCTGCCACCTTTGATGGAAAAAAAAATTGTTATGCCAAAATATATTAAAAACAACCAACCTCCCTTCTTAATCCTTCACAAAACTGATTTTTAAAGAAAAATATCATCTTCAGAAATTTCGTAGCGTTTTTCTGGCTTCAAGCTTGGAGCACGCTACGAAACCACCTAATAAACCAGAATTTATAGATATTTTGATTTTCTTCAAAGTTTGACCTTCTGAGCCAAAACTTAGGTTCTTTGCAAGCCATGAACCTCATAAAAAATGTTTCAACTCAATTCTTCAGTCTTTAGGAGTTTCATCTTCATTTACAATAGTTTGGCCTATAGGTTCTTCAACCACTTTCATTCTCAGCCCTTTCTTCTCCAGTTCAACTTGAATCATGTCCAGCTACTCTTGAAGGTCTTCCACTTGATCCTTTAATGATCTATTTTTAGCTTTCAAGTGTAATTTCATCTTCCTGGTATGTTTGACCACCCCTCTTAATTGTTGATTCCTTTTCAGCAGTATTTTGGCATTGTCCATAGATTTTGAAACACTTGAGATTTGAATGTACCATATTTTCATCTGGTCAAATTGAAGCTTCTCAGACCTGTGCTTCTCTGCCTATAACTTCAACTCCAATATTTATTTACCTACTTCCTTCACCTGTTCTTTGAGGGATTCTATTTCTGATTTTTCAATTATCTTCTCTCTTCCCTTTCTCTGCCTGATGACAACTTCTTCTTTTGCTGCTAGAGATAAATATATGATGCTCATTAGCTATACAGCTTCGCTGATTTTCTCTTTATTTTTTCTCTCCATGGCCTTCTTTGCAAACCTAGTCATTGGCTTCCTTGGCTGAAATATAAAGCCAACATCTTCTCTTTCAAAATCTAATTTCTTGGAAGTCTTACCTTTCTTCATTTTTCTTCCACCACCTTCAATATGTTTTGCTTGCACTATGGGTGACTCTTCAATATCAATTGCATGAAGGATATCTTCCAGATTCCCTTTGGAAAATGTCTGGCTTCTAGTTATCCTCTTACTGCCTTATCTTCTAAACTTATTTTTCTGTTTTTCAGGTGTTGGCTGAGGGGTGTCAGTTTCTTGCAGAGGTTTTGATCCTATATCTATTGGTTCTGTAGGGGACTGTCTTCTTTCTTCTTCAACTTCTTCTATTACAGCTGATGATGTAATAGTTCTAGGTTTTAAGATTTTCTTTGGAGCAACTACAGCTATTTCATACCCACTCATAAATAAAAAAGAAGTCCATTTTCTGTTTAACCTTCTCAATTATTCCAACACTAACAGCTTTATCAAGCCATGGTGAAACAAAGATGTCTCATTGCCTTCTGATTTAACTTGAACTCTATCTAACATCTTTCCCCAACTCCAGTATAAATAGAAAGGTAAGTCAAGTGATATATTACCTACAAAGTCCAGAAGGAGTCTGAGATGGTAAGAGTAAACCATGTGGAATCTTCCCTCGCAGGTGAAATATTTTTGAATTACCATCAACATCTTTGCATAATTTTCCTCCATATAACTCCTGGGAATTCCTTTAGTTAAATCAAATCCTTTTTGCTCTTGCTTGAGAAACTCCTCACAACTCTACATTGTAAATTTTGTGCCCTTAAACCATTCTTCACCACCTCTAGGGATTCCTGTAGCTTGTGATATGCTCTCTCGTGTTACTGTGAGATTCAGAATCTCAACCTTTGATGTTGTTCCTATAAAATTAGTGGAAAAATCCTTTGAAACTTGTGCATGAAAACCCTGCAACTTCTGGTAGAATTGTAGGCAGCTCGTCCTCCTAAAAACTTTCATAGCAGTAAGGTCTTCATTAAGTAATTTCAAATCCATGGGTTCATACCTGAGGCAATGGCCACCCTTGTTTATTTTCTTTTTTTAAGCCATGGATGCTTTATATTCGTTGCTGCCTCACTTGCTGGTGACACCTGCAGAATTTGAATTCGACAACAACCTTCTTGGAGTGATGAAGCAACTCTCCCGGAATTGATTTACATGCAAGGATAAATAGTCATATGACAGAAATATGGTTTGTGGTATAGTTTAAAAGGTTAATTGACAACTCGAGTTTAAATAATAGCAGATGCAACCAAAAAGAATCATGATTACATCAAATACATCTATGTACATTTGAAACTTATCATAACGACCTTGAAAGACCTTAACCTTTACTCATATTATCATAAACTCACACCTCAGATCGCTCTGACAACCTTGGCTGAAAAACACAGTTTTGTAGGGAAGACAATTAGGCTGATGACAGATTCTCTATGGAACTATTAGGCAGTTTCATAGCGAAATATGATGATTTCCTTTGTAATTCGCTATGAAATTTTGAAAAACCGACAAGTGTGCACTTTTGAGTTTAAATGCATGGGAATGAAAATGGATATGATGTGAGGTTAATTTGACTGAAGTGGCATGGATGGAGGTGAAAGTTAAACTTAGGATAGACTTCATAAAAATGCAAAAATTTTCATACATCACATTGAATGGCTTAGGAGACCTCATCCATTTGGTGAATGACCTGCATGACCCTATCGAGGAAATTTTTACAACTAACTCAGTGATAACAGTGGCTCCACTTGAGATGGTGTGCCCCTGTGGTACACAAAGAACCTATAGTTCCAGTGCCATCCATGTTTTGAAAATAAACTTCTGAAATTTGCAAAGCCTTCTTCAAACTCTTACGGCCTTCTTCTTGGGCTCAATTTTGATGACCAACTTGTCTTTATTAGCATAAAATCATAATAAAATGGAATATATACAATGGAGTGAAAATTCAGTAAAATTTAAGAGGGGTAGTACTTTAGAAACCTGCCATTGACAGGTCCTCCACCACAAAGTTTTCCATCCATCTCCTGAAGTAGATAAGTATTGTTGCCATGATATGCAACTACTATAAATTTTCCCTTCCATATGTTTTCAAACTTTTCATGTTTCCCCTTTTCTTCAATTCTGGCTTCCCACTTTAAAACTACATCTTGAATCTGAAAATTTTCTTCTTTGACATTTCTGTCAAACGTTTTCTTCACTTTGTTTTGTGACTATTGATGGTTGTTGTATACCTCCTCCATTTTTTCTTGTATATATATGAGCTAATTTATCCTCCTTTGAATTACATTAGGCTCCTCTTCAATTCCTTGCAGCAATTTCATTACAGGCACTTCCAAGGAGGTGGGAAATATTGCTTTAGCTTCATACACTAATTCATAAGGTGAAGTACCAATGGATTACTTTGTACATACTCTATCAGCCCATGGAGCATACTTCAACTTCAGATGCCATGATCTCTTGTTTTCCTGCAGTACCTTTTTTATAATTCTCACAATGCTTTTATTATAGGATTCAGTAAGACCATTACCCTGTGGGTAATAAGCAGTTGAGTGTCCAATTGTTATAGGATACTGATGACAAAAGATAATTAACCTTTTGGATTTAAGATCTTGTGCATTGTCAGTAATAATATTCATAAGACAACCAAACCTGGACAAAATATTGTTCTCTAAGAACTGAATGATGACTGAATCATTTTCCTGCCTTGTTGGGATTGCTTCGATCCACTTGGTGAAATAATCTGTGGCTGTCAGGATCTAGCGATGTTGCCCTGAAGATGATGGGTGTATTTCACCAATAAAATCCAACCCCCATTGTTGGAAAGGAACCTCAACATATATTGGCATCAAAGGTAAAGGAATTAGTTTTTTCTTACCATAAAAAATCTGAAATTCATGGAAAGAAGCCCATCCTCCTGAAAACTTCCATAGTAGTAGGGTCTTCATTAAGTAATTTTAGATCCATGTGTTCATACCTGAGGCAATGGCCACCATTGTTTGTTTTCTTTTTTGAAGCCATGGATTCTTTATAGTCTACACTACCTCGCTTGCTGGTGACACCTGACAAATTTTAATTCGACAAAAACCTGCTTGGAGTGATGAAGCAGCTCTCCAGGAATTGATTTACATGCAAGGATAAATAGTAATATGAAAAAAATATGGTTTGTGGTAATGTTTAAAAGGTTAATTGAAAATTTGGGTTTTAATAATAGCACATGCAACCAAAAAGAATCATGATTACATCAAATACGACTATGTACATTTGAAACTTATCATAATGACCTTGAAATACCTCCACATTTACTCATATTATCATAAAATGAAACCTCACATTGCTCTGAAAACCTTGGCTGAAAAAACACAATTTCGTAGCGAAGATAGTTAGGTTGTTGACAAATTCGCTACAAAACTATTAGGCAGTTTCGTAGTGAAATCTATTGATTTCCTTTGTAATTCACTACAAAATTATGAAAAACTGATAGGTGTGCACTTTTGAGTATAAATTTATGGGAATGATAATGGATATGATGTGAGGTTGATTTGATTGAAGTGGCATGGATGGAGGTGAACTTTAAACTTAGGATAGACTTCATAAAAATGCAAAAAAATTCATACATCACAATGAATGGCTTAGGAGACCTCATCCATTTGGTGAATGAACTGCATGACCCTATCGAGGAAATTTTTACAAATAACTGAGTGATAATAGGCCTTTAGCCCCTCTTATGCTTAGCCCCTTCTTTTTTTTCCTCATATGACCGGGTGTTGTGACCAGCAGCATAACACTTAGGTGTTAATACCTTTATAATCTCACTGGGGGTATATATCCCTGTGTATTTTCTCTCCCCCATTGGTTCTTTGGTATTCTAGAACCAAGCGCCACCAACACATCGAAGCTCCTTGGTATCGTAATTTTTTTAGTTCTTTTACAGCAGAGTTCTGATTTCTCCATCCCCGATTTTCTCCATACCGCTTTAGCTACTAGGCCTGCTCTGCGCCCTTGGTCATCTGGCTCTTCTATGATCAAACACTATCATCATCGGAAGCTCCATGTTTTTTAATTGTTTTCCAAATGATTTTATAGTGGAATTTTGATATCTTCATCCCTAATCTGCTCCATAGCACTTGGGTGCTCGACCTTCCTCTGCGGCCTTGGTTCTATGAACTCTACGACCAAGTGCCAATACACATCGAATGCCTCAATTATTGTAACCTTCTTTTATTTGCAATTAGAATAGAGTTACAATGTCTCCTTCATATAAAATACCGACCTCTGGGACGACATCATGTTGATGTCATCAACTCCATGTGATGTCTCCTCAGTGGTGACATGTGTCACAGGGATTCGCCCCATGAGACCACCCAAAAATGTTGAAGCTGACTGCCACATTTCCTCTGTATTTCCACGTCATTCTAATTTCATTTACCTCATCAAATTCTTAGGGAAAATCACCTACTGCCATGTTTCTTATTAGAGGAGAGAGAAAGTGTCCCTTGGTCCTTTGGTTTTGCAACAATTTTCTTTGTAATTCCTATTCATCAGCCTCAACGCTTTCGAAATAATTCAATTAATAAGGAATTATGAGGTTCTGAAATCTCTATGCTTAGATATCATCCCTTTCGAAATTTTCCTACTCCGATATTCCCCTTTCGATATCGGGCTCTAATATTTTGTCTTCTCTGATATCCATCGTAACGAAAATCAGCTCCCAAATTTCAGCTTTTCCTTTCTGATTTCAGCTTATAAATTTTGGATTCTATTTTGGCTTTTGGATTTCAACTTTCCTTTAAATCAACCTAGATTTCACCCATCCTTCTTTGTACCAGGGATGAAAAATAGGACCATTTGGCACAAATATAAGATAGTATGTCAAATAACAACATCGGCTCCAATTGGGGACAGTGCCTTGCTAGCAAGGTGTTGAGAACCTACAGACTAGTAGCCTTCACCATTGGGCATGGATTCAAAAATATATTGAATCTATAAAACCATAAAATATACTCGAAACTTTATTTTTTGGGAGTCCTCCCCTCATACAAAAAAAAATTCAAAATTATAACTTCTAAAAACTGGAAATTAAATGCTCACATAGTGAGATTATTTATGTACACTGCCTACTTATATAAAGGGCTCAATTCACCCAAGTGGATTCAAACTTTCAATTATACCAGCCCAACATCTGAGTACTGGAAATTATTCCATTGTTCTCTTCAAATTCAACAATTAAAACAATCATGCACCATGTGAAATTTTCAGGTAAAACATTTAATACTTACACCATAATTGAGACGTGTTTCTGACCAAAGAAATATGCCATATAGTCAGCTACTGGATCATATAACTAATGAAAAAAATTACATTTTCCTCCTTTTCTTGAATAGTTTCGAGACGTAAATATTTCTGCAAAAGGCAGCCATATACACTGCTTAGCTCTTCAACTTTGGGCTCTTCTTGAAAAAGTTTTTGTTGGTAATCTTGTCCCCACTTGCTTGTGAGCAAATCCTTTGAAAACATGCAACAATATCATCCTCATTTGAATCATATGAATCATAAATCATAGGATATTCATCAATTTTTTTACCAGCTTCCTAAAATTCCAGAATCGAGGTAGATATAAACATGGGCAAGTAAAATTGATCGACATCCACTGATATATACTCAGAAGAAGAAATTTTCTTTATTTGTTGGGAATCATTTTCTTCTTGTGATTATATTTGGCATATTCTAATACCTTGTTATCCATTTGAATGATTTAAATCATAATCTGGAGCCTCTTTGTTAACCCCATTGTTAGCTTCCTCTTTTTGTGTAGCTTCCCATGACTCAGACTGTTGTGGTTCTGCAACACCCAACTCCCCATATGAGTCATAAAAATAATATAAAGGAGACACATAAAATTCAAAAAAATACAATATCTGAGGGTTTATTTTCATCTTCGCAATGTATTCTTCTTCCTTTTCTTAACTATTAGGCAATGCTTCTTGATGTAGGTATACGTTTTCTTGGAGTTGAGCTCGACAGATATATTAAACAACATCATTAATCTTGGAAATATTTTCAACATTAAAATAATCACAACAATCTTCAAACAAATAAGCTAGTGGATATAATATTTTGCAAAAATCATTATATGCTATGTGAAATCTCTTCAAGGAAGATATGATGCCATGAGGTAGGGTTCTGTACCAAACCCTAACATCTTTATCCAAAGAATAAAATAACAACTTCATTTTCACATCTTCATGAACAATACCCTTTTTCTTCATGCATTCATGAAATTCCTTAAGGTATTGAGTTGGGATTTCATTTGTGCTTCCATTGAATCTAGCAAAATAAGAATACCATTCTTGAAATCGAGGAACATGATGAGGGTAAAAAAAAATGGAAGAAAATTTTAATGGGGAAAATTTGTTGGAAAAAAATGTAGGAAGAGCCATTTTGAAAACCCCTTTAGGTGGGAGATCTCAGGATCAAATACAAGTGGATTTTTCTACTGAGAAGTGTTAGAAAGAGTATGAGGCCTTTTGAAGTACAGGGTGCTGAAACACAGATTTAAACAATGGAGTCGCGAAGGTGAGAGATCTTCAATCCACACCCCATTTTTACCACCTAACCAAGAGGTGTACAAGTGTCATACCCAAGGAAAATATTCCAATTCATCTTCGGAAATGGTGCCAGAAGATGTTGTAGCTCCTAGAGACAACACCCGACTTGAGGAGAGGTCAGAGCCTAGGAAATCTTAGTCTCTCTTTAATATAAATCATTTTTTCTCAAGAGATAAATGTAAAATGATTTAAATATGGTTCAATTACCTTTATCAAAAGCAGATTCAATATAGACATATACAATATATCATTCTCGAGAGTAAATGTTCAGGTCTGGTAGCCTACACATAGAGAAATGCAGCTTGGTTTGTCATTGAAATAAATATGGAAAGTATAAATATAAGGAAGGAACTTAGTGCAGAGGGGTGGAGAGAAACATAATCCTATGCAATAAATCCAAGTAGAATCATTCAAAGATAAAGGAAATGGAGTGCAGAAATTATGGAGCGTGTTTTAATGATTTCAACTCAATGTCTCATAGGTACTATGTGCAATATAATAACATACGTAAATCTAAAATATCATAGGTACCATATGCTATTGCATAACATAGATAAATATACAATCTCATAGGCACTGTATAGTACAATATAACATAAGTAAATTTGTGACTTAAGAGTGAATCAAGCAGCTACAATTACATAGTTTCTGAAGAAGAAAAACACACTTGAAATGACACACATAGGTAGAACACATACTAAATATCCCAATTCTTAGAATCACTAGAAACTTCTTCATTAATCTTCAAGAATGAAATACATCTCACAGGATCAAACTTGTGAAATTTGAAAAACATTGTTGCCTCTAAAACAAGAAAAATGAACCAAAACTTGGAACCTCTCTCCGAAAACAGAATTTGGAACCTATAAAAATAGAGTTGGGAACCCTTCTAATGAGTTTTTCCTCCCTTTTTATAGGGAGAACCAAAATAAGAATAACTTAAAAAATATCTTAGAATGTTACAACTAGATGAACTACGCAGTTGTCTAAGCATGCGACTAGCCTAACTCTCCTAATCATTACATAACATGCTTGATTCTTTTCTTGAAAATGAAATATTAACCAAAACATGAAAAACATGACATGTCATAACTGACACAAAAAAATATCTCCAATGTTGATTCCTATGATTTCCTTAGGTGGACTAAGGCTCCATTATTTGGGTTAGTGGTGGGTTGATTATCTGGCCACACCTATGCCATTGTATTCCTCCCATAGTTACTTTCGATTTCACCTATTGTTTTTTATATCCTCCACAATGTTTCCAAAGATGAGAGTCAAAACCGACGAAGGTAACCTCAAACCACTTGGAATTTGGTAGCTATCCCTACCAAATTAGAGAGGGCTCTCTCTGTGATCTTACAGCCAAAATATGACTGAATAAAGGGTAAAGATATTAGGTTAGGTCTGAGCTCTAGGGTTTTGAAAATTTATGGTTTTTGTTTGATCAGGAGGAGAGGTCAAGGAAACTAGGTTAGATCTAAAAGATTTCAGTTGCAAGGATACAAAGGGGTATAACAGGTATCTTCAATGGAACCTTAAGGTTTTCAATTGTAGTGTAGGGTGGAAAAGCAAAGGATCAAATTGAGCATGAAAAACATGAGTTCATTTATCAAAAGATGAACAACATAAACATGAAATTCCTACCAAAACAAAGCATAAGTTTAAAGAATTTTTTTTAACATCTTAGAGGAAGATAATTTAAAAGCATAGATATGGAAAGAATATGAATCAATAATTAATAAAAGTTAATTACAGAAGAAAAACACTGCCACAAAATCATACCACATGAATATCTATATAATAGCTGCAACTAAACTTGTATTTCTGCAAATATCAATTGTACACAAGGCTCCAAGCGTTCTACTCTCTGATGTCCAACCTTGATTCTAAATGAAAACTAGATACAAATATACCAAAACCATCTTCCCCTCTGTCAGAGGTCAAATCCCTCAATATATGATCAGTTTACAAAAATTTCTCCAGCAAAACCTAAGACTAGGGAGGTTAAAACAAACTCTCCTTTTAGCCTTTGACTGACCTACCCACCATTAATGATCCTAAAAGTTACATCAAGATGACACTTACAAGCCTATTTACATTCATCTACATCAGGTCAACTCAAAAAAAGATGAATTATATCATGAAAAACCAAATCTGATTGAAGAAACTCGAAAAATTGAGCAACAGGGAAATGCGCAGCGCCAACAAGGAAAATGCAGTGCCGCCAGGGAAAAGCACAGTGCCATCTTGCAAGGCACTTTTGACTGCCTTCCTGAGCTCCAAATGATGATCTGAAGGTACCATTTCAAAGCTTAGGATGTATGGTTGTCAATAGATACCTAAAGAAATCAAAATGGCCTCTCCAAGACTGAGAAAAATGAAATCTCCCAAGGTCACTCCAAAAGCGCAGTGTCTGGGTCAAAAATGTGGCAGAAAGTGAATTTTTGGCATGTTTTTTGAACTTTTCTCCCAACTTGTTTGCTGACATGGCACATAAATTGGATAGTTGTGATGTGCAAGTGATTATATGTCCATTGGTGTAGAGTTTTTCTCATTTGGACCTCTGAGGGAAAAACGCAGCGCCAAGGCGTTGCGCTTTTGGCTGAATTGATTTTCCCGTGTAAGCCAAAAACACCCAAAATTTAAAAAAATTACAAACCTTGTTCAAAATTTTCCCAAAATTGCCTCATGAAGCTAGGAGATTATGTGTCAATAAATGAGGGAGGCCTCAACCAAGAAATAAATTTTGTCCTTCTCCTTTTTCCTCATTAGGGGTTGCTTCAATTTATTCTTCAACTGCTTGATTCTGATTTGAGAGATCTTATTCCTTGTGCAATAATGAATGGCCATGTGTCTCTGAAGCTTGTTTTTCCTCTTATCCCTCTTAAGATTCTTCTTCGATTGGAAATTGAACTTGTCAAGACAAACTTCCTTATCTTTCTCAATTTCTGCTGCAATTAGGTCATCAAAGTCCTCTTGACATAATGGTGGAGATGGTTCAATTTGTTGTTGTAGTGCCCTCTTGAGACCTCTTATTCTTGGTCTCCTTGGTTTGACCTGATCTTCTTGATCCTCTAAATCATCAACATCAACAACTTCCTTAACTTTCCCATCATCCTTCTCCAAATATGCTTTGGGCTTGCTAAGTAAAAGTTGCTTGACTTGGAGTTGTTTGTTCTCCTGCTGAAGGAAAGTGATCATGAAGTTTTCCTTTGGAAACTTGTCCTTTAGCTCTCTAATATTATATTATTTCTCTTTGATGATTTTCTCTGATGATTTTGCCTCTCCATGTATCTCTAGGTCTTCCATCGAAGTGTCAAGATGTACCTTTTCTTCTTCTTGAAATGATGCCTCATGTTCATGTGGTGATGTCTCTTCAAATGTTGTAGTAGATTGAGCCCTTTCCACACTGCTAGGAGAAAACATCAACCTCTTCCCTCTAGTGTAGGTTTTTTTCACCTCAGCCCTAGGTGTCCTTGTGATAGGTTTGCTTTTAGAACCTACTTCTTGTTTCCTTGGTGAAGTCAAATGTGTAGAGTGACTGCTTGACTCAGTTGGAGTAGGAAAAAGTGAAGTTGAATGCATGAAACCATCCCAAGAAAAATTGATCTATGTGAGCTGATGGAAAACAAGGATTTTCACAAGGCCATGATGTAACAAGCTAGCATGGTGATATTCTCCTTTTCTATGTACCTTCTCTACCATTTTGACATGTTTTTGTAGAGATAGTGGGGTAGGTTGAGAGCTTTTACACCATTGAAATGGATGAGTATCTCACATGGTACTGATATAACCTTGATAACCTACCCTCACATATGAAATATTTCATTATCATTTTCATGAGAGTGGAATATTTATCAAGCAAGTGTCTAAATGGAAAAATTTGCTTTGGAGTAGCTTTGTATGGAGGTTTCAAAAACATCTTGTAGTTTTAAATGTCTAGGTCTCTTCTTTTGAACCAAAGTTCTCCATTTTTTGGATCCATGTAGCTATGGAAATAGCCTTTTATTAAGGAGTGAAATCAACCCATACAATGGTCACCTTATCCCTCCTCAAAATAGTGGAAAATGTGCTTCTTAGCCTGTCATTAAAACCAAGTTCTTCAACCTTTTGGCAAAAGGCAAGGCAACCTGCATCTTGGAATGATTTCTTAAGAAATGGTGTAGCCATGAAATCATGTGATGTATTGGGTTCATACTTGATGATTTGACCTCCCTTATGCCTCCTTTTCTCTATAGTCTCTGAATCCATAGTAAACCCTAGTTCACTATGAGGGGAAATTAGGGTTTAGTGTAGGAAAAACGGGGGATTTTAGGTAGTTTTAAGAATGGAAGGTAATGAAGGAGTTAGAGGGTCTCTAAATTCTTGGGAAAATTTAGGGGGGTAGGTATAGATATTAGGGAGTGTAGGGAGGTGGAATTTTTGGAAATGAGTGAGGGAAAGGGGTACAAAAGGGAAAACCACAGTCCTAGCCTAGGAAAGTATGGTGTAGGCTAGGGTTTGTAGAGAAATGATGAAAATGAGGGATACATATGAGGGGAAGTGTCAATGATGGTATATGGAATGTGGGGGAGGGTGAGTGAGCTTGAATTTGAGGTTTTTTCTCAAAAAATTGGACCAAAGAGACTTACTTGATACAAAAACACAACAAAACCTAGGAGAGGGGATATTTGAGATTTTAAGCATGAAATGAATTGATAAAGAGGTGTATGATGACCCAATTAATTCGATCTGATGATATGGAACATTATTTTGATTTAGAAACCACTGAATATGAGATTTTTCCCTTCCTGAAGAAAAACGTAGCAAGGCAGAAAAAATTGCAGTGCAGCCAGAGAAATGCGCAACACAGAAAGGAGATTGAACTTTTGAAGGTGAAATTTAACTTCTCTGAGAGCTAAGAGGCAATTAAATGGTGGAGAGATGTCTTTTGAGAGATAAATAAGAAAAAAATGAGCTTTTTTGGTATTCTTATAGGCTGGAAATCAGTTTTTCTCCTTGGTGGTGATGTGGTCCCACCTTGTCTTTTCATCAATTTGATTTGAATGCTTGTGTACTGAAGATTTGAAACTTTAATATACATATTACATCATGATAAAGATAAAAATACATTTCTTGATATTATTATTGATACTTTTCCCTATTACTACTCCTCCAAATGGTAAAATGACTTATTTTCATGATTCTGACCCTATGACCTAATGATAACACTACATGGAAAGATAAATTGGATGATGACCATAATGACCAAGACATTCTTTAAAAGGACAATGACTTGACCATGATGATATTTTTTTACCATGGAGATGATAGGAGTAGAAATGACCTAGGTAAACTAACCAATGATCAAACTTTTGTTTGAAAACCTATTGAAACTATAGAAATTTTCCATAAGACCCTATCAACCATGCGAAAGAGAAAAATTTCATCAATGGATACTAACAGGACTAACAAAAACTCATTTTTGCTCCAACTGGGGATGACAGCTACTTAGGGGGTGTCAAGAACACCATAGAACAAGTAGCCTTATCCATTGGGCATGGAGTCAAAAATAAAAAACAAGACTTGAAACTGAAGTGACTTGACAAACTCAAATAAACTGACAAACGGAAATGAACTCACAAAATTTTTAAGCAGTTGATCAAAGAAACCTTATGGCCTTCACCTCGGGCTTCAAGCTTCCATGACAACTCCTTCACTCTTTGTAGCAAAATAAACTGGTATGTACAATGAAGATGAGAAATTTCTGAAAAATCAAGAATAATAGTGCTTGAGGAGCCTACCTTTGACTAATCCTCCCGAAAAGTCTTGTCCATCAAGTTCTTCCAACACAAAGGCATTATCCCCTCTGAGAGCTACAATTATGTATTGTCATTTCCACAAGTTTTCAAAATTTCCATGTTTTCCCTTCTCTTCATTATGGGCATCCCATCAGAGAGCTATATCCCTCTCACTAAAGTCATCTGCCTTGGTTTTTCTGTCATAGATATTTTTTATCTTCTCTTTAATATTCGTAGTGTTTTGAAATACTTCCTCTCGAGATTTTTGCAAATGAATCATCTGATTGATTCTCCATTGAATGTCATTGGACTCACTATCTACTGCTTGCAAAATTTTCATGGCTGGGACATCAAGAGAAGTCAGAAAAATAGTATCCACTCCATATACCAACTGAAAAGGTGAAATACCTATGGAATTATTCATGCTTACTCTATCCACCCACAGAGAATTGATCAAATTTTTGTGCCAATTCTTCTTATTTTCTTCCAACAACTCTTTGATGATGTTTACCAATGACTTATTGGAAGATTCAGCCAACCCATTACCTTGTGGGTAATATGTTGTTGAGTGCCCGAGCCTGATATGATACTTGTCACATAAATATATCATTATTTTATATTTAAAAGAAGCTTTATTGTCTACGATTATCTTCTGCGGACAACCAAACCGTAACAAAATATTAGACTCAATAAATTGAATGATTACCACATTAGTGACATGTTTGATGGGAATAGGCTTGATCCATTTTGTGAAATAGTCGGTTGATGTCAAGATCCACTTATGTTGAGCTGAAGATGTTGGGTGAATCTCACCGATAAAATCAAAACCCCACTGCTGAAATGGTGCTTGAACTGAAATAGGCTGCTAGGGAAGCGGTAGCAACTTCCTTTTCCCCTGAAAAATATGACATTCATGGAAACACATAACAATTTTGTAAACATACGAAAATAAAATTGGCCAATAAAACCCAACCCTCAAGATATTACTTGTTGGGGTATTCCAAAAGAGATTACCACCACAGTCTCCCTTATGAAATTCATTCATTATCTCCTTTGCCTCACTTTTAACCAGATAATTCAACAATTCTCCTCCTGGGTCTTTCCAAAACAATGCATCATTGAGAATACAGTACTTCAGAGCTTTTAACTTTAAAGACCTACTCTTACTCTTTGACACTTCCGGCAAAGGATTAAAATGTTGAAGTACATAAACAATGTTGGAATACCAAGGAGATGAAGTGAAAATCTGTGATACCTTAGGTGTGGAATCAACCAGTTCTTCATTAGAAACTGCAACGATGAGATTGATGTCAAGAGCATGCAAATTGGATTTTGCCATAAGTTGTGCCAAACCTTGTCCCTTAATCAACTTTGTTGGCTTAATCTCAAGATCACATTCCAACATTGCAACAATCCATTTTCCTCGCCTACCTTGAGGGTTAGGTTGGACCAAAACATCTTTGACTACTGCATTTGGGACATAAGAAACAATATGCGAGTGAAGTATGTACACCCAGAAATCATTCAAAGCTTTCACAAGAGCCAGGGCCTATTTTTCAATGATTTTATATCTTAGTGCCGCATCTCTTATGGTTCTACTGAAAAATTCAATTGGTTGTTATGTTCTTAGGTCCCTCTTCTGCATTAGGACAACAACCAATGTTTGCTTAGAAGCAAATGAAAATATAATGAAATCCATAGTATAATCAGGGCTGATCAAAATTGGTGAATGGGAAAAATAAAAATTAACTGTATTAAAGGATTATTAGCATCTTCAGACCACTTTACCTCACTTTCCTTATTTAACATATTCGTTATCTCCCCATAAATGCTCAACAGGGTTAGGAATAAACCTTCAGAGAAAATAAATACTACCATTGGAGGAATGGATTTCCTTCTTGTTCCTCAGAAAATACAAATACTGGTTTGCTTCAATTCTTTTTGGGTTTATGCGGATACCATCTTTTGATATGATATGCCCAAATAGCTTACCTTCCTTCATAGCAAACAAGCTCTTTTTTAGATTCAGTGAAATACCGAATTTCTTGCACCTCTGAAAAAAATCCTCAAGTGATGTAAGTGATCTTCATTCGTTTGAGAGAAAATTGTCAAATCATCTAGGTTAATTACCATAAATACATCTTTTTCATGAGCGAAGTCAATATCAATTTCTTGCTAAAAAGTGGTTCTTGCATTCTTTAGCCCAAACGGCATCTTGGCGTACATAAATGTACCCCACAGTTTCGTAAAAGTTGTCTTCTCATGGTCAAATGGATGCATCAAAATTTGATTCTACCCAGAGTATCCATCAAGAAATGACATTCTAGAGGCCCCAACTACCCTCTGTAAGATGTGGTCCATCTTAGGGAGAGGATAGTTTTCCTTCAAGGACACTTTGTTCAAATTCCGGAAATCAATGAACAAACGAATTTCACCTGTCTTATTTCTAAATGGAACCAGATTTGACATCCAATTAGAAAAGCAAAGAGGAATAATAATACAAGCCTTATACAGTGTGTTTACCTCTTTCTCAATTTATGGCAGTAATCTTGGATTGATCCTCCTGAGCTTTTGGTAGAAAGGCTTCTGATCAGGCTTGTACTTTTATCATAAACCTTCAAATCTGAATAATTCCATGAAAACACATATAAAAAATGAGCTAAAAGTGTTTTGTATTTACCTTTCATTTCCAAAGTTAAATATTTAGACAACTTCACCATATTGGGCTTCTCAGTTGTACCAATGTTGATATCTTCAACTCTCGCTTCAGTGGGGACCATTGTTGGTTTCTTCATGACATCATCTTAATCGAAGAGATATTCCAAAGGTACAAGACCTCTTCCAAAGGTACAAGATCTCTTGGAATGGAATTGTGTTTCAGCTGTAACACTTCTAATTCTGTGGCATTAATTCCCTGATCATCAAAAGCATCATAAATATGACAAGTGGCGAACACTTCCTCCATTTGCAGAAAATTGTTAATTTTCTTATCATCTTGAAACACTTGCGAATGCCAAATGTTATCTAGAACAATGGGGCGATGCTTAACTTTAATTTCATATTTCCTGGTGGGATGTATCAGAATTCTAAACATGCTTGTTGTAGTAGCAAGAGAGTCAACAATACAATTCTGATTTCTAGGAATTATAGACAAAGTATATTCAAAAAATGTTTTGAGAATATCTAAGACAACATTGTGATATGCTCGCATCCTTGAATTTTTGGCCTGGTATTCCCCTTTTACCTATTTGATAATAAAATTGGAGTCGCCATTAACTGAAATATTTTGAGCCCCTAAATTCTTAAGCATATTAAGCTAGACAATCAGGCCTTCGTATTCAGCTTCATTATTTG
The DNA here is from genome assembly GCA_034641835.2 of Pinus albicaulis. Taxonomy (NCBI): domain Eukaryota; kingdom Viridiplantae; phylum Streptophyta; class Pinopsida; order Pinales; family Pinaceae; genus Pinus; species Pinus albicaulis. The sequence continues at coordinate 534,836,593 of CM076571.1, read as the reverse complement.
AATAATTGAAAGCAAGCTTATATGAACAACACAAGACATTAGGAGGAATATTACCCAACTGATTCATTGGGCTATGAGTTCAAATTCCTATTCCAGCTCCTTCTTTTCCCACTGCTCCATTCAAATCCATAGTCCAAAGACACTTTTCCTCATCCGGAAGCTCAAATTCGGATGGCTAATCTTTGTTTTCTATATTTTGATCCATTGTCTCAACAAGATATGTTTCTTTCATTGATTCTATTGGTTGCTCAGCTGATGAACTTGGATTCAAATCAATTTATTTCTCTTCCGTACTTTTTGCATTGTAAACTTCTCCGACACTACATGAAATTTCTGAAATTTCCATGTTCTCTACTAGCTTACTATCTACATAAATCTGACTATCATCATTAAACAAAATGAAAGACTCTAAATCAGTATGTATAGAGTGTATAGGGTGATTATTAGGTTTTTCTTTTCGGGTAATCATATACTTAATCTTTGTTTCCCAATACAACTTTATGAGTTGACCGAACACCATAATAGTAGCATAAGAGAAATCGAGCTGCAAAGTACCTTTCAGCTTTGCTCCCCATGATCGTGAGAGAAACATCCCATACCTTGGAGGAATATCAGACACAACCACATCCATCAAGACATTCTTTTGTGGAATCTGATCAAGAGACACTACCAGGTCTTTAATGCGACCGAGACACCTCACTCTACCAGAATAAAAGGAATAGAGGTCATGATATGGGAGAGTAATGTCTAATCCCAATTTTTCCATTACAGCTTTTTGCATGATATTGTGAGATGCTCCAGAATCTAACAGGGCATTATGAAGGATGAAATCATGAACTCTAAGACTAAGGTAGAATGGTGGGACTTCTCTATTAGGTAAGTTTCTATCTACAGTTGGGCCAAACAACAACTCAGGGTGATCATCACTAATATTGACCATATCAGAAATTTGGTCTACTTTGAGCATCTTAGCTACGTGAAACTTATATTAATCATTTTTTACAGCTCAGTTAAAGGAATGGAAACTTTCAACATGGAAATTTCATCCTCTAAACTAAATAGATTGGGATATTTCTCTACCTCTTTGGAAATGAAATCCTTCCTTTTAGACTATTCTTTGGAGGGAATCTCGTTTGTGTGACCTACAATTTGTGTTTCCTTATCTTTCTTTGGATTTTTGGTTGATGCCTCGTTTTTCTTCTTCTGGTTTGTAGCAGCAAGCTCCTTGTCTTTTTGCTTATTCGTAGAGGTCTGTTTTTTGGGCTGAGTATCCTTTGGAGAAGTTGGATTTTTCTGATTTGAAGCAATAGCCAGGTTTATGTTCCTCAAGGTATATTTCCTTTGCATAGATCTAAGGGAATTTGTAAACCTCGTTGATAATATTTTTTCTCTGCTGCTATCATATCATCATTTGAAGTACAAATTTATGATCATCATATTGATCAACCTCAAGTTCTTGAGTGTATTCTTCATCCTCGGTTAAGAAAATATGATGCCTATCATTATCAAAAAGATGATTATCTTATCGAATCTCACCTTCTTCCTCATCTACCTGAACATAGTTTTTCTGAAGTGGTGTTCTAATTTGTTGTTGTGCTTGCTGATCCTGACCTCTCTGCTCTCTTTACTTGATTCTGAGCTGAGGTTTTTGTTGTTGTTGTCCTTAGAAAATGAGATTATAGATATGATTTTCTACTTGCATATCCGATACTGTCATCCTATCCATAATTTTATCCATATTTCTAATCAAAGAGTCCAACTTACCATCTGAAAAGGTAGATGGATCCTTTTAATTGTTACCCTTCTTTCTATCTTCTTTTTTTATTTATTAATCATCAAATTCACCTCCACACTCACTGCATTTTTTTGCATCTCCTTGAGAGTTGTATGACTTCTTTCCCTCAGCTGATAATCCATGTCGAGACCGAAGGAATCCGGATAGTGTAGCAAAACCAATTCAGGAGGAGGCTTGATGTCATTTGGGATTGAATTATAGATCTTGTTGAAACAAGTAGTGAAATATTGGATGGATCCATTGGGATGTATTCTCAAAGCATCATATTCAGCAAGAATTTGAAGTGGATTCTTCTTTTCTTCCCATTTGGCTAACAAAAAATCAGTCAATTGCTGTGGATTTGCAACTGAATTTTGAGTTAGATTATGAAACCATGTTTTCAGATCTCCTAAAAAAATTTGGGAAATTACCTTCATCTTTGCATCATCATTGTCGATCTCTTCAAGATTGATGAAATAAGTGACCTTAACCATATGTTGCAAGGTCGTAACCTCTATTGTCCCATCAAACAGAGGGAGCCTTTGACCATACCCTTGAGGTAGAGCAGTGAGTTGAGTAGGTAGGATTAAAGGGCCAAATCTAGCCATGAATGTTGTGGATGGTGGTGTCGGAGTAACAATAAGAGGTTCTTTTGAGGAAGTGATGAAGAAGGTGTGGAAGATGTTGTCATAGCTGAATGAGATGATGAAGGTAAGGATAAGGCATAAAACAAGATTTCTTATTGATACTAGATATAGGATTTCTCAGAGGTGCACTACAAGGTATTCGATAATTTTTGAAGCATGTCGAATCGTGACCAAACCTTCCTATCAGTTTCAAATGCAGACTCTAAAGATGGTGGACTCAATTCAAGTTTAATATGATCTTGTAATATTTCTAAAAGTGAAGTCTTAGATTTAGTTTAGAACAATGAAATCTCAAACTTGATGTTGAAAGATAAATCTTGTAGAGTAGTCAAATCACTAGGAAGTGAAATAGATCTTACCATTGATGGTGAACTTGAGTCAGCTTGTTGGATTTTTGATCTTTTCTTCTTCGGAATCCTCCCAAGATCTTCAACCAGAGATGATGGATTAGGATCAAGGTTTAATCTTGTGAACTTTTTCTTAGGAGCCAGTTTTGAAGACTACACTTCAGCTCTGCAAATTTCAAATCAGCGTTCTTGAAAACAAGGTCTTGCCACCCACAAGCCTAGATCTCAATAAATTTTTTGTTAAATCCTATGGAAGATGTAATCTTTCGTTCCCCAGAAACGACGCCAAAAATGTTATCCTCCATAGTGTTTCCAAGGCTGAGAATGAAAACCAACGGAGGTAACCTCAAACCACCTGGGATTTGGTAGCTAGCCCTACCAAATCAGAGAGGGCTCTCTCTGTGATCTTACAACTAAAATATGACTGAAGGATTGTTATGTGGATTAATCCCTCTTGTGGACAAGAGCGATCTCCCTAGTATTCTACAGATAGCTAGAAACAAACATCCATTTTTAAATATTTTTCTCTAGATTATTTGCAATTCAGAAATATTATAAAAAAAGAGAGAGGACATGCCCCTACCCTGAAATCCAACGTTCGGTCCAGTCTTTTATCTAGTCTCTCCAAAGAGGCTTGTCCAGTAAGTAGAACCTGCATTCAAAGACATGACAAAAGAATCAAAGCATTTGCAACATACAATAATCAAGAAAAGCTAATCCAACTTAGTGATCAAGGAGTCTAAGTATTGATGTTATTCACTAAGCACAAGAGCAACTCAATGAGAAAAAGAGATCCATATGTATTATCTTGAATGAAAAGATTAAATTTACAACCTGATGCCTTGATGTCGTACAAGTTTCTCGCGGGGTCCTGAACAATCGTTCCTCCTTCAGTTTGACAAACCTTCCTCTCTGAATACTAGCATAGAGTTATGAACATAAGGGTGTGATCATTCTCATGCCAACAACTAGTGTAGAGAGTATGCACTCTTGGGAATTTCTTCAGCAACTAACATGTATGTCTCAGCATCTACCCTTCAGACTGAAACATGAGCTCAATTTATAGGGAAGTGGAGGTAGTTTCTTTTCCATGAAGAGGGGGATGGATTCCTCTCATGAAGGGATTTGAGCTCCATGGACCAAGGGATAAGATCCATGGGTGGAATAATAAAGCTCCATGAGTGGAGGGATAAAGCTCGAACCGATCATGCCTCTAGAAGGTTCCAGTTGGGAGAATATTCGACCAGCTGGGCCTCTAGAATTTACTTTTTGCTTTATTTGACTTTTTACGAGGGTCCGCAGGTTTTAGTAGCAACGCGTACAGGGGTTTCCGCAAGCTATAGAACAAGTATCCGAAAACCTGTAGGAAAAGGCTATAAAATGTGCAAAGGTAGACTTTTAAAGGTTTTAATGAGCTTTCCTCCAATTCCAAGACTTGGTCTGGGAACACTAGGGTTTTTGACTTCTAAGGGAGCACAATATAGGTGGTGATAGACCCATATTGACAGTCAAATTTCATGGTGAAAAAATAACGTGTAACAAGGAGGGTAAATATATTAGGCTAGTTCTGAGCTCTACGGTTTTTAAAATTCAGGTATTTTGTTGGATCGGGAGGAGAGTTCAAGGAAACTAGATCAGATATAAAAGATTGCAGTTGCAGGGATACAAAGGGGCATTGCATGTATGTTCAATGACACTTTAAGGTTGTCAATTGTAGTGTAGGGTGGAAAACTAAAGGATCAAATTGAGCATGACAAGAATGAGTTCATTTATTAGAAGATAAACAACATAAACATGAAATTCCTACCAAAATAGAGCATAATTTTAAAGAATTATGTTTAACATCTTATAGGAAGTTCACTGAAAAGCATACATATGGAAAGAAAATGAATCAATCATTGATAAAAGTGAATTATAGAATAAAAAAACTGCCACAAAATCATACCACATAAAACCCTATATAATACTTGCAACTGAACTTGTATTTTTGCAAATATCAATTGTACACAAGGCTCCAAGCCTTCTACTCTCTACTGTCCAACCTTGATTTTGAATGAAAACTAGATACAAATAGACCAAAACCATCTTCCCCTCTCTCAGGGGTCGAATCCCTCAAGATAGGATCAATTTACATAAATTTCTCCAACAAAACCTAAGACTAAGGAGGTTAAAACAAACTCTCCTTTTAGCCTTTGACTAACCTACCCATCACTAATGTTCCTCAAAATTACATCAAGATGACATTTACAAGCCTATTTAAATTCATCTACATCAGGTTAACTCAAAAAGATGAATTACATCATGAAAAACCAAATATGACTGAAGAAACTTGAAAAATTGACCAACATAGAAAAGTGCAGCACCAACAGGGAAAAGCACAATGCCACCAAGGAAAAGTGTGGCACCATATTGTAGGGCACTTTTAACTACCTTCCTGAGCTCCAAATGACGATCTGAAGGTACCATTAGAAAGCTTTGGATCACTAGTTATCAATATACTCCTCAAGCAAGCAACATGGCCTCTCCAAGGCTGAGAAAAATGCAATCTCCCAAGGTCACTCGAAAAGCATAGCACCTTGGTCAAAAAGATGGCATAAAGTGACTTTTTGGCATGTTTTTTGAAGTTTTCTCCCAAACTGTTTGTTGACATGGAAAAAAACGTGGATAGTTATGATATGCAGGTGATTATCTATCCATTTTTGTAGACTTTTTCTCATTTGTACCTCTGAGGGAAAAGCACAGCACCAAGGCACTGCGCTTTTGGCTCAACTAATTTTCCTATGTAAGCCAAAAACACCCAAAATTTCAAAAATTTACAAATTTGTTCAAAATTTTCCCAAAATTTACTAATGAGCCTATTATATGATGTGTTAAGCAATGAGGGAGGCCTCAGCCAACAAATCAAGTTTGTCCTTCTCCTTTTTCCTCATTAGGGTTTGCTTCAATTTCTACTTCAATTGATTGAATCTAATTTGAGAGATCTTATTCCTTGTGAAATAATGCATGGAAATGTGTCTCTAAAGATTTTTGTTGCTCTTATCCCTCTTAAGAAGCTTCTCCAAGTGTAAATTGACCTTTTCAAGCCAAAATTCCTTATCTTGCTCAATTTCTGCTGCAATTAGGTCATCAAAGTCCTCTTGACCTAATGGTGGAGATGGTTCAATTTGTTACTCTAGCGCCCTCTTGAGAAATCTTGTTCTTGGTCTCCTTGGTTTGACCTTCTCTTCTTGATCCTCTAACTCATCAACATCAACGATTTCCTTACCTTTGCCATCATCCTTCTACAAATCTTCTTTGGGCTTGCTAAGTAAAAGTTGCTTGACTTGGAGTTGTTTGTTCTCCTACTGAAGGAAAGTGATCATTAAGTTTTCCTTTGACAACTTGTCCTTTAGGTCTCTAATATCATCTTATTTCTCTTTGATGATTTGATCTGATGATTTGACCTCCTCATGTATCTCTATGTCTGCCATAGGAGTGTGAAGATGTACTTGTTCTTCTTCTTGAAATGATGCTTCATGTTGATGTGGTGATGTATCTTCAACTGCTGTAGTAGATGAAGCCCTTTCCACACTGCTAGGAGAAAACATCAGCCTCTTCCCTCTAGTGTAGGTTTTTTTCACCTCAGCCCTAGATGTCCTTGTGATAGGTTTGCTTGTAGAACCTACTTCTTGTTGCCTTGGTGAATTCAAAGGTGTAGAGAGACTTCTTGACTGAGTTGGAGTAGGAAAAAGTGAAGCTGAATGCATGAAACCATGCCAAGATAAATTGATATGTGTGAGATGATGGCAAACATGGATTTTCACTAAGTCGTGATGGGACAAGCTAGCATGATGATCTTCTCCTTTTCTATTAACCTTCTCTGCCATTTTGACCATGCTTCTGTAGAGATAGTGGGGTAGGTTGAGATCTTTTACACTGGTGAAATGCATGAGTAATCTCACATGGTACTGATATAAGCTTGAGAACCTACCCTCAAATGTGAAATATTTCATTATCATTTTCATGAAAAGGGCATACTTGTCAAGCATGTGTCTAAATGAAAAAATGTGCTTTAGAGCAGCTTTGTATGGGGGTTTCAAAAACTTCTTGTAGTTTTCAATGTCTAGGTATATTATTTTGAACCAAGTTATCCATTGTTTTGGATCCCTGTAGCTATGGAAATAACTTCCTCTGAAAGAGTGAAAACAACCACTGCAATGATTACCTTATCCCTCCTCAAACTAGTGGAAAAGTTGCTTGTAAGCTTGTCATTGAAACCAAGTTATTCAACCTTTTGGAAAAAGGCAAGGCAACTTGCATCTTGGAATGATTTCTTAAGAAATGGTGTAGCCATGAAATCCTATGTTGTCAATGGATTCATACCTGATGATTTGACCTCCCTTATGCCTCCTCTGCTTTGTAGTATCTAAATCCATAGTAAACCCTAGCTCACAACGAGGGGAAATTAGGGTTTAATGAGGAAAAACATGGTATTTTAGGTAGTTTTAGGAATGGAGGGGGGTGAAGGGGTTAGAGGGTCTCTAAATTCTTGGGAAAATTTAGGGGGTTAGGGATAGATTTTTGGAGTGTAGGGAGGTGGAAATTTGGGAAATGAGTGAGGGAAAGGGGTGCAAAAGGAAAACCACAGTCCTAGTCTAGGAAAGCGTGGTGTAGGCTAGGGTTTGTAGGGAAATGATGAAAATGAGGGATAAGGATGAGGGGAAGTGTCAATGATGGTATAGGGAAGGTATGGGAGGGTGAGTGAGCTTGAATTTGAGGGTTTTTCTCAGCAAATTGGACCAAAGAGACTTACTTGAGAAAAAACATAGCAAACCCTAGGAGAGGGGATATGTGAGTTTTTAAGCATGAAATGAACTGATAAAGAGGTGTATGATGACCCACTTACTTGTAACTGATGAGCTGAAATGTTATTTTGATGTAGAAACCACTGAAGATGAGATTTTTCTATTCCTCAAGAAAACGCAGCAAGGCAGAGAAAAGCGCAGCGGAGCCACTGAAATGTGCAGTGCAACAAGGAGATTGAGCTTTTGAAGGTCAAATTTAAATTCTATGAGAGATGAGAGGAAATTAAATGGTGAATAGATGTCTTGTAAGAGATAAATGAGAAAAAAATGAGCTTTGTTGGTCTTCTTAAAGGATGGAAATTGATTTTTATCCTTCATGGTGATGTGGCCCCACCTTGTCTTTTCATCAATTTGATTTTATTTCTTGTGTAAGACAACTTTGAAACTTAAATATACATATTACATCATGATAAAGATCAAAATAAATTTCTTGAGATTATTATTGATACTTATCCCCATTACTACTCCTCTTAATAGTGACCTTGATGGTGAAATGACCTATTTTCATGATTCTGACCCTATGACCTAATGATAACACTACATGGAAAGATAAGTTGGATGATGACCATAATGACCAAGACATTATTTGAAAGGACAATGACCTGACCATGATGATATTTTTTTACCATGGAGATGACAGGAGTAGTAATGACCTAGGTAAACTAACCAATGATAAAAATTTTATTTTAAAACCTATTGAAACTATAAACATTTTCCCTCAGACCCTATAAAACATATGCAAGAGAAAAATTTGATCACTAGTGTCTAATAGGACTGACATAAACTAACAATTTTATCTCTATAACTTCTTAAATTTCCTCTTTTTGGAGTTGGTCGTGATTTGGTAAAAAGAGTTGCTCGTGATTTGGTGAGGTGGTGTTGGAGATGCTCTGCACTTAGATGCTCACCCATTCATCCTCCATACTCTCTATATTACAATATCAAATCCTAATACATCTCATAAATTTATTAATAATATGTTATGATATAGCAATATTCTAATTCTCTTTAGCCCCCTTTTGCTTAACCTTTTATCAAATTTCCTCCAGGGGATCGGGATCTATGATCGACAACTTCATACACCACTATATTGGGCATATAAGATCCCTATGTATCGTAACTTCATTGAAATAGATGTTATGAAGTCATGGAATTTCGATTTCCCTTTATCCCCTCTTATTTTTATCTTCTTCTTGTTTTTCCTCATATGACCGGGAGTTGTGACCGATGGCATAACAGTTAGGTGTTAAGGCCTTTAGAATCTCATTGGGGGTCTATCTCCCTATGTATTTTCTCTCCCCCATTGGTTATTTGGGCTTCCACAACCAAGCACCACCAACACATCAGAGCTCCTTGGTATCGTAATTTCTTCAAATTTTTTTACAACGGAGCTTCAGTATCTCCATCCCCGATATGCTCCATAGCACTTTATGTGCTAGGCCTGCTCTGCACCCTTGGTCATCTGACTCTTCTATGATCAAAATCTAATCAGTATCAGAATATCCTTATTTCATAATTATTCTCAAAAAAATTTATAGTCGAGTTTTGATATTTACATCCCCAATATGCTCCATAGCACTTAGGTGCTCAGCCTTGCTTTGCACCCTTGGTTCTATGAACTCTATGACCAAGTGCCAATCCACATTGGAGGCCCCCTGTATCGTGAATTTTTCAATATGTGATTAGAAAATAGTTACGATGTCTCCTTCCTATGAAATACTAACCTCTGAGATGATGTAATGTTGATGTCATCAACTCCACGTGGCGTCTCCTCAATGGTGACACGTGTCACATGGATTCACCTCATTAGGCAACCCAAAAATGTCGAAACTGACTTCGAGGTGCCCTCCATACTTCCACATCATGTTGATGTCATCTACCTCATTATTTTCTTATGTCCAATCACTTGATTCCATGTGTCCTATTGTAGGAGATAGAAAGTGTCCCTCGGTCTTTTGGTTTTGCAATGATTTTATTTGTAATTCTTATTCTCCGCAACCCTCGGTGATTTTGAAATATTTCTTTTAATAAGGAATTACGAGGTTCCAAGATTCTGAAATCTCTAGGCTATGATATCAACCCTTCCGATATTTTCCTACTATTATATTCCCCTTCCGATGTCGGGTTCTAATATGTCGCATGCTCCAATATCAATCGTTCCAAGAATCGACTTCCGAATTTTGGCTTTGCCTTTCAGTTTTCAACTTCCAAATTTCAACTTCCGAATTTTTGTTTTCTCTTTTGGCTTCTGTTTCGTATTTTGGATTTAAAATTTCCCTTTAATCAATATATATTGCACCCATCCTTCTTTGTACCAGGGATGAAAAATAAGACTATTTGACACAAATATAAGATGGTATGTGAGATAACAACATTTTTTTTTATTGCTTCCACTTTAGAGGGATGGAGCTAACGCTCCTTTGGCTTGATAGGCTATGTTAGTCATCAGTAATTTTTACTATCTAAAGATGACTAAATATTGGTTCTAGATCTCTAAAAACGAAATTATTTGAACATTTTGAGTTTTATAAATCTCACTGCCTTCATTATCCTTAGGAGAAATGTTTCACTATTCTACCATTTTTCCATTCCATGGTCACCCTGCCACTCCTAGAGGACTCCTTATGGGCTTGTGTCATTCATCTCCATCCTTTTTATTACCTATAACCTCATCACTCTGTTTTTTTCCTTGCCCATATCTCCACTTTGCATCCAGGGTTACCCATAATGCCTATTCCTTCCCATATTCACCAAGTTCCCCAAGCATTGATGGTCTCAAAACCATATCTGTAGGCTCTTTAGATAAATCAAGCACATTGGATTTTGGATCTTCATTACATCACTTTTTCAATACTCTATTTTTACACTTAAAGACTACAACCCAATTTTCAATCAAAGACCAAGTCAAAGAACCCCCCACTAGGTCAATTAGGGTTTCATGTGTTCCAAGGTAAATCGTTGGTGTTTCAGGTACTGTTTTTATTTGTTAGGATCTGGTTCAAAGGTATTGAAATGTCAAGACATGGTTATTCAAAGAAGATCTGAAAGTCTCTAAAGAAGACTACCTTGTCAAATTCAAGATTTGCAAAAGGTAAAGGTAGCTTGGCACTTCTGCAGGAGTGTGAAGAGCCCCATCAGTAGAAGAAAGTGATAAGGTAAATGGTATGGTCCTAAAGAAAGACATATTGCAGCAAGGAAGACATGAAAGCACTTTTTCTTGTATAGGATAAGGTTGCTTGAGCTTGAATTTCCAGCAGTGTACCAAAACAGTGACCCCTTGCAAAAATGACATGAAGGAAGCACTAAAACCTAATTTTTTCTTCCCCCAAGCTAGGTTTTTCTATGGAAAAGAGGCATAGGAGTAGAAGATCCATAGTTTCCTGCACCACCACTCTGCATTTTTGCACCATCATTCAGCACTTTTTTACCAGTCTTGGGAGAATCAACTTTTGACATGTCAAATAAACTCCAATAAGAAAAAAAAGGAATATTTGGAAAGTATACAGGATATTATTTCCAACGAGCTATCATGGGCCCAAATTGGACACTAGGAAGGCTTCCAAATTCCCTTTGCAAAAAGGCGCTACGCCCTTAGAAACTGGCGCTATGCCCTTGGCCAGGAGGGTTGCCTAAGAAAATTGGCCACTCATACCACTTCAAAATCTCTCTCAAGCCTCCTCCAAGGTTCTCCAAGCACTAGTAGGGGTATGTACAGGTCCTGTTATGAAACCAGCTCCAAAAATAGAAGAAAAGAGATATCAACGCCTTAGAAATAAGCCACTTCGAGGGGGCAACCTCCAATACATTACATAAATGAAAAATTCTTCGATGATACAAATGAAAAAACCTCCTTTCTATATATAGGAGTCCATGGGGCCATAATGTAATCCTAGATGACCTAGCAATAATAATTTAAGGGCACAATAATAACAATATGGGGGTTACAGGGGTACAACAATAACAATAATGGGGTTACACTAACAACAATAAGGGACTATAATAGTAATATAGGGACCTAAAATGCTCCTCTCATTCAAAAAATTGTTGTCCTCAATGCTTTAGTAGCTCCGGGTGCTTTTGTATAGAATTCTCATCTTCCCATGTAGAATATTCAGTGGGTAAGTTCTTCCATTTGATGAGATACTCTGAAATTGATCAATTTCGTAGTTGTCGAGTTCTTATTTCTGTGACTACTTCAGGTTCCAATATGGTTTTTCCTTCCTCGTCAAGTTCTGGAAATATTGTTTTAACTATAAGTTTGTCCCCTATAACCTTCTTTAAGCATGAAACATGGAAAACTTGATGCACTCACGAAGAAGCAGGAAGCTCCAATTTGTATGCCATAGTACCAATCTTTTGCAAAACCTTGTAAGGACCATATTACTTTGGCGATAATTTATTATCCTTCTTAGCTTGCTTGAGGGACATTTGTTTGTATGGTTGTAGGTGTAAAAATACCCAGTCTCCCACATCAAAAATTCTCTCACTGCGATGTTCATCTGCCTGTTGTTTCATTCGATTTTGTGCCAAATTTAGGTTATCCTTTAAGAGTTGAAGAACTTCTTGTTGATGCTCGATGCGATCCTCCATTTCTTGAACCCTAGAATTTTCCCTTAAATAATATGTGATGGATGGTGGATGATATCCATAAAGTGCCATAATTGTGGTCATTTTTGCTGCAGTATGGAAGGAAGTGTTATACCACCATTCAGCGAGAGGTAACCACTTGACCCATTGTCCTTGCATATCAGATACAAAACAACGAAGATATCCTTCCAAACATTTATACACTATCTATGTTTGACCATTGGATTGAGGATGATAAGATGAGCTATGAGCTAATTGAGTACCCAAACAAGAAAATAATCCCGTGCAAAAATTTCCTGTAAAAATGGGATCTCTGTGACTTACAATAATCTTCGGGTTTCCATGTAGCTTTTGAATTGTTTCCATAAATGCAGTAGCAACTGTACTCGCTTTAAATGGATGAGATAATGCACAAAAGTGTGCATACTTGGTAATTATATCAACTACCACCATGATGACACTCCTTCATTCGGACTTAGGTAAGTCTATGAGAAAATCCATTGAAATCTCCTCCCAACGTTGACTTGGAATGGATAAAGGTTGCAGAAGACCCAGGGTCTTAATTATCTCAAATTTATTTTGCTGGCAAACCAAACATTCTGCCACAAACTTTTGAATATCAGATTTAAGGCCATCCCAAAAAAATCTTTCTTCACCCTGTGGTAAGTTTTTAAAAATCCCGAGTGTCCTCCTAAAGGAGAAGTGTGAAATTCCAAAAGAATCTTTTGTTTTAGTTGGGAATTCTTGCAAATATATAAGCGATCTTTGTACCATAAGGAATCATTTTTCCAACTAAATGTATCAGTTGTACTAGGATCTTGCTACAACTTTTGAATGAGAGTCCACACTTCTTCGTCCTTCTTCCATTCATCCCTTGCTTCGGCTATCCAATCTGGTTGGATAATTGAAATGGCACAAAGCAATGGTTCCACCTCTTCATCCTTTCTCGAGAGTGCATCTGCAACAACATTTAGCTTCCCTTTTTTGTAGACGATTTCAAATTCATAAACCAACATCTTTGTGACCCATTTTTTCTGCTCTTCTGAATATAGTTTTTGTTCCAAAAAGTGTTTAAGACTATCATGATCAGTTTTTACCTTGAAGTGTCTTCCCATTAGGTAAGGTCTCCATTTCTTTAGTGCATGTAGTATTGCCAACATTTCCTTCTCATAAATAGCCTTTTGTAAATACTTTCCTTTGATTGAACGACTTTCAAAAGAAATGGGTCTTCCTTCTTGCATTAAAACAACACCAATTCCATTTCTTGAGGCATCACATTCCACAATAAAGGTTTTTGTTAAGTCTCACATAGTTAAGACTGGTGCTAGGCACATTGCCTCTTTAAGATGTTCAAAGGCCTTAGTTGCTTCAGGAGTCCATGAAAATGCATATTTCTTCAATAATGTTGTTAGAGGTGCTGCTATTCTCCCACAATTCTTAACAAACTTGCGATAATACCCTGTAACCCAAGAAATCTTCACAACTGCTTTATGGTTGTGGGGACTTTCCATTCCTTAATGGCTTTAATTTTGTTAGGGTCTACCTTAACACCCTTGTGAGATACAATATGACCCAGATATTCCACCTCTTGTACTCCAAAGAAACATTTGGATGTTTTCTCATATAATTGTTTCTCCTCCAATAGTTTGAGCACTCTGTCAACATGTTGAACATGATCCTTCCAAGACTTGCTATGGATTAGTATATCATCAAAAAATAATAGCACAAATTTTCTAGGGAAGGGTTTGAAAATGGAATTCATCAATCATTGAAATGTAGAAGGTGCATTGGTAAAGCCAAAAGGCATGAACAAAAATTCATAATGACCCTCATGAGTTCGAAATGTTGTTTTCAGAATATCTTCAGTCTTCATTCTAATTTGATGATATCCTGAACGAAGATCCAACTTGGTAAAATAAATTGATCCATGTAATTCATCCAATAATTCATCAATCACAGGAGTGGGAAATTTATCTTTAATAGTGAGCTTATTGAGCTCCCTATAATCCAGACACATGTGCCATGATCCATCTTTCTTGTGAACCAATACTACTGGAGTAGAGAAAGAACTTTGACTAGGTTGAATTATACCAGCCTCTAACATTTCTGCAATCATACGTTCAATTTCGCTCTTTTGGACATAATGATATCTGTAAGGCCTGATGTCTGGAGGAACACTTCCTGGAATCAAATGAATAGCATGATCATGATCACGAATAGGTGGGAGTCCTTTGGGAGAATCAAACACCTTGGAATGATTGTCCAAGACTTTTTGGAGATTTGGAGAAATAGATGATTTTGATGTTGAAACTTCTAGTGAGAATATTTGTGAAATTACGCCCCGTTGTTATTTCTTCAGAAGCTTTGTCATGACATTAGAGCTTATTATCTTTCATGGCTTCCCTGCGATACCCCGTAATTCGATTTCCTTTCGTTCTGAAAAAAATTTCAAGAAAATTTCTTGAAAATTAAAAGCTATCGTCCCCAAAGATTGTAACCATTTTACTCCTAGTACAACATCAACACCTCCCATTGGGATGGAAAGCATTGGACTATTAAATACATATTCCCCCATGGCTATCTTGATATTATGGCATTTTCCAGAGAAATTTACAGTTCCTCCATTTGCAACCATCACTTGACATTCTGGTGCTGGGTATAGGAAACAATTCAATTCCTTGGCTACCTTACAATGAATAAAATTATGGGTACTACCTGAATCAATCAACACTATTACCTTTTTCTTCTTGATATGTCCTTCTATCTTGAGACTTTGAGGAGTGGTAATTCACCTCATGCAGTGACTTCCACATAAAATGTCATTGGGACTCATTTATTCTTAATCTGGGTTTCTTAACTACCAGGTGTATATCCTGCTTTTGGAAGTTTCTTCTTGATTTTCAACTTATATCTTCTGCAATATATGTAAAATAATTTCTTCTCCCAGGCACACTTATGACATTTAGTGTATTTTCTATCCACACTTCCTTAGCAAAACCACTTTGCTCTTTCTCTGGTGTGTGGTGTTTATTAACCTTGTAGGTTGTGGAAATCTAGGCATAGCAACACTTCCTTCTTTATAGAATTGAGTGGTAGGCTTCCTTGTCGCCATAATATTACATTCAACTTTTCTTGCCAACCTGAATGCCTTCTCCAATGAATCAGGTTCCAAAACGCGAACTTCATGTTGGATGTTATCCTTTAAAGTGCCTATGAAGAGATCAATCCTTTGTTCCTCTGGAATATCAGTTACCCTTATATTCAATTTTTGGAAGTCCTCAATGTGTTGCCCCACTAAACCCTTTTGTTTGAGATTTATCAATTGGCTAAAGAAGGTGTTGCTCTTTGTATCCTCATAATTTTCTATCATTTCCTCCGTAAAAATTGACCAAGTGACAATTTTTTTACAGGAGCAAAGCCATCGATACCATACAAATGTATTTTTTTCTAAATGTAAAGTTGCAATGCGTACCTTTTGTGTTTTTTGCACATTATTGAGATCAAAATATTGCTCCATATGTAGTATCCATGTTACGGGATCCTTTCCATCAAACTTCCTCATATCCATCTTTGGAATATGGTGGTTCTTCAATCCAACATTAGAGTTTATGAAATCACAATTAACATTTATTTTGTTCTCATCATGAGTTTCCTCTATTATCTTTTCACCATTAGGAATCATTTCTTGTATCAACTTTGTCAAATCTTCCATGTCTGCTTTTAGATCATTCTTCATGTTTTCCATGTTGTCTTTCATTTTTTCTTCCATGTCCTCCATCTTAGCTTCCACGCCATCCATCTTAGCTTCCACACATTTCTTCCAACCATCCATATTATTCTTCAAACCATCCATATTTTCTTCCACACCTTTCTTCAAAACTTCCATTTCATTTTTTGCTGCTCTTTGCGAGAGAAAAATTCGGTGCACTTGCTCTTGTAATTTTGATAGATCATGTTGCAATTCTTCATCTTCATGAGTCATAGTACAGTATTCTGAGGGCTTAATGGGTGTTTAATTCTTTTTAGGAGGAATTTTAGAAACCAATACTGAAATATATTCTCAATAGACCCTTGGAATTACTTCAAACTGATTTTTTACACAAGACTTATGCAATTCGGAAAAACAAATACACACCTTTTTCTTGCTTTTGAGGAGCTCGATATTGAAACTGAATTATCTCTGTGATTTCGAATCTTCAATATCTAAAATTTGGCCTTGAGGTAGCCATATGAATCCTCTTTCGAATTCCACAGGTCTTACCTAATTTGGATTCTTCAAGACAAATTTATGTCCAATCTCCCACAATGACCTAATTATGGACGGGTTCAGTAGAGAGAAGTTGTATGACTTTCCACGTGTCATTGTTTCCTCCTTTGGCTCTGCAATTGATAGAAAAGAAACTGCAGTCTATGTACTTCCAACTACTTTTTACAGAATTCCAATTTGATGCTCAGAGAGAGAGTTATGAATATTTTCCCACGATCACCTCTTTGAGATGAAATTCAGGAGCCTGAAAAAGCCCTAACTTCCACAGACCATATATCCGAAACTATTGCAAACCAAGGTCTGAAATTTTGTGATGATGTTCCTCAAGATTTCAGCTTAGCACTCTAAAAAATTTCGCTTTTCAACCTTCGTAGAAAAAAATTTATAGTGAACATTCCATGATGACCTGTTTGGAGCAGGGAAACCCTAGAATCCAAAGCTCTGATACCAAATGTTATGAAACCAGCTCCAAAAATAGAAGAAAAGAGAGATCAACGCATTATAAATAAGCCACTTCGAGGGGGCAACCTCAAATACATTACATAAATGAACAATTCTTCGATGATACAAATGACAAAACCTCCTTTCTATATATAGGAGTCCATGGGGCCACAATGTAATCCTAGTGGGGCCACAATGTAATCCTAGCCAACCTAACAATAATAATTTAAGGGCACAATAATAACAATATGGGGGTTACAGGGGTACAACAATAACAATAATGGGGTTACACTAACAACAATAAGGGACTATAATAGTAATATAGGGACCTAACAGGTCCGCAACCCATTCTCAAGCATTTTTGATGAGCTAATTGAAAGGAATTAAAACCCTAAGAGGCAACCCTAAATCTTAAACTTGACATCACTGCTTGCCATTATTTCATCTACTTGTAAATACAAACAGTGATAAACAGAGGGAGATTACACTATTGAGGGTGGTCTTACATCTAAGCTTGTTCATGCCTCCATTACCTTCATTCATACACTCTTTCCATTCACTTGCAAAGGCTTCCATTACATGCCCTCTTTCATCTCAAATTGTCATCAGTATAAGGTGCTTCAAAACAAAGTTTAAACAATCAACAACTGAGGTTGTCATTAGGTTTTTCTTCTCACTCAACCTAATATACATATACCCTCACTCATTCATCTCATCCACTTACAAAGCTTCCCTTTTTATCACCATTCCATTACCCTCTTCCAATATCAGTTTCATAGCTGTATTAGGGTTTCTCATAGGTAGGGTGGTTAAAATGTCAAGAGATCTTCCTTCATCACCCTCTCACAATCCTCTCATGACACTAATGCATCATGCAAAGGTGAAACAAACAATGAGGAGGCAGATGACCATGAGGGATCAGTTAGTAAGGAAAGGGGAAATGATGACAGTGATGAAAATATCAGTGAGGGTAATGAAGCATAAAATAGCAGTGATCAGGGTAGCGCAGATAGCATTAGGGAAAACAACAATAAATATAAGGAAAATGAGGCTCATGCCAGTGATAAAGAAGAGAGAAATGAAGAAGTCAGTGATGATGATGCCCTTTGATAAAAAAAAAAGTAGTGAAGAACATAGCAGTAAGACATAGATCAATGAGGCAGTAAGCAAAGTGTCAATGATAGCACTGAGGTAAATTTCAGTGAGGCAGATGCCCATGAGAAATCAAACAAATGAAGAATCAAACAGTGAGGAAAGAGCAGTGAGGGAAATAAAGCCTATGAAAGATATGATGGACCCACTGAGGCTAAAAGACAAATAAAACCTTGAAAACTTGGCTTATCTATATCTACAGGCATCCAAAACACCATAAGCAAGGAAATTTCAAAATTTGGGCAACTTTTGACATTTTTGGTTTTTGACTGTTTTTTAGGGCCAAGGGCACAACACCCTTGGCGCTGCGATTTTTATTGGGGTATCCATTGAATGAAACATTTACATCTTTGGGTTCCTTAGGCCAAGGATATCACACTCACCAAGTTTCAGCTCATTTGGAGTAAGATTGGTCCTCCAAAAGGGCCAAAAACATGCAAAAATTCACCTTTCTGCCCAATTTTCAGGGTTGGCGCTGCACCCTTAGTAGCCTTGGGAGATTTGTTTTTTGAATAGGTAACTGAAGTCCAATAAGAAACACAAGGGAATTTTTGTAAAGTATACTCTAAAATATTTCCAACGAGCTATCACGGAGCTCATTCCGACACCGAGAAGGCCTTCAAAACTTAGCTGCAAGATGACCCATTTTTCCAGTGCAGGCGCTGCGCCTTTGGACCTCACTATTGCGCCCTTGCCTACAGCAGTCTTGGGAGAATGCATTTCTCGGCAGGTAAATGAAGTTCATTCTTAAAACTAAAGGTATTTTTGGAAACTATACTGGGCAAGCTTTCCAATGAGCTATCATGGAGCTCATTTGGACACCGAGAAGGCCTCCAAATCTCAGCGACAAAAGAAGTAATTTTTCCCAATGCTAGTGCTACACTCTTTTTTGGGGCACTTTCTTGAGGAGTGGTTTAAATTTTTGGATTCCTTACGCCAAGGGCATCATGCACACAAAATTACAGATCATTTGGAGTAGTTTTGGTCCCCCTAAAGGGTCAAACACACATAAAATTTCACCTTTCTGCCATGTTTTCAGGGTTGGCACTGCACCTTTAGCAGCCTTGGGAGATTTGAATTTTGAACAGGTTAGTGGAGTCCAATCAGAAACCCAAGGGCAGTTTAGGAAAGTAGACTTGACAGTCTTTCCAACGAGTCATGACAGAGCCCATTCTGACATTGGGAAGGCCATCAAAATTCAGTGGCAAGGTGACCCATCTTTCCAGTGCATGCACTGTGCCCTTTGACCTCTGTGTTGCGCTTTTGCAAAAAAATCAACAAAACACACTGGAAGATATTTTTGGGATTTTTGAGGCAAATCAAATCAGATTTGGTTGAGGAGTTATGTTTGAGTTATCTTTCATTTATTGTAATAGATATTATGTGCCTTGGGCCTTGCATGGCCTCTTTGACATAAATGACATTTTATGAGTAATTAATGGTTTCGAAAACCCTAATTAGGGTTTTTTTCCCTCCTTTGCTAGAAAAATAGAGCATGGAGGTCTCATTGTATAGGGTTGGTTACTGAGCATAATATGATATATACTCTGAGTTTATTTGTGAAATTGGCTTTGGTGTCTTGTGATGGCTTTGGACTGAGCAGCTGTGGATTGAGCTCATTCTTAAGATTCATAAAGCTTTGTTGAATGGTGATATATTCCACCTTTGTACATGTTCTCTTCAGTTCTCATTATGTTTCTTCGATCATGGGATATAAATATTAGTGTAGGATATGTCTTTTTGGCACCCTGCTTTTTCTGCATCCTTTGATCTTTATGTTTTCTTCCTTGAAGTTTAACTAATGAATTCTTAAGTGCTCTTTAGTTTTACTGAGATGTTATGTTAAAAATATAATTGTTTTCAAGTAAGTTTCAGAGAATCCTTAACTGCTCTCTAAGTTTACTCAGTTGTTGCTCTAAGGTCTACTTAGTATTGTTTGGTTGAAGAATCCTTCATTGCTCTTCAAGTTTTTACTATGTTAATCATGCTGAAATATTTTCCTTGTTATTAGTTTGTTAAAGGATCCTTGATTGCCGCTTAACCTACTATATTCATACCTCCATTTTCATTTCACTCACTCAAAACCTACTTAGATCCATTTGGCCCTGTTTACTTGCCCTATGAAACACCCTTGAACTATTTTTGCACTCTTCAAAATATTTGCAGACTCCATAACCCAATGGATTGATCCTCTCTTACTCTACTTATTCTTCTTGACAACCTATCCAACCAAACAAACAAACAAGAAAACCCTAATCCCTATAACTAGCCTAAAATCAAAATCTAAAATCAAACAAGTTAAATCCTTTACATAAGCATAGAGAGAGCCCTCTCTGAGTCCAGGAAGGCTAGGTCCTAGGACTCCAAAGATTGGTTTGATGTTACCCTTGTCTTTTTGGTCATTGCCAATCTACCAAAACTATGAGGACCTAACATAATGGAGATCATGGTGGGACCTTCTAAGTAAGTAACAAGCTTAGACATCCTTAAAGAATTCAGAGACCCTTGTCAAATCATATCCAGTGATTCATCGCCACCTCATCACCCTAACATAGTGGCGATCACGGTGGGACCTTATAAGTAAGTAACAAGCTTAGGCATCCTTAAAGAATTCAGAAACCCTTATCAAATAGTATCCAGTGATTTGTCGCCACCTCATCGCCCTAACATAGTGGCAATCACAGTGGGACTTTGAGCCAGTAACATCCTAAGTATCCCTTAGGAACTCTCAAATCTCTGTCAAAACTTAGAAAACTCAAGTGTTAGACAATAGACTTATCTAATTGTTTCACAATCCTAGAAAAATGATGACTAAATTGGAGGACACTCATTAAAACCTTAGGGCTACCTAAAGGAACTCAGAAAACCCCAAAACATCTCTAGATTGGTTTTTTTCAATTGTTGGTGGTGGACCACAAGTACCCTAAAAAAGAAGTAAAAAACATCCACCTGGCGACTCCAATGACCTCCAGTAGGCCTATTGACTCCACTAGTTCTCATAGACTACCTAGGATTGTGTCAAATCAATCCTAAGTAGTTTAAAGGCCCAGGCACACACTGTGTGAGTTCAGTAAACATTAAAGAGGTCTGCCTTTCAAAAACATTCCCAAACTTCTAGCCTATTTGTAGTATAGGTTTGAAATTTGGCTTCATGAAGAATTAACACCAGATCTCACCCCGATCCTAACCCTCCTATCATAGTTGATTACCCAAAGAAGATTTTGTGGAAGACTTCTAGGGTTGAAGATTCAACTAGTGTTAGAACAATCCATAGAGAAGGTTCTGCCCCTGAACATCTCACCGCCTTGCAAGATACCCAATTTGATTTACATCATCAAAGAAATATATTCAGAACTAAGTCTCAAAGTAGGATAGACCAGATGGACCTTGAGCACACAAATTTGCACCAAAGTCTTAGTAGAGAAACCTCTTCTTCCACTCCTCCTGATTTTCAGATTCTCCATCACTTTGGCTCATTTCATTCCAAGTCTTCTCAAAATCAGTTTGCTGGTCCAAGTACTTCTACTACACCCACTCATACATCCACTGTGCAAACCACTCCACTTCATCCACCTCCTCTCATAAACCCTCCCCTTGTAAATCCTCCTTGGATCCCATTACCTCCCATCATGGTAGCATGGTATGCCCCTCTAGCACTACAACAACCTTTACTACCTTTTCCAAATGACTACCAATCCAAAATCCCTCATTTCACTGGAGATGAATCTACCACTACCCAACAACATGTAGACAAAATGAATGATGCTTTTGACTACATGGAAGTAGAAGAGGAGACCATAAAAATGAGGATGTTTTCCCAAAGTCTAGGAGGAGAAGCCAAGAAATGGTTCAAAAATTTAACTCCTAACAACATACATGACCTCCCTTCTCTTTATCAAACATTCATAAACAAATGAAAGATTAAGAAAAATCCTCTTCAAATCCTTTCAGAGTATACCAACCTTAAAAGAAATTTTGGGGAAAGTGTCCAAGACTACTACACTAGGTTCAATAGTGTTTACAATGCACTCCCACCACACATGAAACCCCCACAAGGCATAGCCTTATCAAAATTTCCGGAAGGTTTTGATCCAGACATGGCCTATCAATTGAGAGAGAGAGATCCCCTAACTTTAGAAGACATGAAAAGAGGAGCTGTGAGTGTAGAGGCCAACCTAATTGAAAAGAGGAATAGGATGAGGTCAGAAAAGAGAGTTACATACAAAGAGGACATTATGGCCTCAACCTCTTCTTTTGATGCTAAAATTGACAGCCTAGTTAGGACAATGGAAAGAATGATGGAGAGAATCATCTTGAATGAAAGAACACCTCCTAGGGAAATTCAAGCCAATCCTCAAAACAGAAATAGGAACCAAAATTTCAAAAGAGACCCTCCTCAAAACAGACAAAGATACAATGACCAACAAATCAGGCCTCCTTTCCAAGACAACTATGCAGATGAAGAGGAAAGAGAGACTGAACAGCCAGAATAAAACCATGTAAACTTGATAAGCTCTGATAATGAGGGTGATGTTTTCCTCACCGAAGAAGAACAAGGTTTATTTTCCTCAAATCCAACTGAAACAAACTATGAGGATTCTGAAGAGTATAAATTAGGAGTTGATAATGCCATCATGGAGGTTCATAGGCAATATGACCTTAGGAGTAAGAAAAACCAAGATCCCTCCAAGAAGAACAAACTAGACACTGTTGTTAGGAATACCCCTGAAAGCACTCCTAAGAAGACAACATACAACACAAACACCATAGCTAAGAAATATGATCAAAACAAAGACAAACTAGCCAGCAAAATGGTGACCCAAGCTGCCCTAGTACATCAAATAGTGGCCCTGAAAAAAATCTTTTGACTAAGGTTCCAAATCAGAATCAACAAACTAAAATTGCAGAAAAAGTCATGGCTGATAAGACTGATGTAAATATGTCAAAAACAAACACATTTTAGTTTTGAGGGAGATATTTCCAAGATCAAAATAACCATACCTCTCACTGAACTGGTGACTCAAGATATGTATAGTTCTTAAGTTTTGAACATAGGAAATGACACTAACACTCTGAATCTAACTGATGACAAACCAGAGTCGTTGTTTGGACCTGAGGTAGAGGGAAAATACCAAGAAGGAGTTATCCCTCCTTTCTATATTAGCTTAAACATCCATGATAAAATATTTCACAATGCTATGCTAGACTTCGGTGCTTCACACAATCTTATGCCTAAGGTAGTGATGGAGAGATTAGGCCTTGAAATAACCAAACCTTACAAAGACTTGTACTCTTTCGATTCAAGTAGAGTCAAATGTTTGGGTCTGATCAAGGATCTGTGTGTCACTCTGGCACAAATACTGGCCAAAAGCCTAGTCATGGACATAGCTTTGGTTGACATTCCCTCGGAGTATGGAATGCTTTTATCTAGATCATGGGGAGCCAAACTTCAAGGGAATATCCAAATGTACATGTCCTATGCTACCACCCTAGTCTTTAACCAGACAAGGAGATTGTACTAGGAAACTCACATGAAATACATGGTAAGAAACCAAGATAGGCCAAACAACACCCCTCTCTATTCTATCCATTCAAACCTTGACTCATTTATCTTGTACAATGAAGATGACATTAGTGAACATGTAAATCAAAATGAGAAGGAGCTATGCCTACCAGAACAGTAAAATCAATCACCAAATGAAGAACATGACAACCAAAACTCTAGCAGCCTTGAACAATAACATAATGGTGATCACGATGGGACCTTCTAAGTAAGTAACAAGCTTAGACATCCTTAAAGAATTCATAAACCCTTGTCAAATAGTATCCAGTGATTCATCGTCACCTCATCGCCCTAACATAATGGTGATCATGGTGGGACCTCTGAGTCAATAACATCTTAGACATCCTTAGGACCTCAGAAAACCCACAAACATCCTTAGATTGGTATTCAGTTGTTAATGGTGGACAACAAGTACATCCTCAAAACAGTAAACATCATCCACCTGGTGACTCCATTGGTCTTCAGTAGCCTTGTTAACCCACTAGTTCTCACTGACTCCCCTAGGAACGAATTACAGTCCTAATATTGTTGATGGTGGATTCTTCAGTAGCCTTGTTAACCCACTAGTTCTCACTGACTCCCCTAGGAACGAATTACAGTCCTAATATTGTTGATGGTGGATAGAAAATTTGAAATCTTCCACTTGGCGACTCCACTACTCTCAATAGACCTAAAGACTCCACTGGAGGAAGAACCTAAAACATGACTAGTCATTCTAGAAAGAGAAGGTATCCAAGCCTATATTGGTTTCAAGAAATTATTGTTTTTATCTATAACTATGTTCTCTACTACTTTAATCCTGATCAAGAATACACTGATAAGGTCTAGATTTATCATTGGAAATATCTCAAGCCTAAAAAAGCTAAGCCTAAAATTGCAGACCATGAACATACTTATACACCTGTGAAAGACCTAGTGAAACATAAGCCTCATGCTATCTTTCTTGCTCCTGCTGAAACCTCAAACAGTCATGAATCTCCTTTTGCATTACCTATACCCACAAAGGTCCCAGACAGATATAGGCCTTTGGTTTTTCCTCCTGTCCTCCAGGCCCTCCCTACAAATATTGCAAATAAGCTGCCCCATTTTGATGGAGAAAATACGAACATCACCACCGAAGAACACCTTCAAAATCTTGAGAATTTAATTAACTTATTTGAAGTAGGAAAAGGTGATGTGCATATTAGGATTTTTGCCTTATCATTACAAGGAAAAGTTAAGAGTTGGTTTAAGGATCTTCCAGCTGCAAGCATTAGAAATTTTCATCAATTCACTCAAGTTTTCCTAGATAGGTGGACAGTCATGGGAAATGTTTTTCTCATCATAAGGGAATACAACCATTTGAAAATACAACTAGGGGAAAGAATACAACACTTTTTAGCCAAGTTCAATAAAGTATACCATGCAATACTTGCTAAGATAAAGCCACCCCCATAGTGGGATTTCTTGCACCACCCAGATGCCTTTAACCCAAAGATGGCTTTCCAGATAAGATAAAGAGACCCTTCGACCCTGGAAGAAATGCAAAGGATGGGAGTTAATGTGGAAGCCAACATACTAAACAGGGAGGAAAAGCTAAGAGAAATAGAGAAAGACAAAGCAAATCAAGAGAAACTGATATCTTCAGAGGTAAAGCTAGAGATGTTGACAGATACAATCAGAAAAATGATGCATATACTTGGAAGGAAAGAGGAAGAGTACAAGGTTGAGGTTGGAGCTGCTTATTCAAAACAACTTGTACCATTTCCTTGGGAAGGACAAAATCAGTCATTACAATTCAAGAATAAAAATCAAAGTATGCATGCTGAGCAAGATTGCAAAGTAGAAGATGCAGAAAATTGTCAAGTAAGTACTACATGCCTTCCTACATCTTGTGCTTTACTATTAAGAGAGAATTACAAGAAAGTTGCAAATAGAAACAAGAAGGAATGCTCTAAAGAATCAGTCAGGGAATAAATGGATGATACAAACCCTTTTTCAAATCCTGAAGTTCTCCCCTTAAGTCATCTTTGTATGGCTATTGGGATTATAGAACCGGAAATGGAGGATGAAATGACACCTTTTGAGTCTCTACCCTTGTGCTTCGATTCATTTCAAGTTGCTAAAGAAAAGGCTATTAGACATAAACCCCCTCCTTCTCATCCCCACTACCATAGATCAAATAATAGACTTATAGATCAACATGTGGTAGAACACTCTGCTGATATAGTGAACTTATTAGATGACTTTCCTTCTATGAATAAGCTACCCAGGTATGATCAATATGATGATGATTATGTTCTCCAAAATCAAGCTAACACTACAGAAAAATCAGTAATTAGTTTTTGGGACAATGGCAATCATTTTCAGCAGCTCAAAAATAGTGATCAACAAACACAACTCAGCTATGAAAGTGGAGATAAAAGTGCAGAAAGTTTGGGAGAAAGGGGAGGATCCTTACCTCTTTGTTGTGCCTCATTTCAGTTCATCACAGAAAACCTTAAATCAATCAGAAATCAGCAGTCCCTGGGTACAGTTGTTAACAACAAAGGAGATTTTTAGCCTTATGGCCAGCCTTCACAAGAGAAAGAGGGAAACTCGGTTTCTATCCAAAGAAAGCAGAGAGTGCCTCCTCCTTTAACTAAATAAGAGATAAAGCAGTTGATAAGTATACAACCAACCTCTAAACCCTTATATAAAGAGAATATCTCCGTTTGTTTTATGACTTACTTATCTACTAAAGAATTTTCTCATAAGGAAACAGAGGAGCACATTGCTGCTGAGGTTGTATTACCTTCTCAAGGTGACCTAGTACCAGAAAATGCTCGTTAACATGATGGATGTCAGACAGTATTCAACCCACTCAATCAGAGTGTATCAAATTTTCTAGAGGACAACATTGCAATATATGATGAGGCTTCCAACTCAGATGATTAGGAGGAGGAGGAAGAGATTCTTTCTCAAAATAATCCCAAGCTTAGCCAAGTGGAAGAGAGAGTACTCCTAGAAGAAGTTTACTGTTCAAATCCTCACAACTAGGTATTGTTTCAAGATCCCTTTGCTGATTTCTTAGAGACATTTGAAGAGGGAATAAAATATGTTAGAATTATTTTGATGCAAGGTTTAAAGAAAATTTTAGGCACTGTTGTTCAAACACAAGTGAGGTGGGAGTGGCTTTTTGATTTTTTCAATACATTCAAAGAGCTGAACCAAGATCACTCATGGAATCATATACTTGATTGGTTGTATTGGAAAAGAGAGTTCACCAAATGAATGTATATCATGTATAGGTTAGATTAGGATAGATAGGAATGAAAATAAAGCTCAACACTATGAGCATACTTCTAGTTTTTTAGACTTAGAATGTTGACCCAAAATGAAAAAAACAAAAACAGAGAAAAGAAGAAAAAGAGGGCATATGAAAAGAAGAGGTACAAACCCATACCCAAAAAAGAGTACTGTTGAAAGTGTGCAAGCCTCAATGCCATTATTGTTAAGGAAAAGTGTCTTTTTTCAGTCATCTATCCTAATCATGCCTGAACATGTTTTAAATTTTCTGTTGATAGGTTAGTGAAAGAAAGCTTGTTAAACCATGTAAGTTTGACTTGTCAGTAGGTTAGATTAGGAAGAAAATATACTGGTTCTAAATGCTCAAATCTGAACCAAGGAGAAAGAGAGGGATGTCTAACAAATTCTAAATCACAGCCCTCATGCTTTCTATTTTTTATTCTACAAAAATAATTTCTGTGTGCAGCTTGTTTAAATGCCACAGCCCATGGAAAATCAGATTGATTAGTCGTGGTTTGATCATGTTTTTGAATTTCATGTCAGTAGGTTAGAGAATAAAGTTTTTCAAATAGATTAATCTTGACATATGATTAGACTAGGTAGAGAATAAGAGAGTTCATTAGCTTAATCTGAACTCTTGGAAGTGATAAGGGTACAAGTAGATATTTTTTTATGCTTTCAAAAAGAAAAGAATGTCAAGGGTTTTCCAGTTCAAGTGCACCCAAGGAAGAAAAAATGTTAGGAAAAGTAGGATGGGTAGGTAGAAATGAGGTTGAAGCATACATGTCTTTATGATTTTGAGATCATAGCTTCAAGAGAACATCATAATATGAAAGAAGAGAAATCTGTCAAAGTGCAAGTAAGGCACTGGTCTTCAAAACTCAGAGATTTGAGTTCTGAGGTCTTAGACACCTCCTGAAAAGGACCCGCCCTCCCCAAGTGGAGCCACTATTAGTCATCAATAATTTTAACTATCTAAAGATGACTAAATATTGGTTCTAGATTTCTAAAAACAAAATTCTTTGAACATTGTGAGTTTTAGAAATCTCACTGCCTTCATTATCCTTAGGAGAAATGTTTCACTATTATATCATTTTGCAATTCCATGGTCACCCTGCCACTCCTAGAGGACTCCTTATGGGCTTCTGTCACTCATCTCCATCCTTTTTCTTACCTATAACCTCATCTCTTTGTTTTTTTCCTTGCCCATAACTCCACTTTGCATCCAGGGTTACCCATAATGCCTATTCCTTCCCATATTCACTAGGTTCCCCAAGAATTGATGGTCTCAAAACCATATCTGTAGATCTTTGGATAAATCAAGTACATTGGATTTTGGATCTTCAATACATCACTTTTTCAATACTCTATTTTTACACTTAAAGACTCCAAGCCAATTTTCAGTCAAAGACTAGGTCAAAGAACCCCCAACTAGGTCAATTAGGGTTTCATGTGTTCCAAGGTAAATCATTGGTGTTCCAGGAACTTTTTTTCTTTGTTAGGATCTGGTTCAAAGGTATTTAAATGTTAATACATAGTTATTCAAAGAATATCTGAAAGTCTCCAAAGAAGACTACCTTGTCAAATTCAAGTTTTGCAAAAGGTAAAGGTAGCTTGGCACTTCTGCAGAAGTGTTAAGAGCCACATCAATAGAAGAAACTGATAAGGTAAATAGTATGTTCCTAAAGAAATACATCTTGCAGCAAGGAAGACAGGAAAGAACTTGTTCTTGTATAGAAAAAGGTTGCTTGAGCTTGAAGTTCCAGCAGTGTACCGAAATAATGACCCCTTGCAAAAATGACATGAAGGAAGCACTAAACCCTAATTTACTCTTCCACTAGGCTAGGGTTTGCTATGGAAAAGAGGAATAGGAGAAGAATATCCATATGGTAGGTCATGTCAGCAATCATGAATCCATACCATCTCATAAACATCATGCCTCCATCATTTTCCAAGAAGTCATTCCAAAGGACAAATCATTGGCCACACCTAGGACTAATTTTCATTCAAACTATGTTTCTGACCAAACAGAGATGAATTTGACAAAAGTGAGAGAGGATTTTGTCCATCATAGGTCCAAGAAGAAAAACCTCCTTCATATTTTACACAGGTCTCATGGTTTTAGAGCAATGTCAAAAATACAGGTGTCACAGGAGAATTGTTGCACTTCTGGAGTGACCTTGGGAAAATCTGGTTTTCTCATAGCTGTAGTGTCCAAATGACTTTCTTGATGCGTGAAATGATAACTAGACTAGAAGATATTTCTAATGAGATATCATGAGCTCAATCTGAAGTTGAGGAAGGCCTCCAAAATTTTCCTGCACCAGCACTCTACATTTCTGCGCCATCATTTAGCACTTTTTGAGCAGTCTTAAGAGAATCAACTTTTGACAGGTCAAATCAACTCCAATGAGCAAAAAAAAAGGTCTATTTGGAAATTAGATAGGATAGGATTTCTGACGAGCTATCATGGGCACAATTTGGAGACCGGGAAGGCCTCCAAATCCCCTTTGCAAAAAGCCGTTGCACCCTCAGAAACTGGCGTTGCGCCCTTGGCACTGGTGTTGCGCCCTTGGCCAGGAGGGCTGCTTAAGAAAATTGGCCACTCATACCACTTCAAAATATCTCTCAAGCCTCCTCCAAATTTTTCCAAGCACTGGTAGAGGTATGTACAGGTCCTCAACCCATTCTCAAGCATTTTTGATGAGTTAATTGAAAGGAATTAAAACCCTAAGAGTCAACCCTAAATCATAAACTTGATATCACTACTTACCATTATTTTCATCTACTTGTAAAGAAAAATAGTGATAAATAGAGGGAGATAACACTATTGAGGGTGCTCTTACATCTGAGCCTGTTCATGCCTCCATTACCTTCATTCATACACTCTTTCCATTCACTTGCAAAGGCTTCCATTACATGCCCTCTTTCAACTCAAATTGTCATCAGTACAAGGTGTTTCAAAACAAAGTTTACACAATCAGCTGCTGAGGTTGTCATTAGGTTTTGCTTCTCACTCAGCCTAATATACATATAACCTCACTCATTCATCTCATCCACTTATAGAGCTGCCCTTTTTATCACCATTCCATTACGCTCTTCCAATATCGGTTTCATAGTTGTATTAGGGTTTCTCATAGGCATGGTGGTTAAAATCTCAAGAGATCGTCCTTCATCAACCTCTCACAATCCTCTCATGACACTAATGCATCATGCAAAGGTGAAAAAAATAATGAGGAGGAAGATTACCATGAGGGATCAGTTAGTAAGGAAAGGGGAAATGATGACAGTGATGAAGATATCAATGAGTGTAATGAAGCATAAAATAGCAGTGATGATGGTAGTGCAGATAGCAGTAAGGCAAACAGCAGTAAAGATAAGGAAAATGAGGCTGATGTCAGTGATAAAGAAGAAAGCAATGAAGAATTCAGTGATGATGATGGCCTTGGGTAAAAAGAAGCAATGAAGAACATAGCAGTAAGGCACACATCAATGAGGCAGTAAGTAAAGCGTCAGTGATAGCAATGAGGTAAATGTGAGTGAGGTAGATGCCCATGAGAAATCAAACAAATGAATAATCAAACAATGAGGAAAGAGCAGTGAGGGAAATAAGGCCTATGAAAGATATGATGGACCCAATGAGGCTAAAAGAACAAGAAAACCTTTAAAAATTAGCTGATATATATCTACAGGCATCCCAAACACCATAAGCAAGGCAATTTCAAAATTTGGGAAACTTTTGACATTTTTGGTTTTTGACTGTTTTTTAGGGCCAAGGGCGCAACGCTCTTGGTGCTGCGATTTTTCTTGGGGCATCCATTGAAGGAAAACTTTACATTTTTGGGTTCATTAGGCCAAGGACATCACACTCACCAAGTTTCAGCTCATTTGGAGCAAGACCGGTCCTCCAAAAGGGCCAAAAACATGAAATAATTCACCTTTCTGCCCAATTTTCAGGGTTGGCGCTGCACCCTTAGCAGCCTTGGGAGATTTTGTTTTTGAATAGGTAACTGAATTCCAATCAGAAAAACAAGGGCGGTTTTGGAAACTATACTCGACAAGCTTTCCAACGAGCTATCACAGAGCTCATTTAGACACCAGGAAGGCCTTCAAAACTCAGCTGCAATATGACCCATTTTTCCAGTGTAGGCGTTGCTCCCCTGGACCTCACTGTTGCACCCTTGCCTGCAGCAGTCTTGGGAGAATGAGTTTTTGGGTAGGTAAATTAAGTCCATTATGAAAACTAAATGTATTTTTGGAAACTACATTGTTCAAGCTTTCCAATGAGATATCATGGAGCTCATTTGGAGACTGGGAAAGCCTCCAAATCTCAGCTACAAAACAGGAAATTTTTCCCAGTGCTGGTGCGACGCTCTATTTTGGGGCACTTTCTTGAGCAGTGGTTTAAATTTTTGGATTCCTCAGGCCAAGGGCATCATCCACACAAAATTTCAGATCATTTGGAGCAGTTTTGGTCCCCCTAAAGGGTCAAAAACACCTAAAATTTCACGTTTCTGCCATGTTTTCAAGGTTGGCGTTGCGCCTTTAGAAGCCTTGGGAGATTTGGTTTTTGAATAGGTTAATGGAGTACAAACAGAAAACCAAGGGATGCTTAGGAAAGTATACTTTATAGGCTTTCCAACGAGTCATCACGGAGCCCATTCCTACATTGGGAAGGCCATCAAAATTCAGCTGCAAGGTGACCCATTTTTCTAGTGCAGGCGTTGCGCCCTTGGACCTCTGTGCTGCGCTTTTGCAAAAAATTCAACAAAACACACTGGAAGATATTTTTGGGATTTTTGAGGCAAATCAATCTAGAGTTGGTTGAGGAGTTATGTTTCATTTATTGTAATAGATATTATGTGCCTTGGGCCTTGCATGGCCTCTTTGGACATAAATGACATTTATGAGTAATTAATGGTTTCCAAAACCCTAATTAGGGTTTTTTCCCTCCTTTTCTAGATAAATATAGCATGGAGGTCTCATTTTATAGGGTTGGTTGCTGAGCATAATATGATATAGACTCTGAGTTTATTTATGAAATTGGCTTTGGTGTCTTGTGATGGCTTTGGACTGAGCAACTGTGGATTGAGCTCATTCTTAGGATTCATAAAGCTTTGTTGAATGGTGATGTATTCCACCTTTGTACATGTTCTCTTCAGTTCTAATTATGTTTCTTTGATCATGGGATAGAAATCTTAGAGTAAGATATGTCTTTTTGGCACCCTGCTTTGTCTACATCCTTTGATCTTTATGTTTTCTTCCTTGAAGTTTAACTAATGAATTCTTAAGTGCTCTTTAGTTTTACTGAGATGTTATGTTAAAAATATAATTGTTTGCATGTATGTTTTAGAGAATTCTTAACTACTCTCTAATTTTATTCATCTGTTGCTCTAAGGTCTGCTTAGTGTTTTTTGGTTGAAGAATCCTTCATTGCTCTTCAAGTTTTTACTATGCTAATCATGCTAAAATATTTTCCTTGTTATTAGTTTGTTAAAGGATCCTTGATTGCCCCTTAACCTACTATATTCACACCTCCATGTTCATTTCACTCACTCAAAACCTACTTAGATCCATTTGGCCCTATTTACTTTCCCTATGAAACACCCTTGAGCTATTTTTGCACTCTTCAAAATCTTTGCAGACTCCATAACCCAATGGATTTATCCTCTCATTACAAGGAAAATTTGAGAGTTGGTTTAAGGATCTTCCATCTACAAGCATTAGAAATTTTCATCAATTCACTCAAGTTTTCCTAGATAGGTGGATAGTCATGGGAAATGTTTTTCTCATCATAAGGGAATAAAACCAGGGGAAACAATACAACACTTTTCAGCCAAGTTCAATAAAGTATACCATGCAATACCTGCTAAGATAAAGCCACCCCCATAGTGGGATTTCTTGCACTACCCAGATGCCTTTAACCTAGAGATGGCTTTCCAGATAAGAGAAAGAGACCCTTCGACCCTAGAAGAAATGCAAAGGATGGCAGTTGATGTGGAAGCCAACATACTGAACAGGGAGGAAAAGCTAAGAGTAATAGAGAAAGACAAAGAAAATCAAGAGAAACTGATATCTTCAGAGGTAAAGCTAGAGATGTTGACAGATACAATCAGCAAAATGATGCATATACTTGGCAGGAAAGTGGAAGAGTACAAGGTTGAGGTTGGAGCTGCTTATTCAAAACAGCCTATGCCATTTCCTTGGGAAGGAAAAACTCAGTCATTACAATGCAAGAATAAAAATCAAAGTATGCATGCTGAGCAAGATTGCAAAGTAGAAGATGCGGAAAATTGTCAAGTAAGTACTAGATGCCTTCCTACATCTTGTGCTTCACTATTAAGAGAGAATTACAAGAAAGTTGCAAATAGAAACAAGAAGGAATGCTCTAAAGAATCAGTCAGGGAATAAATGGATGATACAAACCCTTTTTCAAATCCCGAAGTTCTCCACTTAAGTCATCTTCGTATGGCTGCTGGGATTATAGAACCGGAAATGGAGGATGAAATGACACCTTTTGAGTCTCTACCCTTGTGCTTCGATTCATTTCAGGTTGCTAAAGAAAAAGATATTGGCCATAAACCCCCTCCTTCTCATCCCTACTACCATAGATCAGACAATAGACTTATGGATCAACATGTGGTAGAACAATCTGTTGATCTAGTGAACTTATTAGATGACTTTCCTTCTATGAATAAGCTGCCCAGGTATGATCAATATGATGATGATTATGTTCTCTAGACTCAAGCTAACACTACAGAAAAATCAGTAATTAGTTTGTGGGACAATGGCAATCATTTTCAGCAGCTCGAAAATAGTGATCAACAAACACAACTCAACTATGATAGTGGAGATAAAAGTGCAGAAAGTTTGGGAGAAAGGGGAGGATCCTTACCTCTTTATTGTGCCACACTTCATTTCATCAGGGACAACCTTAATACAATAAAAAATCAGCAGTCCCTGGGTATAGTTGTTAACAACAAAGGATATTTTTAGCCTTATGGCTAGCCTTCACAAGAGAAAGAGGGAAACTTGGTTTCTATCCAAAGAAAGCAGAGAGTGCCTCCTCCTTTAACTGAAGAAGAGGTAAAGCAGTTGTTAAGTATATAACCAACCTATAAACCCTTATATAAAGAGAATATCTCCATTTGTTTTACTACTTATTTATCTACTGAAGAATTTTCTCATAAGGAAACAGAGGAACACATTGCTGATGAGGTTGTATTACCTTCTCAAGGAGACCTAGTACCAGAAAATGCTCGTTAACATAATGGATGTCAGACAGTATTCAGCCCACTCAATCAAAGCATATTAGATTTTCTAGAGGACAAAAATGCAATATATGATGAGGCTTCCAGCTCATATGATCAGGAGGAGGAGGAAGAGATTCTTTCTCAAAATAATCCCAAGATTAGCCAAGTGGAAGAGAGATTACTCCTGGATGAAGTTTACTCCTGGATGAAGTTTACTCCTGGATGAAGTTTACTATTCAAATCCTCACAACTAGGTATTGTTTCAAGATCCCTTTGCTGATTTCTTAGAGACATTTGAAGAGGGAGTAAAATATGTCAGAAGCAGTTTGATGCAAGGTTTAAAGAAAATTTTAGGCACTACTGTTCAAACACAAGTGAGATGGGAGTGGATTTTTGATTTTTTCAATACATTCAAAGAACTGAACCAAGATCACTCATGGAATCATCTACTTGATTGGTTGTATTGGAAAAGAGAGTTCACCAAATGAATGTATATCATGTATAGGGTAGATTAGGATAGATAGGAATGCAAATAAAGCTCCCCACTATGAGCATACTTCTAGTTGTTTAGTCTTAGAATGTTGACCCAAAATGAAAAAAACAAAAATAGAGAAAAGAAGAAAAAGAGGGCTTATGAAAAGAAGAGGTACAACCCCATACCCAAAAAAGAGTATTGCTGAAAGTGTGCAAACCTAAATGCCACTATTTTTGAGGAAAAGAGTCTTGTTCAGTCATCTATCCTAATCATGTCTGAACATGTTTTAAATTTTCTGTTGATAGGTTAGTGAAAGAAATCTTGTTAAACCATGTAAGCTTGACTTGTCAGTAGGTTATATTATGAAGAAAAGATAGTAGTTCTAAATGCTCAAATCTGAACCAAGGAGAAAGAGAGAGATACCTAACAAATTCTAAATCACAGCTCTCATGCTTTCTATTTTTTATTCTACAAAAATAATGTTTGTGTGCAGCTTGTTTAAATGCCACAGCCCATGCAAATCAAATTGCTTAATCCTAGTTTAATCATGTTTTTGAATTTCATGTCAGTAGGTTAGAGAATAAAGTTTGTCAAACAGCTTAATCTTGACATATTATTAGACTAGGTAAAGAATAAGAGAGTTCATTAGCTTAATATGAACTCTTGGAAGTGATAAGGGTACAAGTAGATAGTTTTTTATGCTTTCAAAAAGAAAAGAATGTCAAGGGTTTGCTAGTTCAAGTGCACCCAAGGAAGAAAAAATGTTAGGAAAAGTAGGATGGGTAGGTAGAATTGAGGTTGAAGCATACATATCTTTATGATTTTGAGATCATAGCTTCAAGAGAACATCAGAATATGAAAGAAGATAAATCTGCCAAAGTGCAAGTAAGGCACTGGTCTTCAAAACTCGGAGATTTGAGCTCTAAGGTCCTGGACACCTCCTGAAAAGGACCTGTCCTCCCCAAGTGGAGCCACTATTAGTCATCAGTAATTTTAACTATCTAAATATGAATAAATATTGGTTCTATATTTCTAAAAACAAAATTCTTTGAACATTGTGAGTGTTAGAAATCTCACTGCCTTCATTATCCTTAGGAGAAATTTTTCACTATTCTACCATTTTGCAATTCCATGCTCACCCTGCCACTTCTAGAGGACTCCTTATGGGCTTGTGTCACTCATCTCCATCCTTTTTCTTACCTATAACCTCATCACTCTGTTTTTTTCCTTGCCCATAACTCCACTTTGCATCCAGGGTTACCCATAATGCCTATTCCTTCCCATATTCACCAGGTTCCCCAAGCATTGATGGTCTCAAAACCATATCTGTAGGATATTTGGATAAATCAAGTACATTGGATTCTGGATCTTTAATACATCACTTTGTTATTACTCTGTTTTTACACTTAAAGACTCCAAGCCAATTTTCAGTCAAAGACTAGGTCAAAGAACCCCCAACTAGGTCAATTAGGGTTTCATGTGTTCCAAGGTAAATCATTGGTGTTTCAGGCACTGTTTTTCTTTGTTAGGATCTGGTTCAGAGGTATTGAAATGTTGAGACATAGTTATTCAAAGAAGATCTGAAAGTCTCCAAAGAAGACTACCTTGTCAAATTCAAGTTTTGCAAAAGGTAAAGGTAGCTTGGTACCTCTGCAGAAGTGTTAAGAGCCCCATCAGCAGAAGAAACTGATAAGGTAAATGGTATGGTCCTAAATAAATACATCTTGCAGCAAGGAAGACAGGAAAGCACTTGTTCTTGTATAGAATAAGGTTGCTTGATCTTGAAGTTCCAGCAGTGTACCGAAACAGTGACCCCTTGCAAAAATGACATGAAGGAAGCACTAAACCCTAATTTCCTCTTCCACTAGGCTAGGGTTTGCTATGGAAAAGAGGCACAGGAGAAGAATATCCATATGGTAGGTCATGTCAGCAATCATGAATCCATACCATCTCATAAACATCATGCCTCCATCATTTTCCAAGAAGTCATTCCAAAGGACCAATCATTGGCCACATCTAGGACTAATTTTCATTCAAACTATGTTTCTGACCAAAAAGAGATGAATTTGACAAAAGTGAGAGAGGTTTTTGTCTGTCATAGGTCCAGGAAGAAAAAAATCATTCATATTTTACACAGGTCTCATGGTTTTAGAGCAATGTCAAAAATACAGGTGTCACGGGAGAATTGCTGCACTTCTAGAGTGACCTTGGGAAAATCTAGTTTTCTCATAGTTTTGGTTTCCAAATGACTTGCTTGATGCGTCAAATGATAACTAGACTGGAAGATATTTCTAATGAGATATCATGATCTCAATTTGGAGTTGAGGAAGGCCTCCAAAAGTTTCCTGCACCAGCACTTCGCATTTCTGCGCCATCATTCAACACTTTTTGACTAGTCTTAAGAGAATCAACTTTTGACAGGTAAAATCAACTCTAATCAGAAAAAAAAGGTTGATTTGGAAATTAGACAGGATAGGATTTCCAACGAGATATCATGGGCACAATTTGGAGGCCAAGAAGGCCTCCAAATCCCCTCTGCAAAAAGGCATTGCGCCCTCAAACACTGGCGCTGCGCCCTTGGCACTAGCGCTGTGCCCTTGGCCAGGAGGGCTTCCTAAGAAAATTGGCCACTCATACCACTTCAAAATCTCTCTCAAGCCTCATCCAAAGTTTTCCAAGCACTGGTAGGGGTATGTACAGGTCCTCAACCCATTCTCAAGCATTTTTGATGAGTTAATTGAAAGGAATTAAAACCCGAGGCAACCCTAAATCTTAAACTTGACATCACTACTTACCATTATTTTCATCTACTTGTAAAGACAAACAGTGATAAACAAAGGGAGATTACACTATTGATGGTGGTCTTACATCTGAGCCTGTTCATGCCTCCATTGCCTTCATTCATACACTCTTTCCATTCACTTGCAAAGGCTTCCATTACATGCCCTCTTTCATCTCAAATTGTCATCGGTACAAGGTGTTTCAAAACAAAGTTTGCACAATCAGCAGCTGAGGTTGTCATTAGGTTTTGCTTCTCACTCAGCCTAATATACATATAACCTCACTCATTCATATCATCCAATTATAGAGCTACCCTTTTTATCACCATTCCATTATGCTCTTCCAATATCAGTTTCATAGTTGTATTAGGGTTTCTCTTAGGCATGGTGGTTAAAATGTCAAGATATCATCCTTCATCAACCTCTCAAAATCCTCTCATGACACTAATGCATCATGCAAAGGTGAAACAAATAATGAGGCAAATGACCATGAGGGATCAGTTAGTAAGGAAAGGGGAAATGATGATAGTGATAAAGATGACAGTGATGAAAATATCAGTGAGGGTAATGAAGCATAAAATAACAGTGATGATGGTAGTGCAGATAGCAGTAAGGAAAACAGCAGTAAAGATAAGGAAAATGAGGCTGATGTCAGTGATAAAGAAGAAATCAATGAAGAAGTCAGTGATGATGATGGCCTTGGGTAAAAAAAAGAAATGAAGAACATAGCAGTAAGGCACACATCAATGAGGTAGTAAGCAAAGTGTCAATGATAGCAATGAGGTAAATGTGAGTGAGGTAGATGCCCATGAGAAATCAAACAAATGAAGAATCAAACAGTGAGGAAAGAGCAGTGAGGGAAATAAGGCCTATGAAAGATATGATGGACCCAATGAGGTTAAAAGAACAATAAAACCTTGAAACAATAGTTGATCTATATCTACAGGCATCCCAAACACCATAATCAAGGTAATTCCAAAATTTGGGTAACTTTTGACATTTTTGGTTTTTGACTATTTTTGAGGGCCAAGGGTGCAACGCCCTTGGCGCTGCGCTTTTTCTTGGGGCATACATTGAACGAAAAATTTACATTTTTGGGTTCATTATGCCAAGGACATCACACTCACCAATTTTTAGCTCATTTGAAGCAATACTGGTCCTCCAAAAGGGCCAAAAACATGAAATAATTCACCTTTCTGCCCAATTTTCAGGGCTGGCGCTGCGCCCTTAGAAGACTTGGGAGATTTTGTTTTTGAACAGGTACCTGAAGTCAAATCAGAAAAAAGGGGTGTTTTTGGAAACTAGACTCAACAAGCTTTCCAATGAGCTATCACAGAGCTCATTCGGACACCGGGAAGTCCTTCAAAACATAGCTGCAATATGACATGTTTTTCTAGTGTAGGTGTTGTGCCCTTAGACCTCACTTTTGCGCCCTTGCCTACAGTAGTATTGGGAGAATGAGTTTTTGGGCAGGTAAATTAAGTCCATTCTGAAAATAAATGTATTTTTGGAAACTAGACTGTTCAAGTTTTCCAATGAGATATCATGGAGCTCATTTGGACACCGAGAAAGCCTCCAAATCTCAGCTACAAAACAGGAAATTTTTCCTAGTGCTGGAACTGCGCTCTTTTTTGGGGCACTTTCTTGAGGAGTGGTTTAAATTTTTGGATTCCTTAGGCCAAGGGCATTATCCACACAAAATTTCAAATCATTTGGAGCAGTTTTGGTCCCCCTAAAGGGTCAAAAACACCTAAAATTTCACCTTTCTGCCATGTTTTCAGGGTTGGCGCTGCGCCTTTAGCAGCCTTGGGAGATTTGATTTTTGAACCATTTTATTGATTCCAATCAGAAAAACAAGGGAATTTTAGGAAATTAGACTTGACATGCTTTCCAACGAGCCATCACGGAGCCCATTCCGACATCGAGAAGGCCATCAAAATTTTGCTGCAAGGTGACCCATTTTTCCAGTGCACGCACTGCGCCCTTGGACCTTTGTGCTCCACTTTTGCAAAAAAATCAACAAAACACACCAGAAGATATTTTTGGGATTTTTGAGGCAAATCAATCTAGTGTTGGTTGAGTTATGTTTGAGTTATCTTTCATTTATTGTAATAGATATTATGTGCCTTGGGCCTTGCATGGCCTCTTTGGACATAAATGACATTTATGAGTAATTAATGGTTTTCAAAACCCTAATTAGGGTTTTTTCCCTCCTTTTCTAGATAAATAGAGCATGGAGGTCTCATTGTATAGGTTTGGTTGCTGAACATAATATGATATAAACTCTGAGTTTATTTGTGAAATTGGCTTTGGTGTCTTGTGATGGCTTTGGACTGAGCAACTGTGGATTGAGCTCATTCTTAGGATTCATAAAGCTTTGTTGAATGGTGATGTATTCCACCTTTGTACATGTTCTCTTCAGTTCTCATTATGTTTCTTTGATCATGGGATAGAAATCTTAGAGTAGGATATGTCTTTTTGGCACCCTGCTTTGTATGCATCCTTTGATCTTTATGTTTTCTTCCTTGAAGTTTAACTAATGAATTCTTAAGTGCTCTTTAGTTGTATTGAGATGTTATGTTAAAAATATAATTGTTTGCAAGTATGTTTCAGAGAATCCTTAACTTCTCTCTAAGTTCACTCATCTGTTGCTCTAAGGTCTGCTTAGTGTTTTTTGGTTGAAGAATCCTTCATTGCTCTTCAATTTTTTACTATGCTAATCATGCTGAAAACTTTTCCTTGTTATTAGTTTGTTAAAGGATCCTTGATTTCCCCTTAACCTACTATATTCACACCTCCATGTTCATTTCACTCACTCAAAACCTACTTAGATCCATTTGGCCCTGTTTACTTTCCCTATGAAACACCCTTGAACTATTTTTGCACTCTTCAAAATATTTGCAGACCCCATAACCCAGTGGATTGATCCTCTCTTATTCTACTTATTCTTCTTGAAAACCTATCCAACCAAACAAACAAACAAGCAAACCCTAATCCCTATAACTAGCCTAAAATCAAACTCTAAAATCAAACAAGTTAAATCCTTTACATAAGCATAGAGGGAGCCCTCTCTGAGTCTAGGAAGGCTAGGTCCTAGGACTCCAAAGATTGGTTTGATGTTACCCTTGTATTTTTGGTCATTTCCAATTTGTCAAAACAATGGGGACCTAACAGGGTAGGCATCATGCCATGTGTCAATATGGTGCTCCATGATGGTAGGAATAATGCCTAGAATTTTTGAGTAATCCCATGCAAAGATATCCCTATATTCTTGATAAAGGGATTTGTATGAGGCCACTTCATCTAGGGAACATCCTTCGCCTAGCGAGATTTATTCGACTATGTCAGGATTGGTTGAAGTATATACCTTTAATTTAAGTGAGATATTAGACATATTCGCTTTCTCAAATGCATCTGGCATCGGAATGGGATTTTTAAACTAATCTAGATGTCCTGGAGGCAGGAAATCCTTTGATTCTATTTTGCAAATATCATGACTTGGTGCGTCAATAGGTGAAAAGGATTTCTCAGGTAGAAAGAAAGAATGGTGATGCATGAAATCCCATGGTCATTATGGTTTTGTCATGGCCTCTATAATATCTTCATCTAAGTGAAAAAAATTATATAATGGTGAAATGGGTTGTGCGATATTGTGAGGATGGGATTGGGACCTAGTTGTGTTGGTTGAAAAGCAAGAAAATGATTCCGTGGTTGATGTTGTATAACCCAACGAAGTTGACAATGTGCAGTCCATTGGATGGGTCTGCATATTCGGTGGTGGTTCCATCGTTGTGATAGGCTTAGCAGTCTCGACACCAGGAAATGTTGAGTATATGGTGCGAATCATGGTTCCTACGATCAAGGAAATGAATCATATATGTTGTTGGATGTTGTCAGCACCTGGTGGTGGGAGAATCTCCCTAATGGTGGATTGTTGGTGAGGGGGAGAAGGTTTCCATGATAATGTTGGTGTCCCAGGAGCCAATGAATATTCCTCCATGGGAGGATAGTGTTAAGATATTTGGTGAACTGGTGGATTTCGTATTATAAGTTGTCCAAATATCTGTAACATAGAACATGTCTCATAACTATGAGAGTTGTTGGTGCAGATATTGCACGTGTGATCAGTGCTAATGTAATAAATGGTATGGGTATCAACAGCTCCCACAACATGAGATGATGATGCATGGTTGATGTCATGAAGTAGGGAAAAAGGTGCAAACCACCTCTAATCTTAGTATTGGCGTTGATAGAAGGATGTGTGTCCCTGATGTCATTTTGTCGCAATGTTTCTCTTTCTTCTCAAAAACATAGAGGATACTGGAAATTCTGTGTATGATGCACTTGAGAACTAATGTGACAACGATTGTGTGTGCATCTAGCTTTATTTGAGTGATTAGGTTGAGGGATGTGGACCAATAAGAGAAATACACCTCTAATATTATTCAATTCTCGGCATTAATTGATCAGGTGGTTGGGTCTGTCGCATAGGGTGCATGTGTGGGAAGGTTTTGGAAATACTGCTTGAGGTTGTCTTTCCATTCTTCTAAATTTTTACCATGGGTAGGAGGTAGAATGGAGGTGGGCACATGGATGAACCGTGCACAATACTTCTTCCTCGAACACACAAAATATGATTTTGGACCCATCATCCACCACTATCATGACGGGAAGTGATGGAGTCATGGTATTGTCTTAAGTGAGTGCACCCAATGTATCTTGATACCAAATAATTTTGGGGAAATGATGAGTGTAATGCCCGTACTCCATGCATATGGCACATGCATGATTGGTGTGTAATGACTTATTACATGATGGTCTGGTCTTCTCTCCTAAAGGTGGAGGTGGGGACATTGGAATTTTTGGGGTATGCAAGAGAGCTTTCAACTCCTCTAACTCAGGGCACAAGTTGGTAGGTTTCCCGACTACTTCACACAAGGGACAGGGTGATCGTACCCTAGATGAGAAATAGTTTGAGGCTTCCACCTTCTTCCCTTTTTTCTTATTCCTCTTGTTGTCACCTATTGGTGTTGACACAGGCGTAGCTCATTTTGGGGTGGTTTTCTAGGGAGTGGCTACAAGATTTATGCTCATCGAGTTAATACCTAAGTTTTTTGACATGGCCAATGGGGTGAGATACCAGACAGGTATCACGAGAGCCAACTTTGGAAATGTAAGTGTTTCCATCAATTCATGTGATACAAAATTAGGTGGGGGGTATAAGAAGAGTGTCTTAGTGATAACATAGGGTAGGAACATAGAGTCAGTAATCGTAACACTAGGTGTGTCTAAAACACTTTCCTAATTTTGAGGGGTGTTTGATGAACTCATCATGCACACCTTGGTTGTTGGGGATGCAGGGGCAGCCTCTAGCAAAGGTGGGCCTCCAGGGTATGTACTAAGGAGTGTTGGTAGCTTGAATAGCCTTATTATGTGTTCATTAAAGGTTTTGATCAACCCTAGGGATGATCCTATGGAAGGTAACACACCATGAGGGGTGGTGGATGTATTTTACTTGTAGTACATGAGTTTTTTAGTTTTAATGGGTTTCCCGTCATGAGGGAGCATCATAATCTGAAATACTAGAGATGCAATTGCAATCATTTCATACATGTAGTTACAACTAAGAAGGATATTGCAATCCAACTGGGCACCCAAGACTTCTATATCGATGAGCACAGTTTTACCAGCGAGCTCATACAGAACATCTTGGAAAAGGCTTGTGGGAGCAGAGGGGAGCCCATCATATTCAATGAGAGTGATAGGTGATGCTTTGAGCTTAGGAGATCCCAATTTATGCAAATCCATTTTGGACATGATACATGTGGATGCTCCCTCATCAAATATGCAACTATGGATGTTAATGTTTTGAATGGTGAGGGGAATTAGGAAGGAGACTATCGATGGAAGACGTGGGGCAATGTTATCTAGATCAAAATCCATCAAATGAGAATTTACAGGGTCAATTGTGTCTAACGCGAAAAGTATGGATTTTCATTGGCTTGGGCATGTTTGTAGCACTTCCAATGTTTAAATAGCTAATGGTGATTGAGCTAAGTCATCTACTATGTTATAGTTGTGAGCATCCTTTGAGTTATGTCCTACTCGATGTAGAGTCTATTTGACCATTGATGGGGTGGTTTCCACAAGGGGTCAAAGGATCGTCAGAGTTGCTACATATGCTATATTGGTTATGGTGTATGGGTTCGTTTACGATGGAGTTTTGTAATCTTGGTTTCATGTTTGCAGGATAAATTCTTCCCCTTCTATGTAAATGTCTCAATTTGAGGTATTTTGGGAACTTCCTTGAGGAGGATTCTTATATTGTTCTTGCAGGGTTCATGTTGGGTATTTACCACTCCTTGGTGGGGAAGGGGTTCTACATTACTATAGTTTTTTGGTTCCCCCCCCCACCCCCCTTTTTCCCTCTATATTTCATCCCCTTCAACTCGAGGAGTTAAGGGAAATGATGGGTATAATGGCCATATTCCCTGCAAATAGAACAAGCATGGTTAGTCCATAGACTATTTTCTTGTTTTCCATTTTTCGATTATTATTAGTCTGACCCTCTGTTACACAATATTGTGTCACCATCCCTGCAATCCCCATCCTGCACATTGGAGGACCATTTCAGTGACTTCTGTGTATTTTCATACCTTGCAAAAAGTGTCATTGCATCCCTTGCCATGGGAAGAACATTTCCTCTGTTGACTATTCCTAGAGAAGGCTCTCAAAAACATATGATTTTGGGTCGGGATTGGTAGGTAGTTATGGCCTCGCGCCCATTGGCACTCTGTCTCAGTGGACTGCCCGTGCCGAGCTGTTTTTGGAAAGTTTTTTAAAATAGAAGTAAAGTTTCCATTCCCAATGACTTCGTGAGCGAAGTCAGCATGGTTTTTTCGACTGAATAATGTTGAATTCCTTCCTTTGGATTCTTGTTTCCTACATTTTAGCAACTCCCACAATGATAAGGCCTCCCTTCACCTTATGAGGGATCCCAAACCACCACCTCCTCTCCTATAAATACACCTTTCTCACATAGTTGTAGCTAGCTGAACAGTCCTTACTATAGCTGGTGTGAGAGTAAAGCAGAGAGGAATCCATTGTCGAGAGAGATTCTAGACCCATTTCTTCGCCAAGTCTAATCCCCGACGAATGCTTGAGAATCGTTTGACTGGACCTGTCAAAGGAGGCTGCAACATCAAGGCTCTTTTGGTTGTAAACTTATTCTCTCTACTTATTAATACATGACTGGTTTTTTGGTTCGCTTTTTGCGTTTGATGTGTTTAATATTTTTCAATACGTTTGATTCTCCTAGCACCATTATAGACGAAGGTGCGTTTGTTAGTATTTTTTTCTTCAACTACTTGGCAAGCTTTTGTTTCTCCATCGCTTGTGCCTATTACACAGAATATGTTGGCTTTTAACAGAGTAACTAGCCATCCGTTAGGGATCCTTCCGAAGTTGCCTATTACTTTGGGAGGTAAAACCATCTATATAGACGTGATGGTTGTCCAAGGCCCCTTGGATTTTAACTTACTCTTG
This sequence comes from Pinus albicaulis, assembly GCA_034641835.2. NCBI lineage: Eukaryota > Viridiplantae > Streptophyta > Pinopsida > Pinales > Pinaceae > Pinus > Pinus albicaulis. Next base: position 534,791,651 of record CM076571.1, on the reverse strand, counting down.
GGGCATGATTATAATTATGTCATGGGAGAGATTGTCTCTTCTCTCTTTCCTGTGATTTGTTTTCCACATGAAGGTCGGATTGTGACCATTGATCAGCCTTCATTTTCTGGTCCTGATGTGATATCTCATCCACCGTCATCCCTTCCTGGTCTTTACCTGCCATTTTTATCTTCCTCACCACAGGTTAATTATGTGGCCCCTTGTTTGTTTCTCTCATCCAGTGATAATGCTGTCAAGTACCATCTACTGGGGGAATTCGATCGCGATTTCCGAGATGTTTTTCTCCCATCAGATGAGAACCTCTTCGAAGCCATGACTTCTTATTCGACATGATGAGTTCTCATGTGGAGCATAGTTCATTTTCTTGTGTCAAGATCCTTAAAAAATGAAACAAGCTCTTATGAGGATAGTTTGTTTACTATCTCAACCTCATTAAAAAATGAAACAAGGTGTCGTGAGGATAGTTCTTTTACTGTGTCAACCTCGTTAAAAAATGAAATAGGTTCCCTTTTCAAGTCGAGTATTTCACCTGATCTCATAATTGAACCTTCACTCCATCCACCTTTCAGTAACTAGCAGACAACTCTGGTGAATGGACTGAAGCATGGGGGGCATGTACCTCGAATTAAGTCACCATGCTAGGGGCATGCCCACTTTTCAAGCATAGTTTATCTTTTTTTCAAGCTTGTGTAAAAATGAAACCAATCCCAAGAATAGTTTACCTTTTTTTTCAAGCTTGTGTAAAAATGAAATCATTCTTATTTTTGGCTTGGTGTGATTTGCGAGCAAGTTTTCCTGCTTATTGTGTCGTTACTTATTTTTCAGATTTATATCACTCCTTATTTTCCTCAAATATTAAGGTTGTACTTGCGTGTTTTTTTACTAGAAAGACATTTTTATTACATCACATATCAACATATTCCTAGACGAATGGATGCGTTAACTGATACAATAGCCAATTTTGTATTAGATAGACATTTGCGTAATTTGTAAAACATCATCATCACATGATGAGATTCATACAGGAAAATAAGTTCAAAAAATATGTATGTTTTGGTTACATCCTAAGACATCATGTCTCTAAGAAAATATGCATAAATAAAGCCTAGGTGTCTAGTCAGCATGATGGTCATGGTAGCATGTCATTGCCTATACGAGTCACCTCAATAAGCGGTGAACACAGTTCGACACCCCTGTAGTGTGCCTCTGGTACGTGCGAGGAACATCATCAAATCTCGCATAGTCATGAATTCCATTGGAGAGTCCCTCCAGGTTGCGTACGATTTCCTCCTCCTCGTTTCCATCACCATGAGGGGCCACATAAAAATTACGAGGAATCCTCCGTGCTATTGGATACATTCCTGCAGGTCTTTTTGGGTCAACATCTGCAAATACATGGATTAACTTCAGAGCATACATAATAAAAAAATCATAATACTCATCAAAATCAAAAAATGAGTCTTACCCAATGCTTCATCCCAATCCTCTCCTGATGGGAGTGGGAGATCTGCATCATCGGTAAATTCCGTGCTAGAATAGGGCCAGTCCTCCATGACAATCAGTTGTCGGTGGAGCCACTCAAAGAACTCCCATATCAAAGACATCTATTGACCGGCCCCCCCCCCCCCGATCTTGGCATCAAAGTCGCCCAACAGACCATCTGTGGCTCTTGGGCTGGTGGTGTAGGAACCATCACTTCCTAACGTTGGAAAATCGGTAACCGTTCCAAGATGAATGGTACCAATATGGAACCATAGCCGAACTGTTTCAGCTTACCGTTCTTGCATTTTTTCAACTGGCGTTTCATATTGATCGTTACTACCTCTACCTAGTTGTAGAGAGTTGGTTCCATGCAATCTATTGCAAGAAGTAGCTGTGTTTTTGTGGCCTCATGCGGAGCCTGAGACCCAACAGCTCGCGTGATGGTGTGCAACACTACTTTTAGTGCCAAATCAAGAATGGTTTGGATATCCACCTTCCCGCTTTTGGATCCTTTCTTGCCCCTCGACACACTCTGTCGATGACCATGCTCATTTTTTCCATTGTGGGCCGGGTACCTGTCAGGATTGGTACTTCCCCCCTTCGTGACAATCCAGTTATGAAGTAAATATCTGAGACCTCAATTTCTAGTTCCTGATCGTGAATTATGAATCTTTCCTGATCAATGTCTCATACACTGATCAAGTACTGTAATAGCTCCGGTTGAGCTCGGATACATGGTGCCATGAAGAAATTTTTAAGCCCGCAGTCCCTAAGAACGTCCATGCATCTTACATTGCCCAAGTCCTGCTCAACTTCTTCACTATGTTCTCTTTCCTTCCATTCGATCACCATTTTTCTCTTTCACACATGCAAAAACATCAATGGGGTCATCATTAGTCAAATCATTTTCTATTTGAGTGTTTAAAATGGGCTAATTGTTTGAATTTACAAGCTAAAATTCGTGGCCGCGGTTGGCGCGCCCTCGTTTGAATTCAAGGCAGGTTGGCGCGAGTCCGTGCCTGAAACCCATGCCAACCACCGCGCCCTAATTTATGCAAGAAACCCTCCACAGATCTAAAAATGGGTTGCAGGCAATGAAAACTATATCAAAATGCAGGAAAGGATATGAGTTCTTACCTGGAAAAGAAAGATTCACGCTTTGCCTTCTGGATTGTCCGTTGTCAACTCCGTAAAATCAAAGTGAGAAAAGGTAAAAAGTGCTCACAAGAGGTAAAAGTGGAACGTAATTTATTTTACCATTTTTTTCCTTTTATAAACTTTTCAGAACCCAAATTAGGTTTTTGAGCATATTTTTCGATTATTTTTCTATTTTATTTCTAAAATTGGGTTTTACGTGCGTCTCTTGTGCAGCAAAGGGTCCTCAATGTGATGACGATGAAGTGATGAGTTGTATTTTATACTTTTCCAGACTCGGTAAAAACACAAAAAAGTCACCCCTCTGGAGTCATCTTTCAACTCTTTTCTGACTCTCGAAAATTGAAAAGATTTTCGAGACTCTTGTCATTTTGAACTCGTTAAAGGCTGCGAAATGATATCTACCCAGTATACGTTTACCCATTTTTCGAGCTGGGATATATTATTTACGAAAAAGGAATACCTTAGCCTATCGCGACTAAGAGGTTCTCTCAGAAATAGTTTTCTACCTTTTCGGATCTGTGAGACTACCTACGAAAGGGAACCTGTTGAAGTTTTGTTTTCTGCTTCTTTTCAAACTCTATAAATATGAAAAGATGTTGAGTTCTTCCTTTGTCAGACTCGTTAAAACCTAAATGACATCGGAAACCATCTCCATGACGTAACCGAGTTCCTCCTTCCTAGGGCTTGTAAAATGTACTAGGATGGATTTGTCCGAAGGAAAAACTTACAAGACAAGCATATGCTATCCCCTTCAAGCTTGTTTCCAAAAATAATTGGGGTACTCGCCAGCAATGGTGGGGGATGTTAGCTCCCTGTAATAAGCAAGATTAGCAAAAGTCCGACCACAGGGAGAACATCATTTCAACCACTTTGGGATTCTAGGATCTAGCCCTCCTAAATTCGGAGAGGGATCTCTCCAATAAGTTGCAAATATGGATTTGTCTTTGAAAGTTTATGGTAATGATGTTAGGCTAGTTATGAAGGCCAAGGGTTTGTTTTGTTTTTGGATGGTTGAGCATGATTATTATTTGAGGAGAAATTTCTAAGTGCAAATAATAATCTTCGGCCAAAAAGAAAGACAAATTGCAAGTTTTAGTCCATTGGGCTATGGAGTCATAATAGGGTTTAATTGAAACAATCAAGTTCAAGAGTGGTCCATGGGGCAAGTCAACTATGTCTAAGGATCTCTTTAAAGTTAATTTATGGAATGAAATGATACAACAAGAAGGGGAAATTAAACAAATGAAGAAAAAAGAGCGGCCCAAGATCTGGTAAGTACTTTGAAACTAGCCAACTTTTGACAAACACTTAAGAAAGACATAAAAGCAATCCAGGATCTGGTAAGTACTTCGAAACTAGCCAGCCTTTGATACACTTTCAATAGAAAACATATAAAAACAGAGGGAAACTTGAAGGCAACTGTTGGAGTAGAAACTAGCAGGTTGGGCTCACCACAAATCCTCTCCTAGCTTTGCTTTACTTGGTAACTTTCAAGACAAACACAAAGATAACAAAGAATGGTTTAAGATCTGGTAAGTACTTCGAAACTAGCCAGCTGTCAACACATTCCAAGGGAAACTTTCAGACAATCTTTGGGGATAAAACTGGGACCAGGGCTTACCATATCTTCCTTAGTTCATCTCTAATTAACAAGAAATGAAAATATCATTCAAGAATAACAATTAGCTAAGACAGGAGGACGAGGGAACGCTAGCATTCCTACTGCTTGAACTGAATTAAATCATTCCCAAATAACACAAATTGGAAGAAAACATTTAGATAAAGCTTATCAGTCAGAGAAGGGTACTGATATACAGGAAATCCTAACTCTATGCATGTTTTTGTTTATAAGAGAAGATGAACAAAATGAAAACAGAAATAAAATAACAATTTACAATAAGAAATAACATCACCGTCAACATAGACCAGGATCCCATAAATCAGCTTGTATTGATGCTTCAAACCAGTTACAGCTTTAAGTCCAATGTTTCAAGTTAGCAATCATATTCACTACTCAGCCTAACTTATCTATCACAAGCAGAGCTCCAAGAGCCAGTGAACACTATTTACAATTAGGAGTTTCAAGCTCAATTATATTTCAAAGTTCTGGAACCCACATTTTCTCATCTTCTACAACAGTATTTATAGAAGGATGAGGAGGTGGGGGAGGATAAAAGATCTCTCAAGTTAATTAATATAGATTAATGACTTCTTGGCCTTTGAGGGGCTTGATGGATAAGTTTACAGGTGTTTTTCTGTATTAATGTTTTACATTTAAGATCTAAACTCGGTGGGAGCTTTTGTTGACTTTTGAGGCTCTGTTCAGGATGTAATAACTCTGCTGATATTTTTTTGCATTAAGTTCATTTGGCAGAATTAATTGTTTGGCTGTGCTGAGGCAAATATCTTTTCTCTGATCAATAAATTTGGCCTCTATTTGAATGCTTTGAGGCACAGCTGGCATTGTGGTAGCTGAGAGGAATCAATTTTCCTCAGATGTGGCAGTGGAGGCCTTCTGTCTAATAGATATTTTTTATTTTCCTTTAATTCTGTTTAAATTTGGAGCATTAGGCTTTTGATAATCAATCTTAGTCGTAATCCCCCAAATTGTCTTCAATCTTCTGTTCTGTTGTGTTTTGTCTTCAACACTGATACTCTTTTAATGTGATTCTGTGTGTCTTGTTGATGTGTAGGGCCGCACAGGGCTCGTGAGGCATCAATGTCCATGAAGCATTGATGAGACGTGGAAATTGAGCCCATGGATGGCTTCCCTTTAATGAATCAAAGGCGTGAGAATCGTCATTCCTAGCCTTCGGCTTTTTCTTCAATATAATGGAAAACCATTAATCACCTACAAAACATAAACTATTTAAGAAATCCTGCGATTATTGGGTAAAACTGCTTAGAAGGCTGCGGGGAGGAGCGTGGCCATTGGATGGCATTATCTAACGGTGTAGATCTATTCGTGGAGGTTAAAAGAAGGGTAGAGGGAGAAATAAGTCAGAACCATTGATCGCGCAGAGATCAACGGTGGGGATTACGCGTTAAAATCCTCTTGGTGGAAGGTGGAGGGCGATGAAACCATGAGGGAAAGATCTGGGACCGTTCGATCTGGACACGTGGACTGTCCAGATCCAATCGGAGGGTCGCAATCGGCGGGGGAAAAACAAATGTTAAAAAAGCACCCGATGAAAAGATTCGATGCCATCAAATGTAGACTATCGATCTGCAGATCAGATCGATGGTGGGAGATGCACCGAGAGATCGCAATTGGTGATTTTGAATAAAACTTTTTAAAAGAGCCAATAGAAAAAATCCGATGCGATGATTTTGGGGCAGTCGATCTGCAGATCAAATCGACGGTGGAGGATGGATCGAGGACTGTTGATTAGAGGTGGCATGAAATGGAAACGCGCCTAACAAAAATTTGCGATGTGATATTGCACGGGCCGTTTGATCGGCCCAATGATCAACGGTAGAGATGGTTTGAGATATGTGCCAGCGGAAAACTCTTCAAACCATATGAAAAACCCAAAAAATTAATATATACAAATTTTATATGCATCCGGGCAGGATATATATTTATAATATGGCTTGGCGCCCATCTGCGGGGCCTTGGTCTTTATGAAATGTAATATGCCCGGGGCCTATCTAAGAGGGCCAATCTTATATACACCGTTAGATAATGCCATCCAATGGCCACGCTCCTCATTAGGGGAATTTTGAGGTCTAAAATGGGCCTCCTAAGGAAATTGTAAAATAATAGTGGAAAAAATCAAAGAAGATTTGATGACATCATCAAATTTTAGAGGGAAAAATGAAAAAACTACTTTTTGAACTCATATTTTCAACTTATCTCCCAATTTTTTTACTCAAATTTCGAGTGGGAGTACTCGTTGGATGTGAAATTTAATTCCTCATCCAAGGAGTACCCATGTTTTATACTTTCAATGAACCCTTCTACATGAAAAATCCAAAATACATAAAAAAACGTGATTACAATCACGTTTTTTAAGTATTTCTCATTTTTCGTGTAGTAGGAGCCATCGAAAGTATGCAACATGGGTACTCCTTGGATGAGGAATTAATTTTGCATCCAACGAGTACTCCCACTCGAAATTTGAGTAAACAATTTGGGAGATAAGTTGAAAATATGAGTTCAAAAAGTAGTTTTTTCATTTTTCCCTCTAAAATTTGATGATGTCATCAAATCTTATTTGATTTTTTCCACTATTATTTTACAATTTCCTTAGGAGGCCCATTTTAGACCTCAAAATTCCCCTAATGAGGTTGGGATCGATCTTTCAATCTACCGATTGGACTTTTTAAAAAACATTGTATGGGCGCGTTAGACCAAAACTTAGGATAAAAGGGTTTTTTTATTTTTCAAAGGAAAATGTCAATCGGAAGGGTTTATTCACAATGTTTTAGTGCCGGATGTCGGCACAAGGGTTTATGAAGTAGTGATATGATCGGGTGTTATGTATAAAGGGCTTAATCGCATCAGAGGCTTCCATATAAGAAAATGACTTGTGCGCTCGGATTTTTCCGATGCGATAGGCGCTCAAATGGCTTAGTGCTTGGTTCCAGCACTAAAGAATATGGAGGGGAAGTGGTTAAGACTTTAGCCCAAGGGGGCTTAAGCTTGTGGTAAAAAACATATCTTTTATGAAATTTTCCAAGTCTTTTCAATGGATTTGGGGGTTTCGGCAGAGTTAAAAAGTGGGTTTTAAACTCTGTAGGGTGGATTTTATGAAGGGAAAAATGAAACAAAAGAAAAAATAGAGGAAGTTTATGGGAATAAAAAGGGGTAAAAATGGATGCTAGTTTTGAAGTGGAGGGAAGCGAAAAATGGCTTTTGCAGCAGTTCTTTCTCATGAAATCAGCAGAATTTCTGAGTTTGGAAAGGAAACAGCAATGAAGATTGAAACAAGGGCATGATGTCTTCAAGAGTCTTCAAGAGATAAAAAAATTTAGTAATAAAACTTGTTCCTTGAAGGCTCCAAAAATGTTTTAGCCACCATTTGATATGACAAATTTTATTGGTGGCTAACAGTGGCTCCTCTTGGGGATGGTGCCTTCTTGAAAGCATCAAGAACTTCAGACCTACATTCTCTGGAAGGCTGATCAATGCCTCATCCATTGGGATTCCTTTCTTTGATTGAATGATCTTCTTTGCTCTGAAACATATTAGTAGCCATGAAAAGCAATGGATCTTTCATCAACACAAGCTTTCTACCTACCTAATCCTACTGATCTAACATTTTTTCTTCATTAGAGTGCACTTGGATTGGCAAACTCTTTTACAAAATTTTATTCTTTTGAAAGCATAAAACTAATCTAATTCTACTCCTTATTTCTCCATGAACTCAGATTAAACAGTTGAGTCCATATGCTTCTCTACCTAATCTACTAATCTGTTAGGATTAAACAGTCTAATAGATTTTTATTCTCTAATTTCTACAACAGAAATTTAAAAGCATACAAGTTAGGATTAAACAGTCCAACTTGTTGTTGATCTATGGCATAAAACAAGCTGCACATAGATATTATTTTGCAGAAAATTAAATCAAAATGGAAGGCTTAAGATCTGAAAGTTCAAAGCACTTCCTCCTTCTTTTCTTCAGCTCTGTTTTTACTCTTGCTTTGAGCTGTTTTTATTTTATCAAGTGGTTCAGATTTTGAGCTGATTAGAACCAGCTATTCCTCTGTTTTGACTCAGAAATTTAAGCAGATTTGATTCATTCATGTTTTGGAAACATGGGTTCATATTTTGAGCATGTTTGAACCTTTAATTTCTAGCCTAATCTACCTACTGATAAGCCAAGATTAAATAGTTTGGCAAATCGAATTCACTATCTTATCAGCAGAAAATTTAAAGCTAATTAGTCATGATTAGGCTGTATGACTAATTAGAAGTGTGTTTTGTAGGAGTGGCATTTAAGCTTGCACACTTTCAGATTTGTTTCTCTTTTTGTTGGTATGGGGCTGTACCTTTATTGTTTTTACAATCTGCCCTCTTTTCTTTCTTTCTTTCTTTTTGTATTTTTGATTTTTATAAATTTGAATGCAATGATGGGAGAAATATGTATAATGGAAAAAAGATAAAAAGGCTTTCAGAACATGACATGGATCAAGAGAAGTAATGTTTGAGCATCCTGCCATTGACAGGACCTCCAAACAATTTTGCTCCGTTCAACTCTTGTAAGGAAAAGGCATTATTACCAGTAGCTGAATGAATAGAGTAAGGGCCAAACCATAAGTTGTCAAATTTTCCATGCTTGCCCTTGTCTTCCCTCCTTGAGTTCCACTTTAAAACTCTGTCCCCAACCTTGAAATTGATGGCCTTTGTTCTTCTGTCAAAAATCTTTTTGATGTTGTTCTGCTTTTGCAATGCTTTGTTATAAACCTCCTCTCTGGTTTGATGAAGATGAATGGTTTGATTTATCCTCCTGATCATGTCATTATCTTCAGTTTGCAACTCTTGAATCAACTTCATAACTGGCACACCAAGGCTGGTTGGAAAAATTGCATCAGTGCCATACACAAGCTGGTAGGGTGACATGCTAATGGATTTCTTTAAAGTTAATCTGTCAGCCCAAAGTGCATGAACAAGTTTTGTGTGCCATGACTTCTTGTTGTCCTCCGACAGTTTCTTGATTATGTTCACTAAACTCTTGTTTGAGGATTCTGCAAGTCCATTACCTTGTGGGTAATAGGTCGTGGAATGCCCCAATGTTATCTGATACTTGTGACAGAACTCAACCATATTCTTTGATCCAAATGCTACTACATTATCAGTGATGATCTTGGTAGGGCAACCAAATCTAGAGAGAATATTATTCTCTATGAATTTTATGATAACAGAATCATTGGCTTGCCTACAAGGAATGGCTTCTATCTATTTAGTGAAGTAGTTTGTGGTAGTGAGAATCCATCTATGCTGGGCAGAGGATGGTGGATGGATTTCACCTATGAAGTCAAGTCCCCACTGTTGAAAAGGGGCTTCAACAGTGATTGGATGCAGAGGCAAGGGTAGCAGCTTCCTTTTGAATTCAAAAATTTGGCATTTATGGCAGGCAATGATCATCTTGTGTACATCATGAAAGAGAGTAGGCCAATAGTAACCAGCCCTCAAGATCTTGTTGGCTGTTGTTTTCCAGTATAAGTGGCCTCCACACTCTCCTTCATGGAACTCGTGTTTAACCTTCTCTGCATCATACTCAGGCAAACATTTAAGCAATATACAACTTGCATTTTTCCAACAAAGACATCTATCTATGATGCAATAGTTTACAGCTTTCAATTTCAAAAACCTTGCCTTTTTTTTTGATAAACCGGGAGGTGTATTCAAATTCAGCAAAACATAAAGAATATCAACATACCAAGAGGAATTCATAAAATGGTCTTCAACAATGGGAGTTGAGATTTCCTCTTGATCATCTAAAGCATTAATCATATTAATATCAAGAACTTCAAAATTGGATTCAGCCATTAATCTAGCCAGACCTTGGCCTTTGATCAACTTAGTGGGTTTTATCTCTAAATCATATTCAAGGATAACATCAATCCACTAAGCTTTGAGAAAATAATCTAAGCTTGAAAGAATCATCATCGATTTCATTTATGTCAAAGTAATCATTCAACTTATCCACATGTTGTGATGTGGTTGTAGCATTACTGGCATCATACAATGGAATTTTGGACTGATAGTCCTATGGAAGATTGACTAATGGTACAGGAAGGACTAAGGGAGCATACCATGCTGCCATGATATGTAGTGGGGGTGGATTCACAAGAGGTGGATTAACAAAAGGAAAAGTGGGTTGGATTGGAGTGGTGTGAACAGTGGATGTTGGATGAACAGATGTGGATGGACCAGGGATATATTGTTGAGCTGATCTTGGATGAGAGACACCTAAATTGAGAAGGAAATGTAAATCGGGTGTTTTTGTCTCTCTACCACTAGGATGTTCACTTTTTTCAGGAGATGAAAGTGAAGACTCAAAATCTAGCTGAATTATATCATCAAGTGACCTAGTTCTAAAAGGATTTACTAAGTCATCTTGTGCCTATTATAGAGCTGAAAGGTTTTCAGGAACTGAATTATCTCTCAAGGGTGATCTGAAAACAATTGAAAATTTTATCTTAGGGGACTTCCTAGGGATACTTTCTGGGTTATCAACTATCTCAGGTGGGTTAGGGTTAGGATGGGCTCTAGTATGAATCTTTCTAGGAGCCACTATGCTATGTTTTCAGACCCAATTAAACAAGAAAAGTTCAACCAGATATGACAGTATTTAAGAGGTTAAATAATCTATTTTACACAAAATTCAATCCTACAGTCCTCTAACTGAGTTTTAAACGATGTTATAATGACAAAGGTTCTTCCCAGTGGAGTCTTAAGGGCTGTTAAGGATTGTGGAGTCGCCAAGTGGAAGTTTTTAGCTCTTTTGGAGGTAAAAGGTTTTATGGTCCACCACCATGTTTATCAAATACCAATCTGAAATATTTTTGGGTTTTCTGAGTTATTTTTCAGTCCTATTGGTTGTTAAGAGTATCCTAAATTTGTTTCAAAACTTAGCTACGATTATGAGACAAAAACAGTTTACTCTTATGGCTAAGCTAGTTGATCTTTCAAGGTTTGATAAGGTCTTATGAGAATCCTAGGGTCTGCCTAGTTTGTCACTGATTCAAACAAGTTTTATCATGATTACCATTGCTTGGTAGTGCTTGAAAAGGGCTTCTTGTACTCAAGGGGTCTTTAGAATGAATTTTTACTCAGATTCCCCAGCGGAGTTGCCAGAAATGTTAGTTGTTGGTGGCTCAGCTGGCCAATATGCCAAAGGTTTAGTGAGTAAAGGGGTTTCTGATATATTTAAAGTTTTCAACAAGAAAATAACTCAAGGTCTCCAGCGGAGTCGCCAGAAATGTTAGCTCCCTGTAATTAGCAAGATTGGAAAAAGTCCGACCATAGGGAGAACATCGTTTCAACCACTTTGGGATTCTAGGATCTAGCCCTCCTGAATCCGGAGAGGGATCTCTCCAATAAGTTGCAAAGATGGATTTGTCTTTGAAATTTTATGGTAATGATGTTAGGCTAGTTATGAAGGCCGAGGGTTTGTTTTGTTTTTGGATGGTTGAGCATGATTATTATTTGAGGAGAAAGTTCTAAGTGCAAAGAGTTTCAAAGGTGTGAAGTTGCAAGAAGTAGAACAAGCTTCGGCCAAAAAGAAAGACAAATAGCAGGTTTTAGTCCATTGGGCTATGGAGTCATAACAGGGTTTAATTGAAACAATCAGGTTCAAGAGTGGTCCATGGGGCAAGTCATCTATGTCTAAGGATCTCTTTAAAGTTGATTTATGGAATGAAATGATACAATAAGAAGGGGAAATTAAACAAATGAAGAACAAAAAGCAGCCCAAGATCTGGTAAGTACTTTGAAACTAGACAGCCTTTGACAAACACTTAAGAAAGACATAAAAGCAATCCAAGATCTGGTAAGTACTTCGAAACTAGCCAGCCTTTGATACACTTTCAATAGAAAACATATAAAAACATAGGGAAACTTGAAGGAAATTGTTGGAGTAGAAACTAGTGGGCCAGGCTCACCAAAAATCCTCTCCTAGCTCTGCTTTACTTGGTAACTTTCAAGACAAACACAAAGATAACAAAGAATGTTCTAAGATCTCGTAAGTACTTCAAAACTAGCCAGCTTTCAACACATTCCAAGGGAAACTTTCAGACAGTCTTTGGGGATAAAACTGGGACCAGGGCTTACCATATCTTCCTTAGTTCATCTCTACTTAACATGAAATGAAAATAACATTCAAGAATAACAATTAGCTAAGACAGGAGGATGAGGGAACACCAACATTACTACTGCTTGAACTGAATTAAATCATTCCCAAACAACACAAATTGGAAGAAAACATTTAGATAAATCTTATCAGTCAGAGAAGGGTACTGATATACAGTAAATCCTAACTCTATGCATGCTATTCTTTATAAGAAAAGATGAACAAAATGAAAATAGAAATAAAATAACAATTTACAATAAGAAATAACATCACTGTCGACATAGACCAGGATCCCATAAATCAGCTTGTATTGATGCTTCAAACCAGTTACAGCTTTAAGTCCAATGTTTCAAGTTAGCAATCATCTTCACTACTCAGCCTAACGTATCTATCTCAAGCAGAGCTCCAAGAGCCAGTGAACACTATTTATAATCAGGAGTTTCAAGCTCAAGTATATTTCAAAGTTCTGGAACCAACCTTTTCTCATCTTCTACAACAGTATTTATAGAAGGATGAGGAGGTGGGGGAGGATAAGAGATCTCCCAAGTTAACTAATACAGATTAATGACTTCTCAGCCTTTGAGGGGCTCGATGGATAATTTTACAGGTGTTTGTTTGTATTAATGTTTTACATTTAAGATTTAAGCTCGGTTGGAGCTTTTGTTGACTTTTGAGGCTCTGTTCAGGATGAAATAACTCTGCTGATATTTTTTTGCATTAAGTTCATTTGGTATAATTAATTGTTTGGCTACGCTGAGGCAAATATATTTTCTCTGATCAATAACTTCGACCTCTGTTTGAATTCTTTTAGGCACATGTGGCTTTGTGGTAGCTGAGAGGAATCAATTTGCCTCAGATGTGGCGGTGGAGGCCTTTTGTTTGGTAGATCTTTTTTATTTTCCTTTAATTCTATTTAAATTTGGAGGATTAGGCTTTTGATAATCAATCTTAGCCATAATCCCCCAAATTGTCTTCAATCTTCTGTTCTGTTGTGTTTTGTCTTCGACACTGATACTCTTTTAATGTGATTTTGTGTGTCTTGTTGATGTGCAGGGCCGCACAGGGCTCGTGAGGCATCAATGCTCATGAAGCATTAACGAGACATGGAAATTGAACCCATGGATGGCTTCCCTTTAATCAATAGGAGGCGTGAGAATCGTCATTCCCAGCCTTCGGCTTTTTCTTCAATATAATGGAAAACCATTAATCACCTGCAAAACATAAACTATTTAAGAAATCCTGCGATTATTGGGTAAAACTGCTTAGAAGGCTGTGGGGAGGAGCGTGGCCGTTGGATGGCATTATCTAATGGTGTAGATCTGTTCGCGGAGGTTAAAATAAGGGTAGAGGGAGAAATAATTCAAAACCATTGATCGCGCAAAGATCAACGGTGGGGATTATGCGTTAAAATCCTCTTGGTGGAAGGCGGAGGGCGATGAAACCATGAGGGAAAGATCTCGGACCGTCCGATCTGGACACGTGGACGGTCCAAATCCAATCAGAGGATCGCAATCGGCGAGGGAAAAACAAATGTTAAAAACGCACCCAATGAAAAGATCCAATGCGATCAAATGTAGACCGTCAATCTGTAGATCAGATCAACAATGGGAGATGCATCGAGAGATCGCAATTGGTGGTTTTGAATAAAAAATTTTAAACGAGCCAACATAAAAACTCTGATGCGATGATTTTGGGGCTGTCGATCTGTAGATCAGATCGACGGTGGAGGATGGATCGGGGACCGCTGATCGGAGGTGGCATGAAATGGGAATGCGCCTAACAGAAATTTTCGATGCGATATTGCGTGAGCCGTTTGATCGGCCCAATGATCAACGGCAGAGATGGTTTGAGATATGCACCGGTGGAAAATTCTTCAAACCATATGAAAAACCCAAAAATTTAATATATACAAATTTTATATGCATCGAGGCGGGATATATATTTATAATATGGCTTGGCGCCCGTCTGCGGGGCCTTGGTCTTTATGAAATGTAATATGCCCGTGGCCTATATAAGAGGGCCAATCGCAATCGGAGGTTGGGCTCGGTCTTTCAATCTACCCATTGGACTTTTTAAAAAACATTGTATGGGCACGTTAGACCAACACTTAGGATAAAAGGGTTTTTTGATTTTTCAAAGGAAAATGTCAAATCGGAAGGGTTTATTCACAATGTTTTAGCGCCGGATGCAGGCACAAGGGTTTATGAAGCAGTGATATGATCGGGTGTTATGTATAAAGGGCTTAATCGTATCGGAGGCTTCCATATAAGAAAATGACTTGTGTGCTCGGATTTTTCCGATGCGATAGGCACTCAAATGGCTTAGCGCTTGGTTCCAGAACCAAGGCGTATGGAGGGGAAGTGGTTAAGACTTTAGCCCAAGGGGGCTTAAGCCTGTGGTAAAAAACGTATCTTTATGAAAATTTCCAAGTCTTTTCAATGAATTTGGGGGTTTCGGCAGAGTTAATAAGTGGGTTTTAAACTCTGTAAGGTGGATTTTATGAAGGGGAAAATGAAACAAAGGAAAAAATAGAGGAAGTTTATGGGAATAAAAAGGGGTGAAAATGGAGGTTAGTTTTGAAGTGGAGGGAAGCGAAAAATGGCTTTTGCAGCAGTTATTTCTCATGAAATTAGTAGAATTTCTGAGTTTGGAAAGGAAACAACAATGAAGATTGAAACAAGGGCATGATGTCTTCAAGAGTCTTCAAGAGATAACATTTTTTAGCAATAAAACTTGTTCCTTGAAGGCTCCAAAAATGTTTTAGCCATCATTTGATATGACAAATTTTATTGGTGGCTAACAGGGGAAAATGGAACCAGTTCTGAGTCGTGTCAGTAGTATGTCGCTCTTGAACATGACACTCATCTGCATTCATGTTGGGTTGGGGACATCTCATTTCGTCATTTTTTCCTCCATGGGTTTCAGTAATATGTTTTGACCTCTCATCTGCTCTTTTCCACATCATCATGACCTCATATCCCTTGATGTCAAATACTGCCAAATTCCAGAGTAGTGTCGCCGATATGTTCAAGAGAAGTTTCCTTTTGCAGTTTTCAACCTCTGATCCTCTTTTCAGTCTTGATTCACTATCATCTTATTCCTATATCTCGTGTCGATGATGTGGGAAAAATTATGGCCCTCCTTCGACCAAGCTACTTCCTGTTGACTTCAGCTCATTATCTAGGAAGCTGATCTAGAGACTCCCTTCCAGTACCTTGGAGCTTACATGCCTCAATGGCAAGTTCTTCACATTTGAGGACAGGTCCTCATCATTAGATTTCGATCGAGTGATTGCGCGGATGTTCGATGCCATGTCACTGTTCACATTTCGTGGATTGTACTTGTTGTACATTGAGAGCCATTGTCCTTATTGGTGGTTTCTCTCATGCCTGTTAACAGCTTTCATCATTGGTTGATAATCAGGTGATTTTCTTGCATGTTCGACTTCAACTCACTTATTCACATGCTTGAATTTGTACTTGTTCGGGTCGAGGAGGAGTGCAATACCCTGGGTTTTGTATGATAAAATCCATGCTGTGAAATATTTTGGTTTATCATGACTATATGCATGACTCTTTTGATTGGATGGTTGCGACCATACCTGAGTCTATTTATTGATCCTTCTTGCTGGATGGTTGCATCCATGCCCCGGATCTCATCTTTATATGTACTCTATTATGGATGCCTTCTCCCATGCCACATTTTCATGTATCAGAGATATTAGTTGTATTTGTACTTGCAGGTCTTCCGACAACGGTGTTTGGTTTGAACACATTCTCGTAAAGCATTTCACTCCTCCCTCTCTCTCGGACCTCATGATTTAGGGGGCATATTTTACACAATATTTTGTCACCATCCCTGCAATCCCCATCCCGAACATTGGAGGACCATTTCAGTGACTTCTGTGTATTTTTATACCTTAAAAAAAGTGTCATTGCATCCCTTTCCATGAGAAGAACATTTCCTCTGTTGATTATTCTTGGAGAAGGCTCTCAAAAACATATGATTTTGGGTCAGTGCTAGTAGGCAATTATGGCCTTGCACCCATAGAGAAATTAGCATTGGACCTCGTGCCCATTGGCGCTCTATCTCAGTGGACTGCCCATGCTGAGCTATTTTTGGAAATTTTTTAAAAATAGAAGCGAAGTTTCAATTCCCAACCACTTTGTGAGTGTAGTCAACATGGTTTGTTCGACTGAATAAAGTGAAAGTCCTTCCTTTGGCTTCTTGTTTCCTACATTTGAGAAACTCCCCAAAGGATAAGGTCTCCCTTCCACTTATGAGGGATCCCAAACCACCTCCTCTCCTCCTATAAATACACCTTTCTCACATAGTTGTAGCTAGCTAAACAATCCTTACTATAGCTGGAGTGAGAGTAAAGCAGAGAGGAATCCATTTTCGAGAGAGAGTCTAGACCCATTGCTTCGCGAATTATAATCCCTGACGAATGCTTGAGACATGTTTGACTGGACACATCGAAGGAGGCTGCAATGTCAAGGCTCTTTTGGTTGTAAACTTATTCTCTCTACTTATTAATACATGACTAGTTTTTTGGTTCCCATTTTGCGTTTGATGTGTTTAATCTTTTGCAATACATTTTATTCTCCTTGACCAATTAAATATTTATGAATGAAAGTATGTTTTCGTATGTTGTCACTGTTCTCTAATCCTTATGCAGGTACACGGATATTTCTACTGAAGAACCGCGACATGTGAAGATGAATATCAGAAGATCGCTGCCACAAGCTATGATAAGGGCGTTGGAAAAAAGGTAGGTCATCTATCCCAACTCATTTTCATTCATAAACTAGGAATTCAAAGGATTAGCATGTTCCCTTGTTTCTAGACCCACTCCAGGGCTAGAGGGATCACCTCTGTCTGCAGAGGGGATTTACCTGCACAACACCCTCGTTTTGGTTATGGTTGGGTTTTCCCCGAGTCGGTGCCCGCAAAGGTTCTTGTTGGTTGCTACCCCCCTATGCAAGTTCCAATTTTTTTTTGTTCTTTCCTTTCTTCCTTGTGGAGTTAGGTTGGTTTGTTGTGTTCAGCTGTTCAAATGATTTTATTTTATTTTTAGGGAAAGAAGCTTGCATGAAATTCAACCCAAAATTAGGTTGGTATTGGTAGGTTATTCTATTCTAGTGCTAGAAAATGGTAGTAGGATTCTGTTGTCCTGGGTTGGCATATGTGCTCTAAGAAGTGGAAACCACATTTTTGGTGCTACTATGATACTAAATTCCTTGCAAGGGAAGGTACTAACCACCCTGCATGAGAGGCTATTGGCCACCCTAGATGGGAGGGTATTGGCTTCCCTGCATAGAAATATTCTGTGTAGGTGCAGGTTGATTGGGATAATATCCCATGTTGGGTGGTGTTCATGTTGAAAATGTGGGACCATATGGTTGGTAAGTGGTTTGGCCATCGTACACATTTCCGAATTGATAGAAAGTGTTTCGAGGTTGATTTTGGGCTATGGTTCTAATGAAATCGTCTGTAGTACTACATACTCTTAGTAGCTTTGGTCTAAAATACTTTAGGAAAGGTGCATGTGGGATGACATGGTAGAGGTATCCGGATCATGTGCATATGAGCTAAAATTGTTGATCTTTTCTAATAGCCTCTTCCTTATTTTGAGGGTATGCAGAAGTGACATCTTTTGATATTTTTGAAGTGAGGGATTTCAAGAACAAGTCGAGGAGGACATTTGATTCTATATGAGTCTTGCAAAATCTATGAAAATTTTGCCAATCATGGATATGGTATGAAATATGCATGGTTGAAATTTTTTGAAATGGGTGAGAAGCTCCAATCCTGAGTCCTAGCGGATTTGGAGTTGGAAAAATATGACAAAATCCCTGTAACAAAAGTCAAAGGTTCTGTGGGAACTTGAGGCCTTCACCAATGATGTTGTTGGATGAGCAACAAAGGAAAAAGGTCATAACATGGTTTTCAAGGACTTCCCCTTGTTTCCCTTCAAATTTTTGAATATACAAATGTAACTTGGTGAGAATGGGTGGCCAATTCTAACCATGTGTAATGGGGTTGTTGGTTAACTCTCTTAAATCTAGAATATTTAAGGGAGATATAAATGGGACTTTGGTGTTTTTTTTCCATCGAGAAATGATTTTGAATAACAATGTGTAAAGTATTTCCCTGTGGGAAAGTGTGATAGGGGTAATTTTATGGGGAGCGGTCTCGATCAAAGTTGCACTGATAAAGCCTATGATACTATATCGATGGTTTTGTGATGTATTTTACCCCTAAATGGTGGGAGACTTAACACACCTCCTAATAATGGGGGAGGTTTTGGAAGCACCTAGAACAGCGAGGAACTGTGGGGTCCCCTATGGTGTAAAGTGGAGTGTGTGATACTTCTTTTCATGAGGGAAAGGGATATGTATCAAAGGAAAATCGCATGCATAAAACAAAGCAGAAAAATAGGTGGTCGGCTTAAGTTATATTATGTGTTCAATCAAATAAGAAAATTGGGTTTTTCTTGTTTTTGTTTATGATAAAGAATCATATGAAGACTTATTCATCCTTACCACTCTTAAAGTAACTAGGCCTTGCAGAGATATGTTTTTTTATGAGTACTGGGGCTACATCCCAAAATAACTGGCGATGCTTCCAACATCAGAAAGAGTCAACCAAGGTAATGAATGAGGATTTAGTGTTTCCCACACCTCCACCTGTAGGGAAAGGATGCCCTAATATTGGCCACTAAGATACCTCGTCCCACGTGAACAGTCAAGTCTTTAGTTTATTGGTAATAAGTTACTAGTATCAAGCAATATACAGGTTAAGTAGCCCCATATAGTACCGCACACACTGGGCCTAAGCCAAACTCCTTATGAATTAGGTATGTGACGTGCTCAAGTAGTATTTTTTGTGGGATGATGAAGTATTTTAAGCACCTTAAAAGTAAACTTCTATGTTTCAAAATATATAACATGAACATGGTGGATTATGGGATGCATACTCCCAATGGTCCTAGCGTGAACTATAAATTTGTTTACTGCCCCTATGGGGAAATTTAGTTTGTTACAAGTTATGGTTGATTTTATGAGTATTTATTCACTTATTGTGTGAAAATGTAAGCTAAAATAAACTAATTACATAAGCTCATGAAACTCGATGCCCTTTTTACAAAGTTTAGAGAAGCTTAGTGTGTGAAATTCAATGTGCGTGCAATTGTAAAGTGGATATTTGATGATCCTTTACAATATCCTCTACTTACACTAAGTTGTGTGTGTTCCTTTCATGAAAATAAATAATATGTGGATAGTGGGCCACTTACTTCCTTCCTATTACACTATGTGGGCCTAAAGGGAGATGAAAAAACCATGTTATTTAAGGAAGCTTTCATATGCAAGCTAAGGATTGTCTAAAAGATGCATACTCCCTTTCTTTAGTAACACTTGGTCCTAGTCCGAAAACTAATGAAATAAAAATGAACCACGGAGGTTGGCTCGAAACATTGATATAAATAATATTATATGTGATGGATCTAGAAAATGATTCTACAAACGAAATAAAAATTCTTTGGTTAGTAGAAAATATGTGTGGATAATGGTCCACTCACTCCTTTCCTAATTAAGCTATCTGACTTGTGAAAAATAGCATAAAATTTTGAAAAATATGTGTGGATTATGATCACTTACTTTTCCTCTTAAATAAGTTATGTG
Source organism: Pinus albicaulis (assembly GCA_034641835.2). Taxonomy (NCBI): domain Eukaryota; kingdom Viridiplantae; phylum Streptophyta; class Pinopsida; order Pinales; family Pinaceae; genus Pinus; species Pinus albicaulis. The sequence continues at coordinate 534,771,526 of CM076571.1, read as the reverse complement.
TGCAATGCAAAAAAAAAAGTAATGACTATGTAATTACTCTACTAATAATGATTAGTAATGCAACCAATCAATATGAACTAATAGGAAAAAAATATGCAGGGTGAAGGAAATTCACTAAAGGCTTCCAATCACCTAGAAAATAAGAATTACAAGGTTTTTTTATGCTCTCTGTAAACTGCACGGGTTTCCCTATGCACAGGCGCGTGGACTGCATGTTTTTTTGCGACAAAAGTCATGCAACCGACTGAAAAATTTGAACAACCAACTTTCTTGGCAAAAAACAGGTCCCAGAGGGCTTGCAAAAATTCCAGAGAGGTGATATAAGCACAATGGATTGCAAATGCAGAGATGAGGTTCTGCTAAAACAATCTCTAGATTAAATAAAGGAAACTACCGGAGTCGCCATCTTGTAGTTGTGTATTAGTTCCTATACAGTACCAAAGAAACCTTCCTTGGAGTTGGTTGTTCTCTACAAGGAAAATAAAATCAATTGGTTGTTGTTAGTGGAAAAACATGGGTAAACAAAGCACTGAAAGTAATGGAAACAAATCATACATAAACCTAAGCTAGAAACTAGGAAATAAACACATGAACAATGCTTAATGAACCAAACACATCAACAAAGTAATGGAAAAGGGTTCCCTTTATTTAATGTTGAATGTAGAAGAGATACAATTTATTAATAAAAAGACACTTGCAGAGAATTGTTTAAGAAATGGTGCTAAAAATCCTTAACAATGAAGTTCCTTTCTTCAATCTCCTTGCAAGCTTCCTATCTCTCTCAAATAAGTATGCAGACTCACTCAATGATGAAATATTCTTCTCAATGAAATTCTTGATTTCTAGGGAGAAATTTTGGTAGCATAACAATGATTTTATTCTTAGCTCTCCTAGAACTTGTATTTATAGAGTTTCTTGGACACCCCTCCTCCCCTTGGATCATCAATGTGGCAATTCGCCTCATAAATGAGATGAGAGCTACCAATTCCTTTCCTTGAAGGTTTCTTGGGGCTCAAGGATCAAATATTTTAGCCCATCATATCAAGATTTGGAGTTTTTCTCAAGAAATTTTGCAACCAAGGTGCTTACTGGAATTTTTTATGACCACATGACTATCGAATAAATAGTTGCACAACCGTTAATTTCCAGTAATGGTGCACCCACGCGGTCCAATTTTTTAGCTTGAACCTTAGGAAATATTTTTATTTTTGGACTTCATGGTGTTTCCAGCTGAAAATATCACCCATTTATGTGTTTATCACTTACTTTGAGTGTCTCTTAATGCGTACAAATGAGTGTATGATTTTCATATGATAACATACTTTTCAATCCTGCTCATAATGTAGAGTGTAAACCTAGAAATGAAACTAATTCTAAGAACACTTCCTCTAGCAACAAGATTAATTCCATCACACCGGAAGTGTCAAATAAAGCTACTCCTATAGATACTTCAACACTGCTTGCTAAAGGGTAAACAATCGAGTATAACATAGTTGAAGATCTATCCATTTTCGAGCTCACTAAGATAGCACAAAAACATGAACTTCTTGTCTAGGCCTATTCACAACCTTCGACAGCTGATAAATCTTCTTCCTGTCAAAAAGTGTCTGTTAAGTCTTCTGGTCCCTTTGAATCTGTAGTTAATGTTGTAACATTATAAGATAACACTCTCTTCCCTTAGTTTTTATTAACTTTTGAAATTTTTAATTACAATGAACATAAATGTTTAGTCGATTTCGATGCATCTGTGAATGTAATTCCATTATCTATAGCCATGAAAATAAATAAAAAATGGGAAAAAAATGATGCATAGATTATTCAAATAGCGAGATCTCTCATCCAAGCTATTGGTGAACTTAGAAAATTTCTTATTTATTATCATATGATCACCAAGTTAACTAATTTATAAATACTATAATTATGGAAATCCTTAAATCCTATGGTAAACTCCTTAGCAAAGATCGATCTAGAAAATTACAGGGGTATTTTTTGACATATTTTCCACATTTATGGCTTCCTTACAAGGGTAGGAATAACCAAATTCAAGTGGAAAGTGAGAGATACATGAAATATATTGTGACGCCATTAGAGGGCCATAATGAGCCTATTTATTTTTCTGATCTAATCTTTGGAAATTGTTTCCTTGATACTGACGTTGTTTCTTATCAAGTGAAATCATCTCTCATTCCACCAAATGCACAGCTAGAGATCCTTCCTTATTTTCTAGTTGGTGCAAATGAATCATGTAATATAAAGATACATACTAATAGAAATAGTAGTACAGTAAGTAGGCTAGTAGCTAATAATATTTGGACTCTATATTTTGATGGTTCAAATATGTGGGATGGATATGGAGTTGATTGCATACTTATAGACCCATGTAATAATAAGCATAAATTTTCATGGCATCTCGATTTCGAGTGTACTACTAATAATTCCTGATGTGAAGCACTCATACTTGGATTGAAGAAATCCATCGATATGAATGTAGAGATTCTCAAGGTAATTAGTGATTCAGAGGTGGTCATTCATTAGGTACGGGATACTATCCCCTGTGTTTCACTGAATCTTAAAAACTACCAGGAGGAGGTATGGTGCTTGATTAATCATTTTAAATATTTCAATATTATTTATATTCCTAGACTTAGAAATGTTGCAACAGATGCATTGGCAAATGCAATTGCCTGGATTTGACCATTGAAAAATTGTTTTGTTATTGAAATTCTATATAAAACATTTGTTCCATAGAACATCTCTAATTTACGTGTTATCATTGACGAAAAATAGATAATCCACTTTATGGCCAATGCGGATATATTCAAATATTTTTCCATAGATGAGGATGAGAACGATTATAATTTAAAGGAGGCATCAAGTGCAATGAAATAAAACACTATTCCTAAAGGTGTGGTGTCCATAGAAAATTTATATGACTTGCAAAACCGATTTAGAGGACCAACCAATAGAAAGACTCGGAACTCAAAGTTATCACCTAAACAAGTCAAACTGGGAACTCAAGACAATCTGAAGTATGTAAAACTCAGTACTTGTTGTTCTCCATGGGACTAACATAAATTTATCTACTTATTCAAATAGTACCATGATATATTTGTGTGGAAATATGATGATTTAAAGACATATGATACTTGTATAATCCAACACGTCATTCCTATAAAATAAGGGGTAAAACCGTTCCAAGAGAAATTACAGAAATTTCATCCAACACTAGAACCCTTTATTCAAAAGGAGTTGAGAAAGATGTTGGATGCTCAGATCATTTTTAAAGTCATACACTCCACTTGGGTTTCAAATTTTGTCACAGTTAGAGGTAATTCTGGTGAAATCAGGTTATGTTTAGATTGTCCCAATCTCAACCAGGCATCTAATAAAGACAATTATCTAGTGTCATCCATGCAATAGATCCTCTAGATAATATCTGGGTCTAAGATGTTCTCGTTGCTAGATGGTTTCTTTGCTTATAATCAAGTGTTAGTAGCAGAACTAGATAGATTGAAAACTACCTTCAAGACCAAATGGGGAAAATTTTCTTTCAAAAGGATGTCATTTAGACTAATCAACATTGGTGCTACTTTCCAAAGAGCGATGGACATCACTTTTCATGGCCTTATTGGTCATAGCGTCATTTTTTATTTAGATGATGTTACGTCTATATTTTCCAAGAGAATATCAAATCACATATTTCATTTGGTGTCGAAAGTATGGGATTTCTCTTAATCCCAAGAAAATAATATTTGGTGTGTTAGAGGGGATTTTATTAGGGCACATCATTTCAAAAATAAGAATTAAAATTGATCCCAACAGGGTGAAAGCCATTACCCAGATCTTGTTTCTAATAAATAATAAATCCATGCAATATTTCTTAGGAAAGATCAATTTCCTGAGAAAAATCATCTTTGACTATGTTCAAATAGTTAATCATATACATGAAATTATTAAGAAAGACACAACATACAAATGGGATAAGCGGGAAAAGGAATTTTTAGCTCAAATAAAGAAGGCTATTGCTGATGCACCCATGTTATTTAGTTAAGACTATGGCAAAGATTTCCTCCTTTACACTATTGATTTTTATTCATCAATTGTGGTTGTATTGACTCAAGAGGATATTGAAGGAAATGAATGTCATGTTTCTTTTATGAGCGCTAGCCTATAGGGGAAATAATTAAACTACCCTGCCATCAAAAAATAAGCATATGATGTATACAAGGAAGTTAAGTATTCCAGACCCTATCTCTTAAAATCTCACACGATTATTTGTGTGCCTCATCTAACGGCAAGAACACTATTTGTGCACGAGGAGATGTGTGAGAAGAGGGCTAATTGGATGACCTAATTATAAGAATATGATCCGTAGTTAAAACAAATTCATACCATAAAGGGTCATGACCTCTGTAAGCTATCAGAATTAGGGGATGCTCTTGAGTGATATCTATCAGGTTTGGAGCAGAAGATAAAAATGTTCATTATTGAACATGTTTCTCAGTCCACATCTCAAACTCCATGGTATGTTGAGATACATAAATTTATATAGCATCGAACCTTTCCCGCACACTTATCAAATAAACAAAAGAGGGAAATCTAATTAAAATATATATCTTACCAACTAGTTCATGGAGTGATTTTCAGAAAGAAACACAATGGTGTCCTACTAAGATGCCTTACATTGTAGGATACAGAGAAGGTACTTATAGACTTGCACGATGGACCAGAAGGTGGCCAATATACGGAAGACACTACATCACATAAAGTTATGAGTGTTGGTTATTATTGGCTCAATCTTTTCAAAGATGCTCACGTCTATGTCTTCAAGTGCCCATGTTTTCAGAAACGTGTTGGCCATTATCAGAGGTCAGCTGCCCCACTACTACCAGTATCAGTTGAGGAAATATTCCAACAATGTGGCTTAGATGTTATGAGAGAAAATTTTCACCATTTGTTAAAGTAACACCAATATATTTTGATAGAAAAATATTATTTCACTTGGTGGTCAGAAGCAGTTCCTTTGAGACAAGTAAATAACCTAGAAGTCATCCACTTCTTACGACAACAAATTATAACCAGGTTTGGCGTTCCTATGTCACTTTTCTTTGATAATTTGACTTACTTTTCATCATTAAAATTTTATGAATTTGAATTAGAAAATAGGATTGTATTAAAGAATGCATCTAATTTTTACCCACAAGGAAATGGTTTGGTTGAATCAACAAAAAAAAAATCTATCCGCATAATCAATAAAACCATCTTCTCTGAGAAAAATAATTGGCATAACACTTTGACCAATGCGTTATGGGATGACTGTGTAACTCCTAAGCCTTCTCTGAAGACCTCACTCTACTTTCGGGTTTACAATAAAGAAGTTATCTTGCCCCCGAACCTGTATCTCCCAGCTTTGCAACTCTCCCAAGAGTCACAAGGTAGACCTTTCCTTCTCATCAGAGCAGGATGGACACTTTACTCAAAATCAAAGAAGAAAGGCTAAAATCCAAAGAGAGATTTGTTTTTCACCAACACTGTGTAAGCGCTAGTTAGATAAGAAATCCACAAGTGCTAAGAGCTTTGATGTGGGTGACCTTTTACTAAAGTGGGATAAATCCCATGAAGAAAAAGGAAAACACACGAAGTTCCAACCTTTATGGATTTGACCATTCACCATTGAATAAAATCTCGGTCATAAAAAATTCAAGCTGAAATCCTTAGATGGGAAGATTGACCCCCTTCTCGTAAATGGTCGAGATCTTAAACATTAGTTTCAATAGAGGCTACATGTTGCTCTTCCTATACAGTTTATTTTGTTGTCTTTATTTTTTGTATGTGTCAGTCGTAAGTGTCTCGTGTTAGTCTTGTCATGTCTTGTCATTTTTGTTGGTCACTATACATAAATAAGATAGTTGTATAAAAGTGCATGGATTGAAAGTACTTTTTGGTGTAATAAAAGAGAAGTGTGACAACCACAATGCTTGCATTTTTGTTGTTATCCTTATTTATTTTGGAAAATTTCATAGGTTGAGCTAAGTCGAGATGAAAAGTATGATTCATCCAAAAGGAGAACCTTGAGGGAACCTATAAGAAATACACTTATGCTAGTATCTAAACTACTCATCTTGGTGTAAGTCTACTTGTATGTTAACACTTTTCCAATCTATTAGAGAAGGGATAAGGGGAAAATCTAAAGAGAGCAAACCAATATCAGAGGTCTAAAATACTTCTCTGAAGGGGAAACCTCCTTTGCTCTCAATAAGTCAGGATCCCTCTTCCGCCTATTGAAAATAATAAGTGTCAATTCATAGTCCTATTAAATAAATAAATAAAGGGTGAAAGAAGAGAAAGACTTCCAGTGTAGGGAGTTGAAGCAAGCGACTTCATTGGGGTACTCTTCAGGTTCGCTGGCAACAAAGCAACGTTTGTGCTCCTAAAGTGACTCTGTCGCGTACTGTCTAGGCCCGTTGGTAGCAAAGAAAAACTAGATATGAAAATTCATACTCTAAATATCATAAAATCATCATGCACATTACCCTTTGCTAGATTTAAACAATTTTGATATGTTGTATCTTTTGTGTGCTCAACCAAGTAGAAGAAAGTTGGATGCTACGTATATAACCGATTCAAAAAGGGAAATCAAGGCAATAAATACTTTGTTAATGTATTACCCTAACCCAAAATCTATCCCCAGATAGAGAAGTTGAAGTTCACCCGTTTCCAAGTGTTTTCACTGCTATAACATCCTCCAAAACATTCGCTACATTCGTATTTTGGAGCCTACTATCACCATCGTATCTAGTGTCAACTTGATTTTCAAGTGTTGTCTCATGTCATTCCATGTGTTTCAAGTGTTCTTGAATGCTCTCAAGTGTCATCGCATTTATTAGAACATCTTTAAGTACATTTCATGGTCGCAACATCTTTATTGTTCTAAAATGACACTTTTGTTCGCAGTCGCACACACTTCAACATTTGTACTTGGGGAATGCATGAAATGTAGAATTTTGATGTATATTTATCATTGTTTAAGATTTTATAAGTTTTATCAATGAGTCGGTATGTTTCACACCCATTTTTTTATCTTAACTCATCATGTTCAACCATCACCCTATATCCTAGAATTAGACAAATTTTGGTCGCAAAATGAGCCCGCCAATGTTAGGAGAACAAAAGCACACTCTCAAGCCTTGAGCATAAATCCTTTGTTGTTTAGAAGTGTTCCATATGCCCTCAAAGAACACAAATTGCACTCCATATGCCCTTTCCCCTTCATTTTTTTTAACTACACCTTTCAAGAAACCAATTCTTCCTTTGAGCACACTCCTTTGACTCGAAGAAGTGTTCCCTCCTTGAGTACATGACTACACCTTGGAGGCCTTAAGCTTCTCCCTTCAACCTTCCAAAATGTGCCAAGAACCCTCCTAACCCTTTGAGTGCATGAGCACGCTCTGAACGAAATAAGCTTATCCCTTCAACCTTCAATCTTGTGCCATGCACCCTCTTGGGCCTCTTGAGCACTTGAGTGCACCCTAAAGGCCTGAATCCTTCATCCTTTATCCTTTGGGAGTGAACCATGCACCATACATCTATCCCTTGAGCGCACAACGCACTTCGGAAGCCCAAATACTTCCCCTTCATCCTTCATAATTGTGCCATGTGCCGTGCCTTGATGACCTCTCTCTCTTGAGTGAAAGAGTGCATGCGGAAGCCCTGAATCCTCCCCTATTAAGCCCTTTATCTTTTCAAAGTGCACCGATAAGCCCATAAGCTCCCCATGTCCCTTTTAAGCACACATATAAGGAATGAATAGAAAAAATGCATAAAAAATGGTAGAATAGGATATTTTCAAGCTGATGGTTGCTTTCCATGAGTGAATGTAGATATAGGTATTCCAATAACAGCATGGAAAGAACACACGAGGAAGATCAGAAAAAGAGAAAAAAAAGGAATCATTGAAAGAAAAAAGAACACATTGAAATCTTGATGATCAAAGCACCCTTAGATTAAAGACCCTTTGGAGGGTGAAGACATCAATGATCGAAGTTGCATGAATAATGAAGACACAAGTGGAATCCATGTAACCACTAAATAAAATCCATGTCATCAATCATTATTAGTCCCCGTCATCAAAGATAATGACATGTCACTTTTCATCACATAATGATGTGGAGGTTATGATGTAATATTATAATCATTGTAAAGACAAATAAGTGGAAGTCCAAGAGTCATGTATGGAAAAAATAGTCATGGAAGTCCAAAGGAAATGTAATATCCAAAGTCATATGTAATTCCAAAATTCATTTGGAAGTCTAAAGGTTGTAAAAATCCAAAAGTCATTAGGAGTTGGAAAGTCAAGAGTCATGGGGATTTGAAAAGTCATGCCACAAGTTATAAAAGGATACTCATTTCTCATGTAAAATAATTTTAAACTTGGCTTATCCCACATGGAATTAGAGAGACAGAGTTAGTACTTTTAGGGAGCAAGTAGTGGCTCTAACACTACACTATTGGAGCTAGTGGTGTTCATTATATTTATGTATCTTGGAACTTTTGCTTAATATCGAAGCCTTCTAGGCCAACACATTTTCACACATGAATTGTTGATGGTTCTAAGAATATTATTTGAATGTTATCATTCATTTTTTATTTCACCTTTACTGGAGTAATTGAACTATTTCAGTGGCTTCAGTTCTTACTTATTGGAAATATGTTGCAATGTTTATAATGATCATCACATCTATGTGAACTATTTCACTTAATGTTAAACGAGTCTTTCTTATTCATGTGTTTCTCCATTAGTGTATTACTATTACTTCTCTCTGAGAGGGTTACTTTATTTCCCCCCTTGCGGTAAGAGAACCTTAATACATCTGCAAGTGAACATTCACAAGGCACACTCACTTACTCTTTCAAAAGGGAATTTCATGTTCTCTCTCATTCTAACAACTAAAGCCAAGGAATATATTTAAGTAAACGATAGTCGGGTCATACTCCAGATGGGACTCCTATACCAAATGGTGTGAGGTATAATTTGGACCTTGTATCGGGGAGATCCCCTGTTTGTTGGCAGTATCCAACATTTTCAACAAAATGTTGTAAGCCTAAGCAGAAAACTAATGTCCAAATGCATGTGGAATCAGGTTCATAAAGAGAAACAAATGTTTCTGAGTATTTTTATATGTACAGGTTTTTCTAGTGAAATGAAGTTTCATATATTCAGCGTATTAAGTTTCTATCTGCACGATATTTGAAGAATTCTTACAATTTGGAATTGGTAGAATTAAGTATCTGTGTGTTAATTAGGCATAGAAATCTTATTAAATATTTAGTGAAATTAAATTTACTGCATGTGTTAAATGGTGGAGAGTGGTATTATTTTATGAAGAATAATTATTCAATTTTCTTAATGGAAAGAAAGATAATTGGTTCTCATGAATTATATTTTTATATTGAGAGTGCATGGTGAATTCTTCGGGAAATGTTGTAAAATAAATGTGAATGCACATATGTGCATTGAGTGGATTCATGAAATTGGTGTCGTGGTAGATTTTTTTCCATCAATAAATATTAGCACTAAACATTAATATAAATACTATCATTAAACATTAAACATTTAATAACATTAGGTTTGTTTATCGCATTAGGTTGTTTTGTAACATTAAGTTTAATAACATTGTGTTTATTTAGATTTAATGACATTAGTTTTATTTATAACATTAGGTTTGTTAATAATGGGTTTATTTATTATGGGTTTTGTTTTATTTATAATATTAGGGTCAAAACATGTGGTTGGTTTACACTTTTTGGAAAGAGAGGGCGCATTTAAGTGAAAAATGCATGGCTCGATCGATCATTTTAAGCGCTCGATCAATCTCCTTGAGTGCTAAAAAATAAACTCGGCCGATCTATTTACTAATTACATTTTAATAGGTAATTAACAATAGTGTGGATTAATTTCTCATTACATTTCTAGAGTTTTGGTGTATAGATTTGAAAAATGATTTTATCCCACTTTCAATTGAAATTGTAGTATTTTTATATTTATAATTTGGTAACTTAAAAATTAGTTTTTAATATAATTTAAATTTTCAATGTTATAATTTAAATAATAAATTGATTAAAAATAAAAAAAATTATCAATTTCATTTTAATAAATATTATAATTTTTTATATGAATAAGTGTAACTCAAAAATGTGAATTTGACGGTGCTAAAAATAGATATTTTATAAAATTCATTGAAGAGTTAATAAACATGATTCCCTTTTTCATCTATATATATATATATATATATATATATCAACTTGTTCAAGAAAATAGATGAGTGTAGTAATAATTAACGTAGTTGTAATAACTGTAAGTTATACTGAATATAGTTGTAACAGATGCAATGGTATTCACAGTTATAAATCTCTCTCAACCTATAAAAGGTGATTGCACTAAATTGTGTCCTCGGTATGCAAATGTAAAAAGTATATATAGAAATTTTTACTCCTCACTTAGGTTTTTAAATTAATATTTCTAAAATAAAAATATTATAATTTTTTTGTAGGAATTTACAGGGTAAATTCCTTAGATCAAACACCAAAGGTCACCGCTCACAAACAGATCACAGATCAGTCCATTATTATTTGACGTGGTTAAAACCCTCAGTCCACAGCCTGAGACAACGCGACCACTTCAAGAAATTCATTAATATAAAGAAGGAAAATTTACATAATCTTCTCTCATAAATAGTCACCGGACAAATGACCCTCCATGCTCTTTAAATAGAGATCATGGACCAATCGGGTGTTAAGCCACGGATCAAGTGTCGGTAATACCGAGGAGAGAATGAACCATCCGATCACTAGATATCGTGACCGTCAGATTATAAGTTACAAAAGTACATACTAAAGAAACACACTTTACCTAACTCTACACTAGACCAAGTTATACTTAACTATTTCCTATGTGTTGGAATATCCTAACATCCCCCCTTAAAAAAAAATTGGGATAGGGTTGAAGGATTTAAAAATGTGACACAATAGGAGAAGGAAGGAGGCATTAGAGCCTATCCTCCCTTAATGCTAACTTTCCTGAACTCCAAGCATAGATCGAAGTTTGGTCAACTTTGCTTCTGTGAGAGCCTTTGTAAAGATATCAACAACTTGATTATTGGTTGAAAAATAGTGCACTTCAATAACACGACCATGAATGAGATTTATGATGAAGTGTATGTGTAGCTCAATGTGTTTAATGCATTGATGCTTAACTGGATCTTTGCATAGTTGAATGACAGTTTGATTATCACTCCAAAGTGTAGTTGGATGATGTTGATGAAGACCAAATTCAGTTAGGATCTAATGAAGCCATAGGGATTCCTTGTTGGCTTCAACAACACCGCGATACTCTTCTTCTTCCTAAAAAAGAGAGATGACACTTTTTTTCTTACAAGCCTATGTAATAGGTCTTGAACCAAGAGTGAATAAATAACCTGCAATAGACTTCTGATCACCAAGGTCACCAGCCCAATCAGAAACAGTGAAGCCAATCAACAATGGAAATACTCATGCACTGTAATGAATCCTGAACTGAACTGTACCTAGAATATATCAAAGTATTATTTTAGTTAATTTCCAATGACTTTCATGAGGTTTGTTCATAAACCGAGAAACAAGACCAACGACAAAGGAAACGTCAGGACATATATGGGTTAGTTACAGAAGTTTACTAACAAGTTGACAGTATAAGGTAGCATCAACTTCAGGGGAACTACAAGTGACTGAAATCTTGACTCCATACTGAAAGGGAGAAGGGCTGGCTTATAATATTCCATGTGAAAGTTGCATAGAAGATCAGAGGCATACTTGGATTGAGAAAGGGTAATACCTTTTTTTGATTGCAAGACTTGAAGACCAAGGAAATAATGCAAGTGTCCTAAGTTTGTCATTTCAAACTTCTTTTTGAGGCTAGACTTAACATGTCTTATATGTTTTGAATCACTACCAGTAAGGATAAGATCATCAACATAAAGAACAAGGATTATTGAGGACGTAACCACTTTCTTGGTGGAGATAGTGTTGTCAGAATGGCATGTAGAAAAGCCATTATCTAAGAGAAAGCTATCCATTTTGGCATACCAAGCTTGAGGGGTTTGTTTGAGACCATAGAGATGCTTCTTAAGACGAAAAACAAGGCTGGACTAATTTTGGATAAAGCGAGGGGGATGTTCCATGTAGATTTATTCATGCAAGTCTCCATGTAAGAAGGCAGATTTAACACACATATGATGGACTTCCCATTTAAAGGAGGCAACAAGGGAAAGATAAAGGTGAATATAATTCATTTTGGCAACATGGGAGAAGGTTTCAGTATAGTCAATGCCTTCAACTTGTGAAAATCCTTTAGCAATAAGATGAGCTTTATGTTTATCCAATTTTCCATCTGGTCCAAAATTTTTTCTATAAACCCATTTTCATCTGACAAGTTTTCTTCCCCTTGGAAGAGGAACAAGATGCCAAGTATCATTTTCCAATAAGGAAAGATATTCTTCATTCATAGTTGCATCCCAATGTAAATGACCTGAAGCTTCTTCAAATGTATCTGGATTATTATTTTCTAGAAATTGAGCCAATAAAGAAGAGGTTATGTCAAACTAAGAATGTGTACAACATTGATCTGCAGGGTCACCTGCAAGAGAACCTGTTGCATCCTGAGTAGAGAGAACCCATTTTGGAAGCTGTGGAGCTCAAGGAAGCTCCTGGGGAGGTGGAGGAGTATTTTCATCCTCGCTGGCATCATTCGAAGTTGAAGGAATGTTGTCAGAAGTCGAAGATATAGAGAGATGTGGCACATATGTTGAATCAGGATCACAAACCAAAGGTGGCACACCCGCCAAACTAGGCTTGCAGGCCAATAGATGTTCATCAAATTTTACATCTCTTATAATCATTACATTTTTGGATTTGGGTTAAAGAAGTCAATATCCTTTGAAATCTTCAAAATATCCAAAAAAAAAATGCATTTTTCACTCTTAGGTTCTAAGGCTTTATGTTTCTCATATGGAATATGGGCCCAAGCTTCACTTCCAAAAACACGAAAGTGACTTACATTTGGTTTTATTGAGCTCCAAGCTTCTTCTGGAGTGATATTCCTTAAAACTTTAGTAGGAGTGCGATTTACTATGTAATTTGTGCAGTTAATTTCTTCCGCCCAAAAATTAAGACTAAGTCCTTTAGATTGAAGCATACAATTAGCCATTTCTTTTAGAGCGTGATTCTTCCTTTCAGCTACACCATTTTCTTATGGAGTATACAGAACATTACGTTGCAATTTAATGCCATGCTCAGTGCAAAAGTTGATAAATTTTTCGTTAACATATTCTCCTCCATTGTCAGATCTTAACTTAAGAATTTGATATCCATATTGTTTCTCAACAAAGGCCTTAAAGAACAAAAACATGTTAAGAAATTCACTCTTGAGTTTTAAGAAGTATACCTAAGTGTGTCTAGAAAAATCATCAATGGAATTTAAGAAGTACTTGTAGCCAAAGGAAGAAACAACTGGAATTGGACCACATAAATCACTGTGCAAAAGTTGCAAAGGGGTCGAAGCATACCAATAGGCACGTTTTGCAAAACTATCCCGATGATATTTTCCGAGTACACAACTGGGAAAAACACCATCTTGGAAAGATACCATAGGAAGACATGTCACCATATTTTATTTACATATATTTTGAAGAGAGCGATAGTTTAAGTGACCAAATCTCTCATGCCAAAGTTTTCTCACTTCATCATTATGAGCAACAAAAACGGAGGGAAGACATGATGACCCAAAGTTGTCAAACTTATACAACCTTGTGGAATCATCAACAATGCCAGTAGGTAAAATATGTCTAGGATCTCTTAGGTCCTTAATTACAACATCATGAGGAGACAATGCTACGGTTTTCCCTTCACTTGAATGAGTTATCTAATAAACAGATAGAAGGTTGCAGGAAAAGGTAGGAACACATAATACATCATTAAACTAACCATTATATATATGAATGGTTCCAGACCCTAGAACACTAAGAGATCTATCATCACCAACATAAATATTTTGGTGTTACAATCATTTAAAGAAGAAACATGGCTTTATTTTTTGCCATGTGGTAAGAGGCTCTATAATTAATGAGCCACTCATGAGAATGAGCAGAAGATACATTCAATGCATAACCAAATCTTGATGCTTGACAACAACATGCAGAAAGTTCCATTCTCGAAGATGAAGTTGAAGAGTTCTCCAAATGGATGTTGTGATTCTTCATTGTTGCTTCCAAGGCTTTCATCTTCTTAAAACATTTTGACTCTACGTGGCCATCACGATTACAAAAGTTGCAATGTCTATCTGTCGTCTTCCATTTGTTTTTATTTTCCGTATCATTTTTTATTTTATTTTCAGTTTGTGGCTAAGATTGCTTAAGACCCTTGTTTGGTTTAGGACCATTCCTTTTAGGATGTTTCTTCTTAGGGTTGTTTGGATTTGGTTGTTTTTGGGCTGCTAAGGCTTTCTTAGAAGAGTTTCAACTATTAATAATACCAAGGTGTAAGACTTTTTCTTGTTCTCTTATCAAAGAATCGCAAAAGGCATCAAAAGAGGGGGACTTGTTGGGTGTTCCTAGAGAAAAAATGGCTTCTCTAGTGGAATAGAATGTGGAAACAAATACAGAGTCGTAGGGCTTAGCTTAGCAAGAATGGAATAGATAAGACTACCATCTTCCTTTTTTACCTTACAACCTTCTAAGAGAAGTTTAAGGGTCTTGAATTTTGACAAAAAATATTCAATAAAGGAGAAATTATTGCGGTCCAAAGTAAGCAACTCATTTTCAAGCTGGTGTGTTATGATTTCATTTTGAATGCCAAAAACAATATTTAGTTTTTTCATAGCTTCATCAAGGGAGTCAGTTTCTTGGATATGAAATCTAAGATCTTGAGAAATGGACATTCCTATCAACCCTCATGCTTGATCTTGTTTATTTTTCCATTTAGCATGTTTATCTTCATTGGTAGGTTTAGATTCTAGTTGAGAGTCTATTTTATAAAACCCTTTACTTCTAAGTAAGTCTACCATGTAGGATAGCCATTGGAAATAATTGGTATTGTTAAGAATAACTGGGCATGTACTTTCTATTTTTAAAACTAAATATGTCAAGGTTGAAACTAACTGCTCCAATGGAAATATCTCGAAAAATTAGGCCAGTTAAAAAAAACGGCTCTGAAAATGGCTTCTGGATGAAGCAGGTATGCCTTTTTGAATAAAAGTTGTAGTGGACGTTGAGAAGTCATGTGATAGGTTGAAGGTTGATGATGAAGTTGTAATTGTTTTTAAAAATCCCCCCCCCCCCCTTCCAAACTTAATATAATAAGCTCACTTAAAAAAAAAAAAAAAAAAAAAAAAAAACCTACTTTATGTGACCCATTTTTATAAATGAGTGAGTCACTTTTACAATGTTACTTTATGACTAATGACCAAGTAGACTATAACTTAAATAAAAGATAAAGTGACTTTAGCCTGTAAGTGACTCACTTTTTATAATGGGTGAGAAATACTATTACCTAAAGTAGCTTTAAAACATAAGTTACATGTGTTTTTTTTTAAAATAACTTAACAAAAAAAACCAATTTTCAAAAAATGTAACTTGACAAAAAACCCCTTTTTCAAAAAGTAACTTGATAAAAAGTTTTTTAGAAAAAGTAACTTGACAAAAGGACTTGAAACCAAGACCTCTATTCTCATAAAATAACGTTAGACCATGTGAGTTAGTAAAAATATTTAGTAATTATTGGAAAGGAGTAAGGTGGTTTTTTTTTTTTTTTGCGTGCATTTTTCTCCAAATCTAAAATGGCATAGCTTGGGAAACCATAAACCTTTTTGCATGAAACGAAAGGGGTTCCTCCCTAGAACAGAGGCTCTAGACACAACAAAGCAGTTCTCCTGGAGAAAAAGTGGTCAAAAACAATAGATCTAGAAACCGGCAGTCCCTAAAACAGAGGCTCTAGACACAACAGAGCAATTCTCCTAGAGAAAAAGTGGTTAGAAATAGTAGATCTAGAAACCGGCAGTCGCATGCAGTCAAACCAGCTTCGGATTTGGATCAATAATGAATGTGACCCTCAAAACAACTCGGATACCATGTAGGAATTTATAGGGCAAGTTCCTTAGATCAGACACCCGCTCACAAATAGATCACAAATTAGTACACCAATATTTGACGTGGTTAAAACCCTCTAAGAGGGAAATAATCCACAACTTGAGCCAACGTGGCCACTTCAAACAATTTATTTATATAAAGAAAGAAAATTTACATAAGCTTCTCTCATAAACGGTCACCAGACAAATGACACTTCATGCTCTTTAAATAGAGATCATGGACCAATGGAGCGTTAAGCCACAGATCAAGTGTTAGTAATACCAAGGAGAGAATGAACCATCAAATCACTAGATATCGTGACCGTCGGATTATAAGTTACAAAAGTACATACTAAAGAAACACACTTTACCTAACTCTACGGTAGACCAAGTTATACTTAACTATTTCCTATGTGTCGGAATATCCTAACATTTTTGTTTAGAGTAGTCTATTTTTTTTTTAATTTGTTTATTACAATTTGATTTCTTTTTATTCAAAATTTATACGTAAATAAATTATAAAATGATTAAGTATAAACGTATATTATATTTAAAATGAAAACATTAAACAAATTATCATTTTTAAGAATATCAAAACTGTAAAAAGAAAGTTAAAATATTTTATAGAAAGTTATCTATATATTATTATAATTATTTTCTTATTAAAATAGAATAAATTTTGGATTTATAATTAAGTAAAATTAGAGTTTGGAAATTATTTTTTGGAATAAATAAATTTTATAATTTCCTTAAAGGCAAGTATTAAGAGGCTTCATTTTTTTTCTTTTTTAAATAATTATGATAGCTCGATCGATCTATAGGCTCGATTGAACCTCTGTTTAACCACGTTAAGGGCGCCATCGAGGATTTCTCAAACCCTCGATTGAGTTATTTGAAATTTTAATTTTAAACACGATCAAGCATTTTAAGCGCTTGATCGAGCTGTAGAGGGCCTAACCAACAAAGTTTTAGCTCATTTTCTATAGATTTATCTGCAATACCATTTTGTACCCTAGCGGACTCCAAGAAGAATTTGTCTTTAAGTGGCAGACTTGATCATGTTGGATTCAAGAAGGAACCCTTTATCCAATGGCATATGAGTTTGACATCTTAAAATTGATATCATATTTTATATCTAATTTCTTTTAAACATAATGCTTGAAACTTTCTTGGATAGTTTCAAAGGGGATAAATAAAAAATCAATAAAATGAAATGTACAAAACATAAAAATTTCAAAAAATACAAATGTCTTCGTTTACCAATCCTCTTTAAAAGGGTACTATTGGTTCTTCAATTTATTTAAATATTTGAAAAAAGCCTTACCTGAACACATGTGTCTGCAAAATGAAATTGAAATATTACTTTGCCAACTTCGAAAAAATATAAAAAATTATAATTTTGCATAAAAAAAATGTTTAATTTGAAAAAATTAGGTCTCTCCGTGTAGATCATGTTCATATATGTGTGTGTGTGTGTGTGTGTGTGTGTGTGTGTTTGTGTGTGTGAAAATATGCACATTTTATACTAAGTTATGCTACATGAACACCCGAATACCTGTTAAGATGTGCGAAAATTTGTAAGGACAAGCATTTCATTTAATGGAAAATTGACATATTTTACGACACTAAATATTTTTGCAAAAAATATCATTACGAAAAAAAACATAACTATCCATAATTTTTCTTTTTACTCCAAATCAAAATCCTCAGTGCTTAGATGAATTTGAAGGATTCAATTCGATAAAAGAGAGAAAACTTGAAATTTCATCATCACACTTGGCCGAATAGTGTAACCCATACTCATGCATTCACCCATTAGGTTTATCAATAATATGTTTATAATATTGATATTAATATTAATGTTAGTTTTTAGGCTTCCGTGGTTATCATTTGTAAGATAATTTCTTAGATTATCCACAGTGTAATAAGAATCATGTCGATGTTTCAAATCCCAACGAGAATCCATCTTCAGGGCTAATTTTATAATATTAATATTAATATTGATATTAATAATATTGATTCCGTAACATTAGATTTATTATTTTTATTTATGAACATTTTTTTTTTAAGAAAATAAAACAACATCTAGAACATTACATCTCATTATATGCCAATAACTACATATATGTAATATATATATTTTATTTTGGATAACTTAAAACATAAGTGTCATGTTGCTGCCACAACTACACTCTTACCGAAAAATACAACAAGAGAGACAAAGTACATGCTCATTTATTTCCTTTACTTCATAGTCAATACTTAGGTACGAAGATGTGTTTATTTAGTTGCTTGTTTTTTGTTTCTTCCTGAGTCTTGGACTAATATATTCCCCTGGTGTATATATTCCTAGATCCCTTACTACACTAATATTTACGACCAACTTCATTTTACTTGAACCCCACAATACACTACATCTTTATTTTCTCTTTTTGACATTATTTTAATTTGGATCCCTAGTTTAGTATGGTTGTACCCACACATACTCTCTTAGAAATGTTATAAGCAACATTTAACAAAATGGGGTGATATATTTTTATATATACATGGAATTATATGTGTTTCACCATTATAAACATATCATTCCACATTATACGGTCATTTCAACTCACTAAAATCACGAGAATTTCCTCACTTCTATACAACTGTAGTATAACGTATTTAATTAGTTTTTATAGGGTGCTAGCTTGGCATATTCCTATGTGTTCTACTCAACATACTTCATATGGGATAAAATTTCAATTATTAGTATACCTCGTCTTTTCTCTAATGGAAATTTTTGCTTATCATTATTGATTAAAGTATTCATGAATGAATTTTCTATTTTCTATGTAATTACTACTTGTATTAAAATTGTTTGGAATTCTCTAGATACCACTACAAGGAAAAGACCTTCTACCAGATGTTTTTGAGGAACCCCACAAAAAAATACCCCATACATCCATTTCTAGCAGAGGTTAATACAGGAGGTTGGTAGGTGGATGGTTTTGCGGATGTTTTCCGCTCAGTGCGCTTATCATTCAACATCGCACCGGTGCTCCTAAAATGCGAAAGCACTGGTGTGCACAAAACATTCACACACCAGACACCGTGCACTCCGTACACACCCACCTGGTGCGTTGTATTAATGTAGAGCACCGGTGCTTCATAACTCTTCCGCACCGGTGCATTATAAAACACCACGCCAAAACCAAAACCGCCCGGTACGGTATTAAGAAACCACACCGGTGCATCATAAAACAACGCGCCAAAACAGAAACCGACCGGTGCGTTCATAAGAAACAGAACTGGTGCACCTATAAGCCACGCGCACCAAAAAAGGGTTAAATAAAAAAAAATTACGGCAAAAAAACTGGATTTTTCGTTTTGTCAGTGCTCCTGAGCTCTCAATCACTGGTGCGCTCTACCATAGAAAGCACTGGTGCGCACAAAACATTGGCACATCGGACACCATGCGCGACGTACACGCCCACCCGGGGAGTCCTATTACTATAACGCAACGGTGCTTCACAATTCTTCCGCACCGGTGCATCATAAAACACCACACCAAAACAGAAACCGCCCAGTGCGGTGTCACAAAACTGCACCAGGGCATCATAAAACACCGCGCCAAAATAGAAACGTGTCGGTCCATTCTTATTGAAGAGCATCGGTGCGCCTATAAAATGCATGCACCAGAATAACGTTAAATAATAAAAAAATTACAGCCAAAAAACCAGTGCTTTATGACTATTCCACACCGGTGCTTTACAACGATTCCGCCCTGGTGCATCATAAAACATAGCGCAAAAACAGAAACATCCCAGTGCGATGTTAGGGAACCGCCTCGGTGCATCATAAACAACACGCCAAATCTGACACTGCCCAGTGCGGTTGTAAGAAAGCGTACTGATGCACCTATAAAACCCCACGCACCAGAACAGGGTTAAATAAAAAAAAATTACGGCCAAAAAACCACATTTTTCACTTTCCTTAGTGTTCCAGAGCTCTCAAGCACCAGTGCCATTTCCCCTTCTTTGAGCCACCCTAACATCGGTGCTCCCATTGCACCCATTGCACGCACTACTGTTGTGGATTGGCCACCAATTCCCAGCTTGCATTTTGCAAAACGGTGGGAAAATTTTCTTTTGCAAATTCTATAGCCAATATGCCTCCTCGATAGCGAAATGTACAAGTATTTTTCTAGTTTTTCCATAATTAAGCTTTTTAGTGGATTAGAATTTGAAATAACCTTAAAATAACCATTAAAAAAGAAAAAGAAAAAAATTGTCGCATGATGCGCACGAGCCATTCTGCTCGCACCGGTAAGCAGTGCTGCCTGTAAAATTTACAAGCCGCACCGCCACTAGTGCTAATGGTATCTGCACGTTTTCAGGGCAGTACCGAAAGGCACCCCACATTATTTAAAATTAAAAAAAAAAATGCCGTGCACTCATTTAGCCAGTCGCACCGTTGACCATGAGAATAGCAGTGCGGTGTGTTGACGAAATTATCTTCCCCAATGTCTGTCAGCACACCGCATTCGGCATTCCGAAAGGGTCAACAGTGTGGCCGGGTAAAAGACCGCACAGTTGACTATGTAATTGTCAGGAAGTTAGTGCGCTGACACAACTATACGCTCCAGGGCGTATATTTCAGTCAGCACACTGCTATTCTGACATCATATATAGTCAACGGTGCTTGAAAAATTTTCAGCTGCACCGAGGACGGTGCATTGTATTTCATTTGGGGCACCACCACCAGTGCACTATAAGCACAAGCTGCACCGGAACCAGTGCATGACTATTTTTGTGGCGCACCGACTGGTTTGCTTTTTTTTTCAAAAATAAAATAAAAATATATATATATATATATGTATATTCCTAAATACATGTCTGATTTAATAAAAAAAATTATTTAATATGTCAATGAATCAGAGAGAAGAGGAAGAACAACAACAACAA
Organism: Pinus albicaulis; assembly: GCA_034641835.2. Classification (NCBI taxonomy): domain Eukaryota; kingdom Viridiplantae; phylum Streptophyta; class Pinopsida; order Pinales; family Pinaceae; genus Pinus; species Pinus albicaulis. The sequence goes on along the minus strand of CM076571.1, from coordinate 534,750,430 downwards.
CAGGCAGAGCAGTATGACATGATTCGCCAGTGGGAGGCACGGGAGAGGGAGAGAGATGCATACCCTCACCCTATTACAGCAGATACTTAGGGGATCCTAAGGCAGGTAGGCCTCCTCAAGTTGAGGAGGCTACTTCCCTAAAGGCCCATAGTGTGTTTTTGAGACATCTTATCCGCAGGTGGGATTCACACTGACAGGCTTTCCAGGTTGGTCCTGACCAGTGGTACACACCCACTGAGGAGGATATTTATTTTATTACAGGACTATTGAGGAGAGGGGTGGATTTTCTCTCATTCCCAGAGGTTCCAGCTGGTTGCGTAGCAAGGAGTCAGTTAGTTTACTCCCAGAGATACATTGGGGCAGATGTACTGTCTCTTGTAGAGTTTCAGGTACCTGGAGGTCAGTTACGTATAGGTGCATTTGGTAGACAGGACGTTCAGTGCCTCTCACTTATCATTTCGACCATTTCGCACAACACCAGTGACGGGCAACGCATTAGTTGCTCACTTTTATATTATGTTAATTATTTAGTAGAGGAGCCACGACTTGTCAGGTGGTCTGCTATTTTTTTGCGGCATTTTTGTATGGCCTTAGATAGATGTCGTGCTCATGCACAAGGGAGGGTCAACTTCCTTTTTGCTTTAGATATTTTTATTTATTTTTTGAGAGGTCTCCAGAGATGAGGCCTACTTTTGTTCGACAGTCTCGTAAGCCGATGTTGGAGGCCCGGATGCACATGTGGGGGTAGATGATGCCCAAGAGGGGAGAGACTATGTTTCCAGCCAAGATATCGCATAATGCATTGTTCTTACTAGCCAGTGTTGACAAGTTGCATCCCTTAATTATGGTCCCATGTCCTTATGCTAGATTAGATTGGTGAGGGTGTGCCAACATCCTCTTCACAGATGATGAGCCACCAAATGATAGAGGTAATTTAATATTACTGTTTTATTTATATTTATTCTAACATGTTCTTTAACTTGTTTTTATTAAATTGTGTAATGAAATTGTCTAATTATTTTTGTGTACTTATATATATTTTACAGACATTGACTCTTTTGATGGCGAGGATATGTCGAAACCACCACATGATCCAGGTGTGGATCCTAATGACGATCAGGACATGGTCGATGTCGAGGATCATGATCAGGATGAGGTCGGTGCAGAGAGACATGCTCCTGCTGGTGCACCGGTACCGCCTTTTGCTAGGTGCGATCGACCTGATACTAGATACAGGATGGAGTTGGGAAACCAACTCAGTGCATTGATTGTTTAGGCAAGCATCAGGCCCACTCATTATAGAGACATACAAGCCGATGATAGGCTATTATGGATGTGGAGAGGCATGCCGCGTGACATGTACAACCTGATGCGGCATGTCATAGGAGCTACGACAGCTGTTTCGCTACTAAGGAGGATTATTGCATGTTATAGGCGTAGTCAAGCCGCAACACGTGATGGAAAGTCCACGAGCAGTGACTCATCATCTCATGATCGTTCACCTCGCGCCGCGCCTAATGAGCATGAGGCTCCACTAGCAACATCTAGCAGTCATCATGGAGATGAGGTTGGACCATCAGCCATGTCTAGTCAGCAGCCTGCAGCATCCATCAGTACTAGTCATGATCATGAGCAGGTTGGACCATCGACCGTCGAGGCTACACTATTGACTGAGAAGGCCTCCACTACTACTGCTTATATTGATGTTTTACTACCACCAGCTGATCCATCCATCAGTACTAGTCATGATCATGAGCAGGCTCTACCATCGACCATCGAGGCTGCACCATTTGCTAAGCAGGCCTCCACTTGTACTGCTATTGATGTTGTACTACTACCTACTGATCCATGATTTGTATATTTTTAACATTATTCAGTTACATATATATATGGTCCATGTATTTTATGTTCATGTTGCAGTTGTACTTAATTTACATGTTGGTGATTATCATGATGTGCATATTGTTAGGTCATGTTAGATATGTTCATTTAATGTTTAGCTTGCAAATAGATGTGTATATGTGATAGCATGAGTTATTTGACATGAGATGTATATTTGATGTTTTTTTTGTGATGATGTTACTATATAATGTTAATTTGATGTTTGTACGATGTTTATCATGATCGTGATGATGTTTATTAATTAATTTAATATTAAATAACCATGATATTTATTAAATATTATGTTGTGATTGTAATTGAAATTGAAATTTTAATTGTATGTAAAATTGTAAAATTGTATTTGTATTTGTAATTGTAATTGTATGTAAAATATTTAATGTAAATTTTAATTGTAATTGTAATATTTAATTTATTGTGAAATGATTGTAATTGTAATTGTATATATGACAAATTGTAAAATTGTAATTGTAATTCTAATTGTATGTAAAATTATAAAATTGTAATTGTATGTAAAATATTTGTAAAATTGTAATTGTAATTGTAAATGTAATTCTATGTAAATGTAATTGTATGTAAAATTGAAATTCTAATTCTAATTCTAATTGTAATTGTATGTGAAATTAATGTAAAATTTTAATTGTAATTCTAATTCTAATTGTAATTGTAATTTTAATTGTAATTGTATGTAAAATATTTGTAAAATTTTAATTGTATTAATGTGAAAATTTTAATTGTATTAATGTGAAATGATTTTATTAAAATATTTAAATTTGAAAATTTGCAAATAATTGTAAAATAACAAATCTAGAATAATATGAATTTTTGTAACATAATAAAGTTTAGAAAATAATGCAAATAAATTCATGTACTTTAGAATTATCATTATTTTATTATGATCTTACATACAAAAAAAAGAACTTTATACAGTCTGGTGCACTTATCATCATAACACGCACCGGTGTTTCACAACACTTCCGCACTGGTCACGAATAAACACAAATAAAGAAAGTGCAACTCTATTTTCTTTAAGTGAAAAAAAAAAAATGGGCGGAAAAATATTTTCGAAAATCTAATTTCATAAAATAATTCTTTAAATACTAAACACTTTTCATTATTTTACTATTTTTGCTCAAATTTTTAGCCAGATATTTGCAGGAGACATGCCTGGAGCAAGAGAGCACGAGGGCACTATGGAGCAGCGAAATACATTCGAACAGAAGTATTCAGACAATCAGAAACCAAACCTTTGGTGATTCAAACCCTATATCATAGAATTTCAAACCATCTCGTGATTAAATTTGATTATTTTTTTTACTTTTTCTGCAGTTTTTTTACTTTTTTCTGCAGTTTTATCCATTTTTACCCTAAACCCTTCATTTTTTTTTTGCCCCTTCTTCTCCCTGTTTCTATAATTTCAGAATTAGGGTTTTTCATTTTAGATTGACATCCAACCCACGGGACGACTTGCATAGTCGGATCCCAATCCATTGGGTCATTGCGTGAATTTTTGGAAAAAATGGATTTTTCTTTATTGGTGCACCCTGCGTACCCTAGCACACCGGTGCGCTGTATTATACAGTGCACCGCACAAATAATGTGTAATAAAAAAATTGAAAACAATTTTTTAAATCAGTGCATCATATCTAAAATAGGGCACCGGTGTTCCATTTTACGAGGATAGCACCGTACGGTCTATTACACTGTTTGTGCGATGCGTTTATAATACCTCATGCACCGTACAATCTATTATATTGTTTTGTGGTGTGTTTTTAATACCCCCACGCACCGGCTGCAGTGCATAACTCATGAAAGGTGCACTGGTGTTGTGAGATTTATTTTTTACCTGAAAAGTTGAGAATTTATTTATAAATATATTAATGAATGATATGGTACAAGTTTCAGATTGATAAAGAAATGACTGACAAGAGATCAAGTAACAAAAATACTAATAACACATTAAGAAAAGAAAAAAAGGAAAGTTCTTTGTAAATTCTTTATAAAAAATATTATTTTTAAACTATATGTAAGTTTAACTAATATGTATTGTTTACTGTGTATCATGCAGAGCCACAAAATGACGAAGCTCGATAAGATTATTTCTGATATTGGACCAGAAGAGCGTAAAAGCTTAATGGAAAAATTGCAAAAGGATGAATTAGGTGAATGAAAAAATACTATCGATCCAATATGAGTTTTTTCTTTAATTATCATTAATAATATACTTAAAATTATTAGATAACATGTGTCAAACAGTCTATTAATTCACATCTGTTTAATGTTCTACATGGACCAACAACTCAAAAAAGGAATGTTGTTCTAAGAAAATAAAAAAAATAGAACATGCAAATGAAAATGAATTGCTCCTTAGCTCATCTGGAGTGGCGCTGGAAGTTAACAAAAGGGGGAAAAACTTTTACAAAAGTTTGAGGGATCTAGTGGAACGAATGTATAGATGTTCTTTCCACTTACAATACAAAAATCAATCCAATGATTCCAAGAACCAAATTTTATCTAAACTACAGGAAGAGTTTCCAGAGAATTGGTCAATGAGACATGTCAGAATTTTAATAGAAAAAACGTACAACAATAAAAAGAATGAATAAAAAAGTAATATTCCTTCAAATGTTTGTCTAGAATTATTTATAAATATCACTTTAGTTATATTTACTTTTCATATATCAATATAAAAATTAAATATTTTATTGTCATGTTACATTTTCAAGAAGATTATGGAAATCTCAAAATATGAACAAGCTGATATGAGAAATATGCCAGTAGGAATGTCCAAAAAGGTGTACAAGGAGATGGTCAGAGAAATGGACAAAATTGCATCGTAGGTGGAGCCATCTCAACAACAACGTGCTTCAAATGTAATATGTAATCATTGAATTTTTCGATCATTAGGTACAATAAATAAACAATTTAGCATTAAATATTATTTTTCAAGAATTTTCTTACAGAAAAGAAAAGAAAATGAAACACATTCAACACATAAAACAGGACGACAAGGAAGAAAAGGGTTAATCTCTAAGTTTGTGAGTAATTGTTACTTCCTTATAACAACTTAACTAGATTTCATTTTTGTATTTTTTAAGTTTTTTTACAAAAATCATCATTGAATGTCTTCAAACAGGTGCTAACATACAAAGAAGAACCATCAGACGAATTGATTGAAATTGGGTTAAATATGGGTTATGAGTATATGTTGGCATATCAGAAATTAATTGTGGAATTTATAAGCATCTATCGATCTTGTTTTACTTAGCTCCGTCTATAATGAATAGAACAAAAACATCTTTTATATTAAATATATAATTTGTTATGGGGTATAAAACTTGCAGGAAACAAAGTATGGAACTGTGCCAACAGATGAAATTTTGAAAGACGGCATGGTACATGGTTTTGAAAGAATGTGTATAGTTTATGAGTCAATTGTTGCTATGGTACATCATTTTTCTTTTCAGTTTACATTGATGTATATTATTTAATATTGCAATTTTCATTATTCTCACCAATGTATATACACTAATTTCAGTTTATTTTTATGTTTGTAGATGGAAGGTGAAGAAGAAGAAAACAATCAACACCGTGAACAAAACATTCCTAAAGATAACCCAAGTCATGGAAGTAGCTCTAGTAGTGACAGCAGTTCAAGCGAAGAATGATGATCACTATGTTTGGATATCAAAGAAAGGCGTTTTATTTCTTGAAATATGTCTGTGAAATTAGACATTTTGTTTAATGTAATGGACATAATGTCCCAATTGAAAGACAAAGGGATACCAATAACTGTCCCATTTTGTATGATAAAGACTGTCTTTTATATATACATATATCATAAAATATGTTTTAATTTATTCTATTGCATTCTCCATTGTCGTTATCAAATGCACTAATAAAAATTTAATTCATATGAATATTGTTATAAGATATATATGTGTCGACTTTTGAAGAATAATGAATTTTAAAAAACCACAATAATTATGATATGATATAACAAATTAATCCAAAGATCACATTCAAATGCATTAATAAAAATGTAATTAATATGAATATTGTTATAAGATGTGTCGATTTTTGATGAATAATGTATTTAAAACAATCACAATAATTGGACTGTCACAGGTCGATGTTTATAAAAAATACAAAATGAAAAGCGGTGTGTGTCAGTAACTGTACACCGATGCATTTATGCGTCTATACACACCGGTGTCGTTGTACGATCTATGGGCATTGCACAAATACCGATACCAATTATAACTATCAATGCGTTTGTGTGATACTATGCACCGGGGCGTTTATGTATCTATAAGCACCGGTGCATTTGTACAGTCTATGGGCACTGCACGAATAACGATACCAATTATAAATCTCGATGCCTTTCTGTGATACTACGCACTGGTGCATTTCTATAAGTCTACGCACTAGTGCATTGATATGACCTATGGGCATTGCACAAATCCCAAGACCAATTAGAACGACCTCGTGTGTTGTATGACCAACACTACGCCCGGTGCGGTTTTACACCTAAACGGCCTAGTGCATTCTCCTTAGACTGCCCTGGGGCGCCTTCTACATGTACGCACCGGTGCGTTAAATCCATAGTAGTGCACCGATGAAAAAAACATCCGTAATAACCTCCGACCACCCATTTTTTTATTTGTGTTGAATTTCTGTTAAAAGCTCTGCCAACACCTCCGTAACCATAAACAGATGTTGTAGCAAATGTTTTTTTGACAATTTTGGCCAATTTTATAACACTAAGAACCTCCTTTATAACCTCCACTAGAGGGTCTTTTCCTTGTAGTGTACTTGTCCTATTTTCACTGTGATAGAGAGGGTGGGGTTAGTTGGCACATTAATTTTTATACTAAGGAGTTTTCCATCTTCGCGTTACACCTGTAACTGTTGCGATCCAACGGCTTGGAAGTGTTTGGACCGTTTTAATGTAAACACCTTGGTTAGGGTTAGCTCTATGATGAACATTCACTCTAGCATTTGATGTTGGTGGGGATATCTGCTCTATAACCCCTAGGGTTTTATCCTGTAACATGACTGTAATATGGTCAGATTTTCTTCTTCTACCCCGAACTTTCTCCAAGGGTTTCCAATGATTTTACGAGATAATGGATGTGAGAGAGCTATATGGATTTTATTTTCTCTCTATCCTTATTCCATTATTATAAATTTGGGCTCACAAATTATCTATTCATGTAGGTACCAGGTAGTTCCTTTGAAATTATTTTGCATGGCACTCTTACCAGGTCTATCTCCTATGGGGTCACTATTCCGACAGGCCGATAGGTAATCAAAAGAAAATTTTCCTATTATTGTAGGCTTGTAATAATTTGAATTATTACTCCCTTATTCTCTGTTGCATTCTTTCTCTCGTATAGGTTCTATCCACTCTTGGAGGGAAAGAGAGTGGGCCACCTTTCATGACTGTAAGTTCAGTCCCTTCCGACGGTTCCTCTATTAATTTACCACTTAATTATAGCAATAAACAAGAGGGTTAGCCCTCTTCGTTACCATGCCTTTTTATTTGCTAATGCTCTGACTTCTATATATCTACTATCTTCTTTTGTAGTCTACACGAGGACTTGGTATGAGATTACTGACCCTCGCAATGCATATATTCCATTTTTTTTTTGGAATATATCGCAATTATCAGGTCCCTCCTTGTATATACTTATGCAACCCCTCGGTGCTTGTTTCTAGGTCTCCAACCCTCTAGACAAAACCTAGTTGTTTCCAATGTTGAAATTTGAAGGATTCCTCTTTGTATTTTGATTCTATAGAAATAGGTATTCTTAAAGGGAAAAGGGTTTGCCTTTAATATTAATTTATTTATAAAAATTAAGGCCATTCGATGGCCTTATACATTCTGTTGAATTACTCTGCAATTTACAATTATAATATAGTCTTTCCTTAACTATAAGGTCATAACCATGCTTTTACAACTGTAAAGTTATTTGCTTTCACAATTTTTGCAACTTTAAGTTATTATCTACAGATACTATATGTATTGTTTGCTTTTGGTTACATAATTAATGCACACAAGCTATTTATTTCCTTATAGTTATATCTTTTGTCGCAATGGATGTATCATATTTGGGCACATTGTTTAAACTTAAAATGTCTTGTCTTTTGATAACAACTATTCACTGAAACTATTGACCATGGGATTGTTTCCTTATTAGTCTTCTGAGAGTTTTTATTTTGCTTCTCAATGTTTATCACATTAACTCTTATATGTATAATCGTAGCAGCAAGTTTAGATATTTTTGAATTTCTTATTATATCTACTAGAGTTTTGGGATTGAGTTGAACAGGCGGTTTGATTACCTATCTATTTGACTCTAACCATTAAGGGTTTTCCTTTCCTTCCTTACCGATACATAATGCTCTGTCATTTTATCATTACAATTAGCAACTCAACAAATTTTTTTATATTTAAATATCATCAGGAATTCCTACTTTTCCAGTTTTGGCTTAATAGCTCCAACGTTCCTATTCAATGCATTTATCAGTTGTTCCTTCTTATTCTAAGGGTTAACCAGAACAAGATTTTTCAACTTACAAATCAGTGTTTTTCTTTTCTTCTATAACAAGAACAAACAATATTTATATTGTATTTTTTTAGAGGAAAAGTTCTAAGTTCTAGATAGTTCATGTACCTATCATCAATAGCTTTGAAATATCGCATCTACAATTTGTGTTCTATGCATTACAAAAAAATACCATAAATTTCACAATTTAACCTACATCATCAATTCCTCCATAGGGAGTCATAACTTTTCATTCATCAATTATTGCCATGTCTATTAGCTCATGATTCTAATAATTATCTTATAATTTTAGGAAAATGCCAAGTCCCTCTCAAACCACCTGACCATAAGATAGCATAATATCTCACTACCCCCGAGCTACTCTCTCTTTTAGCCAAATTCACAAAATCTTTCACGGGAAAGGGGTCTTGATACACCCTAATCATATTACCGCCTTGTACTAGGATTTCACCAGTATTTATCTACCACTAGTGTTGGGTTGTTACTGTCTTTCTCTCCCACAGTAAATCCCTCTCAATGAGTATGAGATTAACAACATTTGTCCCAGCCATTAAACATTTTTTGGTCTCATCAAGCTCCCCCCTTCTTGTCCCAATTTCCTAGCATTTTTCTCCAACCATCTCTTATTTTTTTAGTTATCCCCCCCACTTTTCTTGGGATAAATAATCTTTTTCCTTAACTGTTTTCCTGACTGAAAAGAGACTAAAAATATCTGAGTGGCCTTGGTCTATTTCCAAAACAGGTACAAAAAATCATCATTTTTTTTATGAAGTGCATATATTTTCATTAAATATTCCCATACCATATTCACGCATAACTTATTCAAAAAATTACATCTATCTAGATCATCGAAATCCTTGAAATTTAACTAACCAGTATTTTATTTTTTATTTTTTATTTTTTTAAGAAAATCTAAAAAACATAGTCATAAGGGACATTACATCTCTTCCCCCCCCCAATACGAACACCATACTTAGTGTTATCAAGTTCTTTTCTTCTTCGAAACAACATTGGTACAACCTCTTTATTTTCTCCTCCATCTCCCACATAGCTTATTCTGGCCTAAAATGGTTCCATTGTACCTTTATTTGGGGGATAGTATTTTCTCTAAGAGATATCTCTCTTCTGTCCAAAATTCATACAGGTTCAACTATGAAATATCTGGTTCAACCTGTATCACATCCAATTTACCACATGATTAGGATTAGGTATATATTTTTCCAACAACGAAACATGAAATACATTATCTGGTCTAATGTGAACAGGTAAAGCTAACATATATGCAATCGAGCCAACTCTATCCAAGATCTCAAAAACATCCACAGTATCGTGGAGCCAACTTTGGGCAAGTTCCTAGTTTTAGGGAACTTATTTTTTGTTGTACTTTTAAATACACATGTTCCCCTACATGGAATTATCTGGGAATTATTTTCTTATCGGCATAATTTTTTGCATATCCTGTGTCGACCTTAAATTCTTCCTAATGTGTTAAACCATCTACACCATTTCATGGATCATATCAAGCCATAACACTAGCTGACCTTCCATTTGATCCCATATTACAATTATTTGGCATTTCCTTCCGTATAACACCTCTAAAGGGCTCATTTTCAGTGAGGTATATTAGTTGTTGTTATATGAAAATTCCACCAAGTGGATATATTCTTCCCACTCAGTGGGTTGACTCATGCATCACATGAATAAAATATCTTCTAAAATTTGATTTACTCTCTCGGTCTTCCCATTTGTTTGAGGATAGTAGGTTGTGCTAAAACTTAACTTGGAGCCTAACCCTATGAATAATAACATCCAAAAATGTGAGGTAAAATTTGTATCCCTGTCAAATATGATGAACCACACTGGTTGGTTCGAAACGCGTCGACAACGTTCCATTATATGTGATTATTACCGAAAGAGATTTTACAATTTTATATGGATCACAGAAGCATAGATTCTAACATATATGACCTCTTTATATATTCCATGCAGTCTAAAAATATCCTTCATGAACACATCAACGACCTGAGTATCCTTAAAGGTGGATTGTATTGGTACAAAGTGTGCAGCCTCTGTCAATTTTTAAACTACCACCATTATAACATCATGTTGTCTTTGATTTTGTGGTAATTAGGGAATAAAATATAAGGTAGTAACTTCCCATTTCCATTATGGTCTATGAAACAGGTTTAACAGACTCGCGGGGTGCCGGTGTTCCACTTTTACTAGTTCGCATTCCAGGCATTTAGTCAAATACCCTGCTACCTCCTTCTTCATTCCAAGCCAGAAGAATTATTTTTTTAAAGCTATAATCATTTTTTGGTAACCAGGGTGCCATGTGTAGGGCTTCTGATGGAATTCATCGATAATGGTTTGCTTAATTTTCTCTTGGTAAAGTACATACAATCTTCTTTTATAAGTCAATAATCCCTTTTCATTGATGTAATAGTATTCCCATTTATTCATATTTGTCTTGCTTTTTAAGTTTTTACATATCAGGTTATATTTAAGATCTTCTTTGGTAGCTTCCTTTATTATTTCTGGTAGATCCGACTCAATTTGATTGATAGAAATTGCATGCACATGCCTTGGACTTCTGCTCATAGTATCTTCTCATAGTAATTGCTCAGGAAATCCATCCACCTGGATTTCTTGGCATTAAAGTATGGTTGACTCAAAAATTACTTAAGCCTTACATGATGTGTGACTAGAATAAATTTCCTTTCGATTAGGTAGTGCCTCCACATTTTAAGGGCGTGAATTGAAGTTGCTAGTTCCAAGTCATAAACTAAGTAATTATTTTCATTATCTTTTAATTTTCATGATTCATATGCTACAACATGGCCTTCCTACATTAGGACCCCTCCCAAACGTTCTAAGCCTGCATCTATACAAACTTCAATGTCCTTGCCCAAATATCTTATATTCAATTTTTCAAATCTTTCTTGACATTGCGGGGTCCACTCAAACTTTACCTCGTTCCTCTAGAGAGAGGTTATAGGTTGAGATAGCTTGGATAGTCCTTATATAAATTAGTGATAATAACTAGTTATTCCAATAAACGATCTGATATCTTCCACATCCTTCAGCACTGGCCACTACATTATGGCCTTCACCTTTTCTAGATCTACTTCAATTCCTTCCTATGAAATTATATGGCCCAAATATTGGATTTTTGTCTGATAAAACTCACATTTAGTAAATTTTGCGAATAGTTTATTTTCTGTTAAGGTTCCGAGCACTATTTCAAAATGATGTTTACGTTCCTCAATAGTCTTGGAATACACTAGTATATCATCAATAAAAACCAGTACAAATTTATCCAGAAATTTATTGAATATACCATTCATTAGACACATGAACGTAGTGAGTGCATTCGTGAGTCCAAAGGGTAGTATTGTGAACTCATAATACTCATAACAAGTTCTAAATGTTGTCTTCAATATGTATTCTTCCCATATTCTCAATTGGTGGTATCCTGATTTGATATCTATCTCGGAGAACATAGTTTCTCCCCTTACTTGATCTAAGATATCATCGATCTTGGGCAAGGGTACTTGTTTCTTTAATGTTAATTTATTTAATTTTCTGTAGTCTATACACATCCTGAAAGCCTGAAAGTTCCATCTTTCTTGGTTACGAAAAGAATCGGTGATCTCGATGGAGATACAGTGGGTATGATATAACCCTTTGCTAATAGTTCTTGTAGTTGTAATTTTAGCTCCATTAACTCAAGAACTTTCATCTGATAGGGGGCCTTGGAGACAATTGCAGCTTCAGGTATCAGTTATATAGAGAAATCTATATCTCATTTGGGTGATAACCTGGAATTTCTTCTAGAAACACATCAAGAATTTTTTTAACCACCTCTAACTATTCTAATCTTACTGCTTTTCTCTCTATTTGGATTTCTACCCAAAAATAAAAAATTTGACATCCTTTCCTAGTTACTTTTTTAAATTGTAGAGCTAATATTTTTCGTAAGGAAAAAGGTCTAGGAATTCCTTTTATAATATGAATCTTATCGTCATATGACACACAGGTCAATGTCTTCTACAAGTAGTTTACAATGGATTTGTGCCTCTCCAACTAGTCCATACCAATTAATGCATCATAAGAACCCAGGGGAAATATACTAACTTAACAATGTTCAAATTTCCTTTTAACTAAATAGGAAAAATTTTGGCAAGGTTGGTAACCTTTTATTTTTTTCCCATAGCTATACTAGCCAGGGTTTTTTATATTTTTCAGGTACCAAACTATAGATTTCAATAATTTTTTGGATAATATAGCTCATGTTAGATCCTCAGTTAATTAATATTGAAATAGAATGATCATGAATTTCATCTTCAACTTCCACCATTATGGACTGATGTTTCGCTTAACATTCCTCCAACGTTGCACTGATGTTGGGGACATTTCAGGCTATGTGATTCACTATGGAAGCTTCCTAGATTTTATGAATATTTTTCATGGATCTACGGCTATAAGGGAAGTTCGCAAGAGATGGGGTTACCCACAGCCCCAACATTTCAATGGATATTTTCCTTTCCCATTGGATTCTTTACCAAGTTTGAGTTGTTTAGACCCAGTATGGGTCTAAGTTTATGGATTTTGAAAGTGTCCATTATTATTACTAAAATTTTGTCTCTGCCCTCCTTTACCATTTTTTTTCCCTTGATTGGTCATTGTTCCCTTATTATTTTATAAGGTACACTCCTTCTTCTTATTATTCGAAGGCTTGGAAATATCATTTTTCTACTTTTCCTGCTGGTCGAAAATTCTAGCCTTACGAAGTACCTCATCCATGGTCTTTGGATTATCATATTATATTCATTCTTTTAAAGAGGTTGGAAGGAAACTTATAAATCATTGTACCTTGGTTTTTTCCTCTCTAATATATAGTACAACAACAGGTGGGTAAATTTTTCGATTGACTCATTCATAGACATTTGTCCCAGTTTCAGATCATGAAATTCGTTGTCTCGATCATCAAAGTAGCATTCAGGTAAATATTTTTCTTTATATAGTCGTTGGAATTCTTCCCAGCTAACCTCTTTCCCTTCCAAATTATGTATCGTACTCACTTATTCCCACCATAGTAATTCCTTCCCTTCTAACTTGTAAGTGCCAAACTTCGCCTTTAATTCTGGAGAATCAAAAACCTGGAAATAATGGTTAATATTTAATAACCATAAAATTTTTGCCTCTTTTTCCTCCTCGTCGTAAATTGGGGATCTAATTTTTTTGAATTCTCCATGTAGTTCCACTTGTGGTTTTTTCTGATTTTTTGACTGCTTGGGAAGGGCTATGTTCTTCGCCCTCTACCTGTATTTTTCTACTAATTTCTTTTTCTTCCATGTTTTCCCATCCGAGATTCTCTTAATTTCTTCTTATTTACTATGTACTCTTTACTATATTTGAATTAATCCTATTTGATAGATTATTTATCACCCATTCTTGATCGACATTCACTTTCCACGTCCTCTCTTGTTTTGTTCACATGTTGGATATTTCATTGTGAGGTTCCATCATCATATTTATCAATTCCCTAGTGGGAACTTGGGCTTGTTTCTCTAAGTGTACATATATTTTTCGTCTCCAATGGGGTTACCCTATTGAATATATGACATATTACTTCATCTTGTCTTCAATAAGAAAGAAAATATGTTACTCCCTTTCCTTATATGTGTAACATTCAAATTATTTGTTATTTTTTAATGGAACTCGTAATTGGGCAAGGACAGGAATCAAGTTTTTGAAATTGGATCTCATAACACTTTGTCATGTTTAATTAAGTCTGAAATTTACCTATTTTTGCCACCTATACTATGCCTTTCTTCCCCCATTTTTACCTCTTTTTGCTCTTTAATTATACCTAGTCCGGCTATGTCATCTAATTTTGGCTAAAAAGGGTATCATAGGTCTAAGGTATGTTGAAACAACATTATAAGTGCTATTTTATCTAATTTCGAGCATTATTTGAACTAGATGTGTCATTATTGCATTGCTACTCTAACTACCCTTGGACTCATGCACAGATTTATTAGATTGAAACTGTTTCCCCAATCCTGCAGACAGCTCATACAACCAAGATTCCTGCAGCCATTCCGGATTTCCTGTAGATGTGCCGATTTCCTGCAACCACCTCAAAATCCTGTAGCGAGATCGATGGTTAGCCATGATCCACTCATCCCCAGGTCGAGTAAAGATATGAACTTTGAAGATAATTTTCAGTTTATGGACGTTGTCCTATCCACTATTCGGAATCATTTTTGCAACCATCCTAACCTTCAGATTTTCTTTCGTGCCTACATGGGAAGACAGCTTCAGTCGTGCAACGGAAATGGTCTAATCCATGCCTCCGGTCATGGATTAGACCCAACAACAATTTACTTTGTCAATATGTGTCTGTATTATGGGTTGTAGGCTTAGTTTAGTAATCCGTTTTGTTCAAAGCCAAATATGGGCTGCCAAAAATGTATAAATCGGATGTAATTTGCTTGTAAAAGGGAGGGAGTTTTTGGTTGGGTTGGAAGCTGTTGTTACAGAGCACGATATTAGACTGTAATTGACTATTATTTCAGATTAATAAAATCGTTTATGCTATGTTTATTTTCCTGAGCAACTTCTTTAATCTTTGAAAGAGTTGTGAGTGAGGGAGGGCCCCCTTCGCTCACATCTCCCGCAGCAGAGTGTGTGTTTATTTTTGTTTTAATTATGCGTTAATAATTTGCCACAACAAATAGTGTTTCCTTTCTGTATTTCCTACAACAAACTGTAGATTGGTTAAGTGAATTAATATTTTATGTTGATAAGCTCTTTTCATTTGGCCAATGCTTGGATTCATGCTTTTTAAGTTTAACTCTTGATTGGGATTGATTTCTTTTATCTTTCTTGCATCAGTATCAACAAACAAAACTATTATAGAGGGATGACATATGCCAAATAAAATCTTGTGGGGTTGACAATTTATATTGGCAAATTATACACATATAACTTGACTCAACATTTTGGCGCCGCTATTGGGGAGGTGCTAAGGGATGATACTGAAAGTGTTTTAGTTTTATTTTGTTGATTTTTTTTCCTTTTCAGGACTGGGGGAGTCGAAGTGCAAAGATGCAAGGCAAAGCCTACACACCCAAGAGGTTAGACACTCGCCAAAGCCGTGTCCTGATTGTTTGGTAAGTTTTTATTTTTATTTTGTTTAAATACTAGATGAATAGGGTCCAACATTTTCTATATTTTTCGTGGTGGTGTGGGCACCACTCCATTTACTAATACACTGGAAAGAACAAGGAAATCTGTAAGAAACAAGGCAGCAAAGAAGGAGGAATCTGAACAGGAGGTCTGTAGTCCTGAGCAAGTTGACATTTCTACAACATAATCCTCTATTGGAGAATCTTCTGTTGTTGCCCATCTTGAATCTCCCCTTAAAAGGAAGACCACATCTCTTCTCAGTGGTCAGCCTGAAGAAGAATTCCTTGTAAATCCTGTCAAAGAACCAAGATTTCAGACCATTTACTCTGAATAATCTGTAGCCTTCCAAGGTCCTACTCTTTCTTGGACTGACATGGCTCATTTAGAAGGCACTGATGAGAACGAGGTGAAACTTGTCACATCTGAATTTCCTATCAGAGAGACTGGGGGAGCCACTTAGATGAAAAACATTCATCCCTCAGCCTTGCCTAACTTTTGTGGTGCGTCTAGTGAAGACCTTGATGCCTTCTTATTTGAGTTCGATGTACTCTGCAGGAGCTATGACTATTCTTCCAATGCTCAAAAGATGAAATTGTTTCCTGCTACATTGAAATATGCAACTCTTAGGTGGTTTATGGGGTTGGAATCAAACTCCATTGCAACTTGGGACGACATGAAGAAGGTGTTTTTGAAAAGGTACCAAGATTACTGCAAAATGAGGGATCTCAGGGAAGAAATATTTGGCATGACCCAGAAGGAAGGGGAGAGCCTCGAGGATTTGGTGGAAAGATTCCAATAAAATTTATAGAGATCTAAGATGAATCAATTGGACAAAGAGACCAAGAGGACCATTTTTCTTAGGGCCATCAGACCAGAATATCTGGAGGTATTAAATATAATGGGAGCAGGCGATGTATCGAAGCTGAGTTATGATGATGTGTGTGAGCTTTGTAGAAGATATTCAAGAGGAAACTCCAAGGTTGGAGGTGGACCAAGAAATCCTTCTTCCACGATTGTCAAATCAATTGCCAAAGCTGGAGTAACCAGAGCTGAAATGGATAATTTATTTGAAAATTTTAAAACTGATATTCTTAGCACTTTATCTTCACAATTGGATGTTTTGCAGGCTAAGAAGAAATAGGAGAAACAAGATGAATTGGAGAAAGCCTTGGCAGTGTTCTACTCCAAATTCAGGAAGAAAAATGCTCTAAGGGAATGCCCTGTTGATAGTATCAAGGTATGTCGAATTTGTGAGGCTGAGCATTCCACTGATCAATGTCCTTCTCTTCCTGAAATTAAGGCAGCATACATAGCAGATCAAGGAGCTGTCAATGCACTTTATGCAATGGCACCTCAGAGACAATGGCAGCGACGTCCTGCAGGTATGTCACAGTGAAATTTTTAATTTCCTTATGCTCAAAATCAGATGTGGAATGTTCCAATTCCCTGGCAGCCTTGGCCTCCTCAGCAACCTTGGTAGGGGAACTATTCTTATCCAACTACACAGAGTTTCCCACATCAAAAATTCTATTCACAACCCACACCGCAACAAATTATACAACCACAACAACAGCTTCAATTGACTGCTCCACCAAATCAACCTCATCCCACGTAAATTGTTGCTCAACCAGTGTCTAACCCTAACAATAAAACCGTCCGATCTACTCACAACATTGGATTGGTCACTTATCCCACTTTTCCTACCTACTGTATTGCATCCCAACCACTGCAGGAAGTTTGTGTCCCTATTTTACAGGAATTTCCTGTGTCTCTGCAGGAAATTCCTGTTCCTGTGTTACAGGAGCTCCCTGTATAGTTGCAGGAATTACCTGTGCAGCTGCAGGAAATCAACCTTAGGTCGGGAAGAGTGGTGAATCAGCCCGAAAGAATTGAGGAGATTGTAGAGGAAGATACCTTAGAGATGCCTGAAGAGGAAACCATGCCTGAACCAGCAAAATCATCTACCTCAAGGCCACAAGAACCTTCCTCATCTCATATAGTCTGGCCTCCTTTTCCAAAGAGGTTGGAAATGGAAATCAAAGAAAAATAGCTCGAATTTGATGTTGTATCCGAACTAAGAAACATGTGCATCAAGATCCCATTGCTGCAAGCAATAAAGGACATCCCAATATATGCTAAAACAGTGAGGGAACTATGTACCAAGAAACCAGGGAGACAAAAGAAATGACCCTCAACCATTCAAGTAGGTGGAAAGCTTGCAAGTTTAATGTCTACCAGATTTGTTACTGAAAAATATGCGGATCCCGGAATCCCTGTGGTTACCACCTTTATCAATGGATATCCCATAAAAAACACTTTGATTGATTTAGGTGCAACCATCGATGTGATGACTATGGAAACTTTGTCGCATATAGGATCCTTTGACTTGTTAGCCACTCTTACCATGTTAGAATTAGCAGATAGGTCTAAGGTAAAGCCATAGGGTGTTTTAGAAGACATTGTCATCTCATTAGATTCCTGGAAGTATCCTACAGATTTTTATGTTCTTCAACCTAAAACTAACTTGGCAGGGAACCCATTTATCTTGGGGAGACTGTGGTTAGCTACAGCTAATGCCTACATAGGGTGTAGATCTGGAAACGTGACTATCACTCATGGGGCTGAAAAAAAAGCACATTAACTTGTACCCCCTGCTAAACCCCTCTTGAGATCAGAAAACACACAATGGGTTGAAGAAGAGGAAGAAGAACATGATTCGGAAGGTACCTTACCAGTTTTAACAATAGCCCAAGCCATGAGTCTTAAGGAAAATTCTAAAGAAGATCTGATAAATTGTTGTATTTCTATTCTTGATTTCCTGCAGCAGTTAGAAGGACAATCTAGTCATAATTTGGATATTATTACTGATTTGTAGGATTTTTATGAACATAGTTAAGCTTCTGAATTACATTCAGCCCTCTTATCTGCATTTCCTGCATATTCAATGTCTGAATGGGGGAGTAAGGTAGTAGAAATTTTTCCTGAAAAATATCTAAACAAAATCCGCCCTAACTCCTGAACAAGAAAAGCAATTAATACAAATATTAAGAAATTTTTCAGACACATTTGCATGGGAATATACTGATATGAGAGGCATTCACCCAAACACATGCATTCATCACATTTATATAGAATAAAATGCTAGGCCCGTAAGACAACCACAAAGGAGGATGAACCCTGCTTTAAGAGAAATTGTAAGAGGTGAATTACAAAAGTTGTTAAATGTAGGATTCATCTATCCTATTTCAGATAGCTAGTGGGTATCCCCACTAGTCATTGTCCCCAAGAAAAATGGTGAATGGCGAGTGTGCGTAGATTATAGGGAATTAAACAAAGCTACATTAAAATACCATTTCCCTTTACCATTTATAGACCAAGAACTGGACACTTTAGAAGGGAAAAAGTACTTTTCCTTGATGGATTCAGTGTATATAATCAGATCAGGATAGCTCCAGAGGATCAGGAAAAGACAACATTTACATGTCCCTTGGGTACCTATGCATACAAAGTCTTACCATTTGGTCTATGCAACGCACCAACCACATTTCAGCGGGCAGTCCTTGGTATTTTCTCTGATCTTTTGCATGATTGCGTAGAAGTTTATATGGATGATTTTATAGTTATGGGTGATACTTTTGAAGAAGCTTTACTTAATCTTGAAAAAGTTTTGCAGAGATGTAGAGAAACTAATCTTTCGTTAAGTAATGAATTTTTTTATGATTATGGCTGAAGGTATTGTTTTGGGTCATCATGTTTCTACAACAGGAATCAAGGTTGATCTAGCAAAGGTTGAGGTTATTGTAAAACTGCCCCCACAAACTAATCAAAAGGGAGTTAGAAGTTTTCTTAGACATGCATGCTACTATAGGAGGTTTGGTGAAAATTTTACAAAGGTAGCCTATCCATTATTTAAATTGTTGACTAAAGAATCTAAATTTCATTGGAATCATGAATGTCAAGCTGCATTTGATAAACTCAAGGAAAAACTTTCTTCAGCACCTATCTTACGAGGCCCATATTGGAATATTTCTTTTCATATTTCCACTGATGCCTCTGATTTAGCCATAGGACCAGTATTGGGTCAAAAGGAGGATCCTGTCACCCATGCGATCTATTTTTTCATTAAAAATTTAAATCCTACAGAACTGAATTATACAGTGACTAAAAAAGAGTTCCTTGTTGTAATTTACACTATTAATAAGACATTACATCACGGGTTATGAATTTTTTGTACACAGAGATCATTTTGCTATTCGTTATCTCATGAATAAACCAATCACTAATGGCAAAATTACTAGGTGGTTGTTGTTGCTGCAGGAATTTGACATCACGGTAGTGGATAGGCAAGGACAAGAAAAACAGGTAGCTAATTTCTTATCTAGGCTTAATCATGCAAGTGAGGATGTTCTTGTTAATGATAAATTTCCAAATGAAAACCTGTTTTCCATCTCTGTTAAAACACCTTGGTTTGTAGACATGGCCAATTATCTTGCTACAGGAAAGTTTCCACCTTACTTTTCATCTAATCAGAAAAAGAGAATCATTAGGAAAAGTGTTGATTATTCTTTGATTAGGGGAGATCTTTTTTTCACAGGAGCTGATTTGATTATTCGCAAGTGTGTCAGAGAAGATGAGATCTATGACATCTTAAGAGCCTACCATGATGAACCATGTGGAGGACACTTCACATACAAACAAACAATTTACAAGATCCTTCGTTCAAGTTATCACTGGTCAGACCTCTTCAAGGATGCAAAGGAGTATGTTCGAAAGTGTGATAGCTACCAAATAATGGGGCGACCTATACAATCAGATGAGATGCCTTTGCAGCCACAGGTTCTCATAGAACCATTCTAGAGGTGGGCTCTTGACTTTGTAGGTCCCATCAACCCCACATCCAAAGGTAAGAAGTATATTTTAGTTTGTATTGACTATGTGACAAAGTGGGTGGAGGCAAACGCACTACCTAGGGCAACAGAAAAAGCAGTGGCAAAATTTCTTTTCTCCGATATTTTTGTAAGATTTGGAGTACCTAGGGAAATAGTTACTGATCAGGGTGCTCAGTTTATGTCTAAGCTTATGCAGGAAATTGTGCAAAAATATCTGATTACCCACCAGAAGTCCACCCCTTATCATCCATAGGCTAATGGGCAGGTGGAATCAACCAACAAGGCGCTGGAAACAATCCTTACCAAAATAGTTCAATTACATAAGAAGGATTGGTCTAATAGACTTCTTGAGGCCTTGCGAGATTACTGGATCACATGGAGGGGTACCACTGGCTTTTCTCCATATGAACTAGTGTATGGAAAACAAGTTTTGTTGCCCATTGAATTTTAGATCAAAATCTTTAGAATGGCATCAGAATTGGATATCAACTTCGATGAAGCACAACAACAGAGAATCTTGTAGCTCAATGAATTAGATGAGATTAGGCAGGATGCTTTTCAGCATACTGGCTTGATCCAACAACAAAGGGATAAATGGCATGACAGATACATAAAAAATAAGCAGTTCAAAGAGGGAGACTGGGCATTGTTGTATTATTCTAAATTTAAAAACTTTAAAGGGAAATTTAACACA
Source organism: Pinus albicaulis (assembly GCA_034641835.2). Classification (NCBI taxonomy): domain Eukaryota; kingdom Viridiplantae; phylum Streptophyta; class Pinopsida; order Pinales; family Pinaceae; genus Pinus; species Pinus albicaulis. Next base: position 534,729,179 of record CM076571.1, on the reverse strand, counting down.
CATTGGCTAGGACCCTATGAAATTGAGAAATATTTTTATAATGGATCTATTTGGATTAAAACTATTGATGAGGAGAATGTTACCTTCTTGGTGAACGGGCACAGACTCAAGCTATACCAAAAACCCCAATCCAAGGAGGAATTTGTGAAGGAAATTATGAAGAAGAAATAATTGGAGATGGTAAGGGAAGGGATCCTTCCTTCCACTATCTCTTCCTGATTTTACTGTTGATGTAATGAGCTCACTATGTTCCTCCTCGTGCTCGATAAATCATGAGAGGAATGTCTATTGAGTATAGTTTTATCCCTTTTTCCAGGCCCAATGGACTATTTACGAAAAAGGAACCCCTTGGAGTCTTCTTTTTCGGTATTTTAGACTCTCTAAAATTGAAATCTGGTGAGCATGGACTGCCCTGGCCTCGTTAAAAACACAGGTTAGTAGATCCCTTGGGATCCTTTCAATAAATTTGTTTTTCCAGTTAATCTATGGGTTACTCGTGTTGGACTGATGTGGGATTTCTTAAGGCCTTCCTTCCAACAATTCTGTCCCATCGACATCATCAAATTATCTGGGTACAGGATTAGAGCCTTGTGATGCCTTGAACCTTGTGTGCCCCAATGATAGGCTATCTCGCCAGTGGTAATGGAGAATCATTATGGCTTATTTACTACTGGATCCTACAGGGGGTTCGACAACAACTCATATATTCACACCTGACAGGATGCATCAGGGTACCTTGGTCCTCACTCTCATTAATGGTGATGGACCTCACATTGGTTAACAATTGACCTCAATGAATGGTAATCCAATGAGCCCATTGCACATTCGACATAAACACATTCATTCATGTGTACTGGACTATACACAATGGGTGGAGAGAGCGATTCCTATAGATTTAGCTTCAATTCCTGAAGTATATTCAGCAGTTGCGGTTTTGACTTCATGAAGAATGTTCATAGTTATTTTAATTCCTGCAGAATGTTCATTAGCTGCAATTCAGTTCCCGAAGATTATTTAATAGTTATTTCCACAGAATGTTTAGCGGTCGTAGTTTTAATTCTTGCAGAGCATTCAACAGCCATTTCTTAATTCCTGCAGAACAATTTTTAGACACAGGAACACCAAGATTTCCTGAAAAGACAAGAGAAAAGAAAAAAAAAATCATTAAACAGAACATAGATTAAAATCATGTAATAAACTATTAACAAGTCATTATGTGGTTAATTTCGTGGATTATATGTCTGATGTAATAGGTTATCATTGCAAGAGCAGGCTACTTCATCAAGGACAGGACCGTTGGAGGTAAGGGGTAACATACAACCAGTGATAAGGCTCTCGAAGTAAAGGTATAATGACACTTAATTTTTAATTTTTTTCATATCTAAGGCTATGGTAACCCTTTGCAGCCATGGGCCATTATGACATTAATCCCATGACCTGTCATCATTTCACCGGTAGTGTTTTTACTTTAGAGATTTATCATGCAGGTCAAATCATGATAGCAATCATGATCATGACCTATCGCCGAAAAAAGCTCCATATTTTCTATTTATTTCCTCTCGCTGTCGAACTATTGCATAAGTCGCGTACCACATTCCCGCAACCCGCATTTTCTTTGTTTTGTCTTTCTATAATTTCCCTATCCATTTTTCTCCTCCGCCATGACTAAGATTCAAGCCCCCGTCAAATTTGAGCCTCAGAGTCTCGCGCTGCTAGAATCTGATCCTCGCAGCAAGGCGAGAATAGAAAAGGAGGTATGGTTGGCTTTCTTTTAAAGGTTCAGCGAGCATAATTCTGAAGTAACCAAATCTTTTGCCTTAAACTTAAATGGGGACAAAGCACAGGTGGGGAACATCCAATTCAGGCTGACAGAAGAACTGGTGGCAAGGGTGTGTGGGATCCCGCAAGATGGAGAGCGGTGGTTTAAAAACTGCCGCTTCAACAAAGACATGTGCACGAATTTCCTGCAGAAGGACCATTCGAACCCCAACTAGAGTAAGGGGATTCCGCATGAATTCTTAAGGCATAAGTACCATCAATTACTATTTTTCCTACAGAAATATGTTACATGTGAAGGCCAGTTTGGCCTTGCTTTCTTGTTTCATATCAAGGTCCTTGGACAATTCTGGGACAAACCTTTAAATTTTCCCTATTATTTAAAAATTTTGTTGATCAAGATGTCATCAGCTGCAAAAGAGAGGGTTTCCCACATAGAGGAAAACCTCTACCATCACGGGCTAGTAAATATTATTCTAGTGGAGGTCCTGTGGAAACATGAGAAGACTTGGGAGGATTTTTTGCAAGAAAATCATTTTGTGGAGGATGGAGATTCTGACTCTTTAGGGGTCAAGGAAGAGAAACCTGCAGAGAAGCCGAAAAAGAAACCGCGAACGCGTGGACCAAAGGTGGAAAAAGATGACGAGGATGATGAAGTTGTGGTGACCGGTGAAACTTTTGGGAAGAGCTCTCAGCAGAAGGGGCCTTTGACCCCTGAAAAATGGTATACCAGAAGACAGACTGCCTAGCTGGCCATCAAGGATACATCAAAGGAGGGGGCACCAACTGAAAAGAAAAATACAGATAAGTCTCGCGGCTAGCCCAAGGGAAAAGAAAAGGTGAACCTTGCTACAGTCATTGACAGGGACAATGTATCCTTTCCAGACCCCTCATTGCAGGAAAGTCAGAACGAAGCCATGAAGTCACATTAAAGGATGTGAGTGTGCCCCAATCCTCACAAGGGCGTAATGAGGGAGCAGTGACCCCATTAAAGAAACAATATCGACAAATTTTGGAGGAAAATATCAGAGAACTTACCGTTTTAGAATGGGTCTTGAAAGCAGAGAACGCGACTCTAAAAGAAAATAGCTGCAAGATGTAGCAGGATCGCAAAGAGTGGCACGAAAAGGCAGCCCACATCATGAAAAATAAACAGGCCCAGATTGACCACCTGAAGAGGAAGACTGAGGAGTATATAGGATAGATTCAAGCAGAATCTAGTCGGGCTCAGTTAGACCACCTGGCTGTAGTGGTTGCAGCCCAGGTGAAAAATTAGCTTTATGTTGAAGACTGCTTCAGTTTTGCTTGCATAGGGACATGCAAGAGTTTTGGTGTGGGGGAGATGTTAAGTCTGAACTTTACCTATTTTTTCCACCTATACTAAGCCTTGCTTCCCCGATTTTTGGTCTCATTTTTCTCTTTAATTTTACCTGGTCCGACTATGTCATCTAATTTTGGCTAAAAAGGGTATCATAGGTCTAAGGTATGTTGAAACAACATTAGAAGTGTCATTTTATCTAATTTCGAGCATTCTTTGAACTGGTTGTGTCATTATTGCATTAATACTCTAAATAGTCGTGGAGTCATGCTCAGATTTGTTAGATTCAAATAATTCCGCCAATCCTGCAGACATCTCATACAGTCGAGATTCCTGTAGTTGTTCTGGATTTCCTGCAGATACGCCGATTTCCTGCAACCACCTCAAAATCCTATAGCGAGATCGATGGTTAGCCATGATCCACTCATCCCCAGATCGAGAAAAGATATGGATTTTGAAGATAATTTGCAATTTATGGACGATGTCCTATCCATTGTTCTGAATCATCTTTTGCAACCATCCTAACCTTAAGATTTTCTTTCGTGTCTACATGGGAAGACAACTTCAGTCGCGCAACAGAAATGGTCTAATCCATGCCTCCGGTCATGGATTAGACCTAACAATAGTTTACTTTGTCAATCTGTGTCTGTATTATGGGTTGTAGGCTTAGTTTAGTAATATGTTTTGTTCAAAGCCAAATATGGGCTGCCAGAAATGTATAAATCAGATGTAATTTTCTTATACAAGGGAGGGAGTTTTAGATTGGGTTGGAAGCTGCTGTTACAGAGCACGATACCAGACTGTAATCGACTATTATTTCAGATTAATACAATCGTTTATGTTCTATTTATTTTCCTGAGCAACTTCTTTAATCTTTGAAGGAGTTGTGAGTGAGGGAGGGCCCCCTTCGCTCATAATTCCCGCAGCAGAGTGTGTGTTTATTTCTGTTTTAATTAGGCATTAATAATTTCCTGTAACAACTAGTGGTTCCTTTCTGTATTTCCTACAACAAACTATAGATTGGTTAAGTGAATTAATATTTTATGTTGATGAGCTCTTTTCATTTGGCCGATTCTTGGATTCATGGTTTTTAAGTTTGACTCTTGATTTGGATTAATTCCTTTTATATTTCCTACATTAGTATCAACAAACACAAGTGTTATAGAGGGATTATATATGCCGCTCCATAACCATTGTTGCAATAGTACTGATACAAGAAAGCAGCATGAGTTGTTGATTGTTGTTTGATCTTTATCTTTTCACGGTCAATATCAACAATCTTAAGTGCTATAGAGGGATGATATATGCCACTCCATAGCCTTTGTTGTGATAGTATTGACATAGAAAAGAAGCATTAGTTGTTATTTTTATAATTAATTAACACTTGTAGTAATCAGCCTGCATATACTGTGCACTGCATCTCATCAGTTTACCTTATTGGGTTGACAATTTATACTAACAAATTATACACGTATAATTTGACTCAACAGTCTCCATTATTAACACATTTTTTTTTGAAGTAAAAATAAAATAACATCTAGAACATTACATCTCATTATATTCCAATATTTACATGAAGGTAATATATATATTTTATTTTGGCTAACTTCTAACATAAGTGTCACGTCAATTCCACATCTCCACTCTTAACAAAAATATAGCGAGAGAGAAAAATTACATGAGACTTTATTTTATTTACTTCACAGTCAATACTTAGGTATGGAGATGCATTTATTTAGTTGCTGGTTTTTCGTTTTGTTCCCAATCTTGGAATAATAAATACCCTTGGACTACATATGCCTATATCCTTTACCACACTAATATCTACGACGAACTTTATTTTCCTTGAACCCCACAATACACTAAATATGTATCTTCTCTTTTTGACATTATTTTAATTTCTATCCCTAGTTTAGTATGGTTGTACCCACACATAGTGTTTTAGAAAGGTTATAAGAAAAATAATTAACAAAATGAGGTGATATATATTTATATATACATGGACTTATATGTGTTTCACCATTATAAACATATCATTCCCCATGATACAGTCATTTCAACTCTCTAAAATCGTGACAATTTCCTCTCCGCTATACAACTGTGGTATAATGTATTTAATTAATTTTATAGGGCACTATCTTGGCATATATCCTAGGTGTTCTACTAAAAATACTTATGATATGGGATAATGTTTGACTTATTAGTTTGTGTGGTCTTTTCCCTCATGGAAATGTTTACCCATCCTTGTTGTTTAGAACGCTTCTTGAACGACTTTTCTATGCTCTATGTAATTACTGCCTGCATTAAAATTGCTTGGAATTCTCTGGATACCCGTCCTATTTGCACTGTGATAAAAGAGGGTGGGGGTTAGTTTCCACATTAATTTTCATACTATGGATCTCTCCATCGCTACACTACACCTGTAATTATTGCGATCCAACAATCGGCAATAATTTGGACCGTTCCAATGTAACAACCTCAGTTAGGGTCGGCTCAGTGGCGAACATTCACTCCATCATTCGATGGCGGTGGGGAGCTCTTCTCTGCAACCCCTAGGTTTTCATCATGTAACATGAATCTAATATGGTCGGCTTGTCTTCTTCTACCCCGAACTTGCTCCCCGAACTTGCTTCGAGGGTTTCCAAGGTTGTTAAAGGGTAATGGAAGTGAAAGTATATGGATTAGATTTTCTCTCTATCCTTCTTCCCTTATTCTAAATCTAGACTCGTGGTTTATCTCTTCATGTAGGTACCAGGTAATTCCTTTGCAAGTATTTTGCATGGCGCTCTTACAAGGTTTATCTCCTACAGGGCCGCTCTTCTCACAGGCCTAGGTAATCAATTTTTTTTTCCTGTTTATCAGGCTTGTAATAATTTGAATTACTACTCTCTAATTTTTTTGTTGAATTTTTTTTATTTATAAGTTTTTTGTACTTTTGATGGGAAGGGAAAATTTTAAGGGTTAATATTCGCATGTGGGCTAATTTTACATGTTTTTTTCAAAAAAGGATTCACCAATTTCCATTTTTTTTTAAAATGATTCACCAAAATTTTAAAATACAAAATTATTTAATTTAAAAATAGCCAAAATTTTATATAGACTAATATAAAATCATTAGAAATATAAATATTTCTACAAAAATATTCCCAAACATTTTATAGTTTGCATATTAAAGACTACTAAGATTCACCATAAACTTCCATCCTTTAAATTCTCCATATTAATAGAAAAGAGAGCAAGATACCCTTCACGACTGTATGTTTAGTCCCTACCAATGGTTCCTATATTTGTTTACCACTTAATTATATCAAAAAAACAAAAAAGTTACCCTTCTTCCTTACCATGAATTTTTCTTTCCGAACACTCCAACTTATGTATATTTACTCTCTCATTTTACAATCTACATGAGGACTTGGTACAGGATTACCGACCCTGGAATTGCATGTATTCCATGTTTTTTTTTGGAATATCTCGCAATTATTAGGTTCTTCCTTGTATCTAGACTTATGTAGTCACTCGGTGTTTCTTTCCAGGTCTCCAACCCTCTGACCAGAACCTAGTTGTTTCAAATGTTGAACTCTAGAGGATCCCTCTCTGTATTTTGGTGCTATAAAAATAGTTAATCCCTAAAGGGAAAAGGGTTTCCCTTCATCTTAATTTAGTTATAAAAATTATGGCCATTTGATGGCCTTGTACATTATATTGAATTATTGCGTAATACAATTATTATTACAATGTTTCCTTAACTATAAGGTTTCTAGAATTCTTTTACAACTCTAAAGCTATTTTCTTCTATAATTTTTGCAACTCTATGTTATTTTCTACAGATATTATATGTTTTTTTACTTTTGGGTACATACTTAATGCACACGACCTATTTTTTCCTTATATTTATATCATCTATCGTAATGGATGTATCGTATTGAGCATATTGTTTAAACATAAATGTCTTCTATTTTGATAACAACTGTTCACTGGAACTATCGACCATGGGATATTTTCTTCATTAATCTTAGATATTTTTGAATATCTTATCATATCTATTAGAATTTTGGTATTGAGTCAAACAAACGAGTTTGATTACCTGTTCGTTTGAATCCAACTATTAATGGTTTTCCTTACCTTCATGACGGATACATAATGCTTTGTCATTCTATCATTACGATTAGCAACTCAGCACATTTTTTTATATTTAAATATCAAGAGGAATTCCTACTTTTTGAGTTTCAACATAATAGCTCCAACGTTCCTATTCAACGCATTTGTCAGTTGTTCTTTCCTATTCTAAAGGTTAATGCAAACAAGTGTTTTCAAACTTACATATCAATGTTTTTCCTTTTCTTCTCTAACAAGAACCAACAATATTTATATATTTTATTTTTTTAAAGAAAAGGTATGAGTTCCGGATAGTTCTTGTATTTTTCTTCCATCTTTGAAATACCCCACTTGTATTATGTTGTCTATGCATTAGAACATGATGTCATACATTGAAGAACATAAATTTCACAATTTAACCTACAAAATCAATTCCTCCATAGGGAGTCATAACATTTCATTTATTATTTATTGACATGTCTATTAACTCAGGATTCAAATACTTATTTTAGTATTTTAAGAAAACACCAAGGCCCTTTAAGATCACCTAACCATAAGTTAGAATAATATATAGCTACCCCCAAGCTATTGTCTCTTTCATCTAGATTCACAATATTTTTCACAGACAAGGGGTTCTGATACACCCTGAGAAAATTACTTCCTTGTACTAGGGATTGACCAGTCTTTATCTCTCATTGGTGTTGGGTTGTTATTGTCTTTCTCTCCCACAGTATCTCCCTCTCAATTAGTATCATATTAACAAAAAAAATTTCTCCATCCATTAAACATTTTCTGATTTTAGTAAGCTTCCCCGTTCTTGTCTTGATTTCCTTGCGTTTTTCTCCGGCCATCTCTTCTTTTTCTCCAATTATTCCACCCTCTTTCTCGGGATAACTAATATTTTTCCTTAACTTTTTTCCTGAATGAAAAGAGACTTAATCTCTCCGAGTGGCCTTGGTCTATTTCCAAAACAATTATAAAAAAGATCATTTTTTTTAAACATGAAATTCATATATTTTCATTAAATATTCCCTAACCATATTCACACATAACTTCTTCAAAAATTTACATCTATCCTAATCATCGATAGTCTTGAATTTTAACTAAACCATATTTTGTCAATTTTTTTAAGAAAAGCAAAAACAAAGTAGAGTCATTAAGGACATTACAATTAATATTAATATCAATACTATTAATATTGGTTCTGTAACATTAGGTTTATTAGTTTTATTTATGAAACCATGTTTATACCATTATATTTATTTGTAACATTAGGTTGGTTTATAATATTATGTTTATAACACATTAGACGTTTATTAACATTAATAATATTATATTTAAAACATCAGATTTATAAATTGTGAAATTTTGTTGACAATTGTAATGATGGTCTTATCACTCTTTTGATTTTATACAATATGTATTTGTGAACGTATGTCTATGTGTAGTTTGAAAGTTAAGCATGTATTTTATTTTTAAATGTATTTAACATTATTTGAAAATTATTTTTTTCATTACACATGTATTTTTTTTATGCTAGGTGATTCCATTTTTTATCATGGATCCAACCATTTGTAGTTGTATTCTATTTGAAATTGTTGAATTTATATTTCTCTAGATCTCTTTATCGGTTGTGATAAAATTTAGATTTGTTTGCAAACAATGGAATAATGTTTTGGAAAACCCTTATCTCTTATCAGGTTGCAATCATGTCTCCACAAATGAATTTGGATTTCCTTTCTTCAATAATGAAGAGAATTATTTTGTCGTTGAATACCTTAATTGGAATGGGTGCATATCTCATTTTAATTTGTGATTCATATATTCAAGATATAGATTAGAGTATATTGTTGGGTTAATGGTTTTATTATCCTTATCAACAGAATGCTCCCATCCACACAACTCTTTGTAATGAATCCATTTACAAAGGCCTTTAAAAACATAGGGTAAATACAAATTGGAGACTGAGGATTCTTTTCTTTTTTGGAAAAAGTGAGCAATAGAAAATATGATTGGGTTTTTTTGAAACATATCCATGATAGAGTAAAGTACAAATTTTATGTTTTTAGTAGTCTTGACAGGGTTTGGAGAAGAGATGAGCTTCCATTTGGTGGAACTTCACTCCCTAAGAATATAAGGTTTTACAAAAGTAATATATTTTGGTTGTATCTATACAAGGATTATGAAGATTATCCTCGATATGGGTATACAATCTATTGGTTTGATGTCATAAAAAATGAATCGGGTTTTTCATTCTTTCCAATCACTAACATACAATGTATGTCATTAGCAATATACAATAATCAATTTATATGCCTTGTCAATGATGCCTCAACTTATATATGGTCAATTGAATAATTATAAAATTTACAATTTGGTCCATTGCACCTTAAGCGAATAATTGACTACTTTGGGGATGATTGGGGCTTCAAATGGAAGTTGTTCGAAGAAATTTATACATATATAAATAACAAATGCCCTAGTTATATTCCATTTTGAAAAGTCAATGGTGTGGTTCTTATGTGTAGTTGTAGTTAAGTTCCTTTCCTATCATATGTTGAAATTTGCAACAAGAAATAGTGAAATTGGCATCCAGAAACAAAATCCAGAAAATGGCTACCATGTGAGGCTTTTGATTTAACTATCCCTTAAATAAATTGGAAAATAAATTGTAATTTAATCTCATAACAACTTTTAATAGTTAACTAAGTCAGAAAGACTAATTTAGCTCAAGAAATTCGAGTTGAGAGTCAAAGGTGAGGCATGTAGAGTGATTCTATTATTTTGGGGTCCAGTTGCAGTTAATGCATTAGTTTAGTACATGTGTAATGAGTTAACTCAAATTGATTGAGTTAAAATCAGTTTAACTAGTTATAACTGAATGAATAATTAGTGAGAAGTCAAGGGAATTAAATTAGATTTAATTCACAAATAGTGATCTATCAGATAGCTGATGATTCACTATTATTAGCTACATGCATATCAATTCTGATGACGACCCAGTTGAGACCACTACAAGAAAAAAGGACATTGGTGAGGGTCATGCTTGTGGCGGACTTTTAAGGTCCGTCACCAATGTCACATATGGTGACGGTCCTTAAAAAAGCATCACTGTAAGTGTATATAGTGATGGTCCTTTAAGGTTCGTCACCAAAGCCATTTTCAATGACACTTTTGATGAGGGTCGTTAAAGGCCCATCACTAATTCTCTCTTTGGTGACACTTCTAGTGATAGACTTTTAATGACCCTCACCAATTCTCTTTTTGTTACTTTTGGTGACGGTCAAAAAATGTTCGTCGCCATTGATCATTCGAATGAGTTTTTGATGACACTATATGCATGTTAATATATTTTTTTCAAAAGGTAATGATTTAAGGCCATTATTGTGGAGTCTTTTTTATGATATTTCCAAGGCCATAGTGGTTAGAATCAGTCAATTTTTTAAGAAGTAATTAATGTGTATCATTTCCCTCAAGTAATCACTAGTCGAATAGATTTTTCCTATGAGTCAACATATAATTCATATCTATTAAGTTTATTATCTATCAAATTCCCTTTAGATAAAGTTCCACTAGTGTGTGTAGGAAATATATTATTTAATACATAATCAAGCTATGACAATTCTATTAATGAGAAAGACCTAACACTCCTCAACAATCCGGGCACACCTTAAATTAATGCTTTGTCACACACTAACATTTCTTAGCACCTCACGTGTCTTGGAACATATTTGTACCTAGAACATCTTTTCATGAAATTGACACAAAAGCAAATCGTGGAATGTGCTAGCACAACATGGAACTCTCCTAGCATGTGTTGGCATGCAAGTATTCCCTAGCATGCCCTGGAACACCTTGGTTGAATGCATTGACATACATTAGCACTTGGCACACAATGCCACTTGACATGTATTGGGACCTATTATTAGTGTGACTAGCATGCACCTTTTGAAAAGATAAAGTCTTGACTTATTAACCTTCTTATGTGTTCATTTAATTCCATTTTAGCTTGGTTATTCCTTTTGTTTCCTTAACACTTCTTGACACAAATTGACATACCCTGGCACCCTACACATCCTTAGCACCTAGCATGTATTGGCATATCTTGGCACTATTTGGCACATATAATTAGCACACCTTGGAACTCCCTATCAAACTTTGGCACTTATTTACATGCCTTGATATTCCCTAGCATGCCTTACCAATGCTTATCATACCTTCTCACTCCCTCCTTGGCATGATAGCTAGCACTCATTAACACTAGTCCCTGGCACATGTTCCTCATATTCATTAACTTCCATGAATTTTGACCTAGTTATCCCTTAATGTTTTGTCCTAGTACTCCTTAACACTCCTCAACATGCATTAGCACTCTCTAGCACACCTTAGCACTCTTCAACATGCCATTCTACTTCATAGCATGCATAACACTCCCTGACACATATTGGTGCTTCGCATTTGTTGGCGCTTGGAAATTCTTAGCATGTATGGAACATGTTGAGATGCCTTGGTATGATTTTGCATGGTTTAATATTAAAGTTTTTTGAGATCAATTTTTGGAAAGTAGACGAGAAGAAACAAAGGAAGACTTGGCACTTAGAATGCACTAAGACTTTGCACTTGGCACCTATTGGTGCCTAGTGTTGGTGTGCCTAGCATGCCCCTCTTATAAAAGGTAAATTGATGACTCATTAACTCTCTTATGTGTTCATTTCCTTGTAGTTTAACTTGTTTCTCCCTTTTTTTTCCTTGACAGTCCTTGGCACGCATTAAGACACCCTTTCACATCTCGGCATGCCTTATCACTTGGCATATCTTATAATGTTTGACATGCCTTCTCATTATCTAGCACATCTTATCATTATGTAGCATTCCTTGGCACTCATTTCTTCACAGCTAGCCTTTACATTTTTTCATGACTGGGAAACCAATAAATTCCTTGGCTACTGCAGTTCATGTGAAAACATTGGCCTGCTCCAACTGCAACAACCTGACAAATTGCACCTACTACAAGTAGATTGTGCCTTTTTCACCTAGGAACTACCTTTAGCTCATCTTATGCCACTCATGTCCAAGCTCAACTTGTCCCACTTAAATATTTACTAAGACAAGGATCACATGATCTAGCCATGGCCATAAAACAACTAAGCAACATAGCTTACACGGGCAATATTTAAGATGTATGTTCAGTTCATATAAACAATAGGACATTAACTAAGAGTTTGCAAGAACCCCAAGATTCACAAGGCACAAAAGATATAAGCTGACACAAGCTGAGTGCCCCAAAAATTATACACATAAATGTATAATATGAAATTATCTATAATAGTTTAAAACATGAGCATGTAGCCAAAGTGTGCCACATCTCATATAAAAAAAAAAAAATTAACTAAAGGCAAAACAATGTTGTGCCTAGCACAAAGTGATCTCCCTTTGTTTAAAAATATTATGTCAAGCCCCTTATAAAAATCGTAGGCTTGCCTCCTGTAAATCCTATTCTAAACTTCTCCTAACACACTTCTTCCTTAACACACTTGAATTCGCTAAAACTCCCTCGCACACACTCTTATTTGTTCCTTTCCATGCATTTTGACCTAGTTATCCCTTGATATGCCCCGACACTCCCTAACACTCTAATTCAGCATGCATTGGCATTTCCCAACATGTTAGCGTGCCTTTTCATTCCTTTGCATGCCCTGACCCTCCCTAGCTATCATGCCCTCACAACTACCCCTACTTAATTTTCAACTTGGGAACCCAACCAAGCCCTCGCTTGAATATGCCTTGTCACTCTCCCCTTGGCATGACAACTAGCACTCATTAACAGTAGTCCCTAGCACACGTTCCTCATATTCATTAACTTCCATGAATTTTGACCTAGTGCTCCCTTAATGTTTTTTCCTACTTCTCCTTAACACTCCTCAACATGCATTAGCACTCTTAAACATTCCCTTCCACTTCATAGCATGCATAACACTCCCTAACACATATTGGCACTTGGCACTTATTGGCACTTGGAAATTCTTAGCATGTATGCAATACATTGAGATTCCTTGATATCATTTGGCATGCTTTAATATTAAATTTATTTGAGATCAATTGTTGGAAAGTGGATGAGAAGAAACAAAAGAAGACTTGGCACTTAGAATGCACTAAGACTTTGTACTTGGCACCTATTGGCGCCTATTGTTGGTGTGCCTAGCATGCCCCTCTTGGAAAAGGTAAATTGATGACTTATCAACACTTTTATTTGTTCATTTCCTTGTAGCTTAACTTGCTTCTCCCTTTTGTTTCCTTGACAGTCCCTAGCACGCATTGACACACCCTTGCACATCTTGGCATGCCTTATCACTTAGCACATCTTAGCACGTTTGAAATGCCTTCGCACTATCTGGAACATCTTAGCATTCCTTGTCACACCTTGGCACTCATTTCCTCACAACTTGCCTTTACATTTTTTCACAACTTGGGAACTCAATCAAGTCCTTGGCTACTGCATTTGATATGACAAAAATGGCCTGCTTCAACTGCATTAAGTTGACCAATTGCACCTACTACAAGTAGATTGTGCCTTGTTCGCCTTAGAACTACCTATAACAGATCTTATGCCACTCATGCCCAAGCTCAACTTGTCCCACTTAACTATTTACCAAGGCAAGGATCGCATGATCTAACCATGGCCATAAAACAACTAAGAAACATAGCTTACACAAGCAATATTTCACATGTACGTTCAGTTCATATAAAAAATAGAACATTGCCTAAGAGTTTGCAAGAACCACAAGATGCACAAGGCACACAAGATATAAGCTGACACAAGTCGAGTGCCCCAAAAATTGTACACAAAAATGTACAATATGAAATTATCTACAATAGTTTAAAACATGATCATGTAGCCAAAGTGTGCCACATCTCATTAAAAAAAACTATCTAAAGGCAAACCAATGTTGTCCCTAGCACAAAGTGATATCCCTTTGTCTAAAACTGCTATGTCGAGCAACGTATAACAACCATAGGCTTGCCTCCTATAAATCCTATTCTAAAATTCTCCTAACGCAATTTTTCCTCTACACACTTGAATTCGCAAACACTCCTTGGCACACACTCTTATTTGTTCCTTTCCATGCATTTTGACCTAGTTATCCCTTGATATGCCCCGACAATCCCTAACACTCTAGTTCAACATGTATTGACATTGGTTGACATGTGTTATCATGCCTTTTAATTCTTTTGCATGCCCTAACCCTCCCTAGTTATCATGCCCTCACAACTACTCTTACTTAATTTGCAACTTGGGAACCCAACCAAGCCCTCGCTTGACTACAAGAGCTTGACCACATTACAATTACTACAACTAGAATATGTTGTTGAATTGTGTAGCTTTGGAGGTACTCCACAAGCCTAGTGAGATGGCTTTGTCTGATTTTGGTCACAAAAGTATTTGTGGGAAAATAAGCCAAGAAAAGGGATTTTGGACCTAATATGGGGTCTAAAATTTAAAAGAAAATTAAATTAATATTTCCTAAGGTCTAAGTGGATAAAACCCGTAAGTTCTAGAGGGTTCCTAAGAGGTCTAGGAAAAAATATTTAAGGAGTCCTTAGGATGAAGGAAATAACATCAAGTGATAAGGATCTCATTTTATTGAGGGGGCGAAGCAAGATGTAGTCCTAAAGAGGTGATGATCATTAGCATGTCTAGCATTCATTAAGATGCCTCAGTATGCTTTGGCATGGTTTAATATTAAATTTATATGAGATCAATTATTGGAAAGTATAAGAGAAGTAACAGAGGATGCTTTGGCACTTAGAATGAACTAGCACTTTTCACTTGACACTTATTTCCACCTAGTGTTCGTGTGCATAGCATGCCCCTCCTGGAAAATGTAAATTGATGAATGATTAACCCTATGATGTGTTCATTTCCTTGTAGTTTAACTTGTTTCTCCTTTTTGTTGCCTTGATATTCCATGGAATGTATTGTCACACCCTTGCACGTCTTGGCATGCCTTAGCGCTCGACACATCTTAGCATATTTGACATGCCTTCAAACTAAATGGCGCATGTTAGCATTTCCTAGCATGCCTTGGAAATCATGCGCTCACAACTAGCCTTACAATTTTTCATGACCTGGGAACCCAATCAAGTCCTTATCTACTGCAGCTCATATGACATTTGTCTGCTTCAGCCATAAAAACTTGATCAATTGCACCTACTACAATTAGTATATTTTTCCTTGTTCACCTAAGAACTGCCTATACCTCATCTTAGGCCACTCATGTCCAAGATGAACTTTTTCCACTTAAGAAGTTACCAAGACAAGGATCACATCTAGCCATGACCATAAAACAACTAAGCAAAATAGCTTACATAGGCAATATTTCATATGTATGTCCATTTCATATAAATAGTAGAGCATTGATTGAGAGTTTGCAAGAACCACAAGATACACAAGAAAGTCGGCACGAGCCGAGTGCCCCAAAACTTATACACAACAATGTACAATATGCAATTGTATAAAATAGTTTAAAACATGAGCATTCGGCCAAAGTGTTCCACATGTAAGATAAAAATAATAGATAAAGGAAAAATAGTGTTGTGCCCAACACAAAGTCTCCCTTCGTTTAACATTGCTTTGTCGAGACCCTTATCACAATCGTAGGCTTGCCTCTTGTGAATTGTATTATGAACTTCTTCTAACACACTTCATCCTTGGCACTCTTGAATTCACTAACACTCCTTGGCACACACTATGATTTGTTCATTTCCATGCATTTTGACCTAGTTCTCCCTTGTGATGCCTCGACACTCCTTAACACTCCTAAACATGCATTGACATTGTCCAAAATATGTTAGCATGCCTTTTCATTCTTGTCATGCCCTAACCCTTCCTATTTATCATGCCCTCACAACTACCCTTACTTAATTTTCAACTTGGGAACCCAACCAAGTCCTTGCTTGAATATAGGAGCTTGACCAAGTTATGATTATTACTACTAGAATATGTTGTTTAATTGTGTAGCTTGGGAGGTACTCCACAAGCATAGTGAGATGGGTTTGTGTGATTTTGGCCAAAAAAGGCTTTGTGGGAAAATAACCCAAGCGAAGGGGATTTGGACCCAAGATGGGGTTTAAAATCTAAAAGAAAATTAAAAAGAAAAAATAATATTTCCCAAGGTCTAAGTATATAAAGTTCATAATTTCTAAAGAATTCTTAAGAGGCCTAGCTAGGAAAAGTTTTTTAACGAGGCCTTAGTATTAAGGCAATAACATCAAGTGATAAGGAGCTCATTTGATCAAGGAGGCTAGGAGATATGTATTCCTAAAGTAGGTCGAGTTGAAGGGCTAAGTAAGTGTTGCTAAAGGGAGGCCATGATCATCCACCAAGAGTAAGATCGTTATGTGAGGGTTCACAAGAATTTCACATACCTTAATGGGTTCGATATAGGAAGTAGGATGGCATATTGTTGGTTCTATTATGGCAGATCAAGCTCAAGAGAGGTGACTCATGAGAATTTGGGCATGTGATTTCAGTGGTGTTTCTATGTGAAGGCCGCATCAAATTTTGAAATAGTAGAGAGGGTTGAGACCCTGCCTTGTGGTGGTTACTAGGTTGCAAGGTATGTGATAAATACCAACACAAATGGGGGAGGGTCTACACTAGAATTTAGGGTGAGAATAGAAGTAGTCATAGGTGTCATATTTATAACTTAGGTAACCGAGTTTGAGGGTTGTAGAGATCTAAAGTTCAGGTCAATATTCATTCAAAGAAATGACAAAAATCTATGGATCCATATGAGTTAGGCCGAGTCCCTTATGGAGGAAAGAGTTGTATTTTTTTCTATGGGTGGATATGGTTTGTTGTAAAGAAACTATAATAGAAGTATAATTCCCTATTTAGGGCGGTTTCCTAGCATGTTCAATCCATAAGGTATGCCATTAAGACCGTGACAAATCTTCATAGAAGAAGAGGGGTTGTGACCCTTAGAGAGAGGTTTATCTCTGCAATATACACCACAAATTTGGAAGATGATTTGCAGAAGTATGTGTAGAGATAGAAAATCCAAAGGAAGGTGGAACCTGAGTAGAAGATGGAGCAGAAGAAATGTGCCATATGAGGAATGGATTGACATGAATAGGAGTTGATTTTTTGGACTGTCCATAGAGTTTTGGACAGAGATCTGAAGTATCCTATAAACAGTTAGTCAATGGACAATTAATGGATGATTTGTGACCCTAGTTCAGTCATCTACAAATTCTTAGAAGGATGATAAGATGAGTAGTTCAGATTTGTTCATAGATTGGACAATAAAGAAATTGGTACACAAGAATATGATTTAAGAGGGTCACACAAATCACTATTAGGTGATTTGTAATATATCTAGATATATAAAGAATAAACTAGATCAAGAAATACCCTACTATGTCAGGGAAAATTGTCAGTACCAAGTGCCAATTGGAGGGCTACAGGAGACCTGCCAAAGAAGATTTAAGTCCAGACTGTATAAAAAACAAGACCATAGAAGGGCAGGTGGCCAAATGTAGTTATGCATCAAGACTAAATAGACAAGTGGGCCAGCCAACCAGCCCCAGTTCACCGTATTGTAGAGGATCGTGATCATTTAGAAGAAGAGAAACTCCACATCCCCTAGACTTGTCATCATGAAAAAGTAGGCAAGATGAAGAGTTTTTCAAGAACAGAAAGGTGAAATCAACAAAACTCAAGGTCATACACCCAAAGGAAAAGAGGCAGATGAGGAAATCTTATGAGCTAAGCAGAAAGAAATGTGAGTTGGAGTTCATTAGATAGAGAAATATCGAGGAAGGTATAATGGGAGGCACAGAATCACAAATGTTGGACAGGTTCAACAATACATGGATTAAACACATGTGTGTGGCCACCTATCAACAGGGTCAAGTGTTGTCTTGTTCAAGGCATTAGGCTGGCCAAAGACTAACACCAAGCCCTATTTTTATTCCTTCTCTTTTGCATGAGATTGTAAAGGGCCATCATCCCCTGCATTATTTGAACCCATTATATGCAAAAAAATTTAACGAAGAACTACTCAAAAGTTAAAATTTTTCACAAAAATAAATAGATTACTCTGATGTGATTTCATTGTAGATGTTGTGGCACTGAGTGTGCCTTTATATCAAAGATTTGGAAGATCAAACCCAAATTCTCGCAAATGTGGAAATCAACATATTCCTGTCTACACTCTAAGAACTATATAAAACTCCATCTTAGGACAACCTTATGATACCCTAATCATCCACTGGAATAAAAGTTACATGATAAAGCTTATCACATCCAACTGGTCATAAAACACCTAGAAACATAGTCAATCTTATGCCACATTTTAAATTCCTTGAACTACTCAGCATACCTCACAATTTCTCCTTAACACACCTATAATTCAACGACACCTACTCATACACTCTATTCATTTCATCTATTTGTAACTAGTGTCTCTTCGACTTTCTTCTCACTACCCTGGGAACACTTCCTAACATGCATTGTCACACTTTTGGTATTCCAGCATATCAAGTATTGTTTCCACTCCCTAGCATACCTTCTCGCTCCCTCCAGCACACCGAACTCACCACAATATCTCCTAATACAAACTATTATTTTTCATTTCCATGGACTAATTTTACTCTAGTTCTCCTCGGTTTCCATAACACTCCCTAACACTTCCTAGCACATGTTGGCACAATCCCAGCACCTAACACATCTGTCGATGCCACTCGGCACTCTAAATGATCACATCGCCAGCACACCTGCCACTCTCTCCTTAGGACACCTAGAACTGCCGGCACTCCCTTATCACACACTCTTATTCATTAATTTCATTAATTTCAATCCTAGCACTCCCTCGTGTTTCCGACATAACCCTAACACTCACAACACAATGGCACACCTCGACACTTGAAACATCTTGATATGCTTCCCTAAGACCTCTAACATGCCTTGGAACACATTACATACTCATTACTCCCTCCTCAACACACCAAACTCGTCGACACTTCATTTCCATGCATTTGGAATCATTTCTCCCTTTTGTTTCCTAAAGACTTGGACCTAACACTCCCAGTTAATGTTGTTCGCACCACACCCAAGATCTCCGCACATCTGCAAGACTTGTCAGCCACTTGTCTCGGGTATGCTTCAATATCTTTAGAAATTGTTCAGCACATAGTACTCGAGAGATTCTCTCTCCTGGGCACACCAGCACTAGTTGTCATGCCCTCAGATATCTTTATTTTTTTTGTGACTTGGGAACCTAACCAAGTCAATGGGAATATAATAGTTTGCCCAAACCAAATTCTCCTTTATTTGAAACCACTTTACCCAACCCCTTATTGTAACCATAGGATCTCTCCAAAATTTATATTATGACCTTTCCTTAACACACTTTGTCCTCGAGATTATATGTAATTGCTATACTCCTCGCACACACTCTTATTTGTTAATTTGCATGCATTTTCACCTAGTTATCCTTTATTCACTAGTACTCCCCAACACTCTTTTAAGTATGCATTGAAAGTTATGTAACATGTTAGCATGCCTTTTCATTCCTTGTCACACCCTAATTGACCTGTAGCTATCATGCCTCACAACTACCCTAAATGTCAGACTTTGGGAACCAACCATGTCTTATCTCACTATGCAACTCTGCCAAGGTATGGTTACTAACTAGAATACTTTTCACCTAAGAATTTACTATAACTCATATTAGGCTACTCATGCACAATTTCAACTTAACCCACTTAACAAGTTACAAAGCCATCGGGTTAAGGTCACAACCAACAATACAAAACAATCGAGAAAATATTTTACATCTGACATGCCATAAAGACTTGGAACGTATAATAATCCCTCGCACCATGTGACATGGCCATCACTCCTCCATTCCTCGCTTTCTGACACTCCTCGCACACCCTACCACTCCCTTCCATGTTGTAAGTACTCTAGAATGCCTGGGCATCGCCAAAATATAACCTCCTTGTACTTCCCTCCCTAACACACTCAAATCACTAACACTTTATCACCAAGCCTTATTCAACTTCATTTCCATGCATTTTGAACTAGTTCCTCCTTTGTTTCCATGATACCCTAACACTTCCCGGCATGTGCATTGCCACAACCTCGGCACTGGCACATCTTGGCATGTCATCTGTTTAGCATTCCTTGGCACTACCTAGCATACCTTGTCACACCGTCCTGAACATATCTAGAAACTATCATACTCCTTGTCACAAACTTTTATTCATTCATTTCATGCATTTATGAAACTAGTGCTCCCTTGTGTTTCGTGGCACTCCTAACACTCCCCAGCATGCAATGGGCACACCTAACACCTAGGAAATCTGGTGTGACCATCGCCTTCTAAAGATGTCGCAACACCCTCGTAAGATATCATACCCTCCCAAGACACCTATAACTCACCGACACTTCCTCACAAAATATTATTCATTCATTTCACATTATTTTACCTGCTCTCTTTCTCATTTCCCCGGGAATTTTGTAACAATTCCTGAAGATATGTTGGCACACCACACATCTATTACATCTTGCTGCATGCTTCCCCTTCCACACTAGAGCATGCCTTAGTGTAATGCCTAACATACCATGTCACCTCCTTTATACATCCGGAACTTGTTGACACTACTCACCACACACTGAGTAATTCATTCATTTCCATGAATTTTGACCTAGTTCTCCATTGTGTTTCTAAGAATCAATAACACTCCTTAACATGCATTATCACACCTTAGCACTCGCAGACTGAGGCATGCTCTCTTACAAATCCTTGCCTCTGCCTACAACCCCCCACTAGCTGCCGCGCCGAGTGCCTCACTCTCCGCTACGCCGGCCATTCAGTCCCATCCTCAACTCCAGACTTCTCGACCCCCATTTACTCTTCAAACTTCCTCATTTCTCTCTCATGTTCATTGATAGTTACATTCTCATAATGAATCCGCAAGATAACTCATTGAGATATTGGTGAGTGATACCTATTAATAAAGGAGTGAGAAGAGGAGGACTGAGGGTTCTTGGAAACCCTAACATTTGTTGCCCAATTGTTGAAAATAATGTGACGCTAGTTACCTTTGAGTTTATCAAAGGTTCGAGCCAGGCGGAACCACCATTTATAGATGACACCTTGATGGGTCATATATATTTATAATTAAAGAATAGACATTGCCACATTCAATTCAATTGAAAGAATGATATTAACAAACAATCAATTTAGACCTTATGGTCAATTGTTGTGCCACAACATTGTCAAAGAGATTGACTTAGCCTCTATGCCCTTCAACCAATATTTCAGGAGATTACAGCTGAATGGGTGTTGATCGTGAATCACAATCGTACTCAACAGTTGTGGGGGCAAAGTGAATGAACACTGTAAGTATCTGAAGAATTTAAATATTAGTCCTTGGTGAGTCATTATAGTGAGCTACAACTGCATAGCCTTTAAATTACTGAGCTAGACTGGCGACTATGGAAACACGCCCAATCTATGAAAACACGAATACAAAGCAACTATACCACCAAGGAAACATTGAAGATGTGTGTATGCTTTGCTGCAAAACTTACAACATGCAACCTTTCCCACTTGTTTGGGTTTGCCTCCCAAGCTAAGAGGGAGAAAATTTGTTTAGCTTAACGTAGAGATTTATCATCATCCAAGCTCTATAGCTCACATATTACCCAACGTAGACCTCGTATGTCCTACTTCTTCAGAATACATTCCAAGTATCGACTTCTCCTTTCACTTTATCACAACAAATTTCAACAATCCTTCTTAGAAAGCCTCACCAAAGCTCCACAACCATAGACAGAGGAATATATGAATTATGTCTTCTTGGATATGGGTGTATGTCACTTGCAATAGTGAGCACTTCACACTCTCATTGATGTAATCACCGATGGCCTCCACGCAACGTCAAACAAAGGAGATTCGCATCAGTCGCACCGGCCGCATTTTCCGGGGGCATTCATATTTCGATTCTCACAGCGCAACTAGTGGAGGCTGCATGGTCGCTGTGTCAAGTGAGCTGTAACCACCCCTACTTCTACTACTTATTCAAGAATCGTTCACAATTCAGCCTGCCAGAGGTCGACTCTCCTCCCACTGAAAGCATTTGAGGCTGCTACTCAACATTGATCCGTACTGCCAAGAATTTAATGCCACTCATGTGTTCCGACCGGCCTTCAACTATAATGTGAGGCATCCCTACACACCAAATTCGCCCTGCCAATTCAAATCTCCTGAATAGGTGACCGGTCACTCTTTCATACTACATCCTTGGAATTTTTGGCCTTGAGGGCTCCTGCTTGGAAACTTAGGCTCATATCCACATAGTAAACATCATTTTGAAAATATGATAAACACCCAGACTACTCTCGGTGATAAACTGGGCCGTTCTGTCATATAAAAGAAAGTAATTTAAATAATCTTCCTACCATAAATGGAAAGAAAACCTTATAAATTGAGCATAACCCCTCATCACAAAGACACATAGCATCATGGGCATTATCAGTAGTAGAAGGTGCTCATTTGGAAAGAAGATTTCAATGTAGGACAAAGATAACTACTGCTCGCGTTTCTGTAACCTTACTACAACCAGAACACCGCATGCCTTAAGCTTAAACATTTTTGAGTTGTATTCATGCTTGAAAAGTTTGGTAAAGCATCGTAAAGTCATTTCCGGCTGCATTCTAATGCACACGCATCCACAATTAAAGAGGTTTTATGGTCGCACCATTTATTTTTTGCTTTGCTCGGACCCTAATAATGCATTAACATCATTAAGGTACTGTTATGATTTATAATAATAGTACATACAAGTGCCATATTCTATGGCATCCGGCTTGTATATAAATTTTCATATCGCCCAAGAGAAAAGCACAACTCGTGCTCTCTCTCTCTCATAATGATTAGAACTCATTAACTCCTTTACCATTTATTTTATGCCTAATTCTGAGTACATTCATGCTTAGTGACCACCAAGCTTTTACTAATAGTTTCATATAACCTTGGATGGCAATTGTAATATCCTTACATGTTCAGAAATAAAGCCAAAAATCCAAGCATGAGCCACTTTTCTTAAAGTTTTCTTTACACGTATTTTATACCATGCCTGGGAACACCCTCCTTAATGCAAAAAACCAAGTCTAATTTGGAAGTAATTAGCCTAAAATAGTTGCAACAACAAATGGTGTTGGTACAAATGACTGATTCATTTTCCTTCCGCTTTAGCCGTTGTTTCGCAACCGTATTAAAAGACTAGAGACCTGTGTCTTGTTTCTATAGTCTCGCATGTTCACCTCACCCAATGCTTAGTGTGCAACTTCTTTGTGCTTTCCAAATTTTCATGTGAGTCTACTGGGGAGGTGCCTTTTCATTTTTTAAAATGCTTTCAACAAAAATCTCGTGTTTGTTTATCCATGTGCACACACACCAACCTCATGAGAAGAAGTGACCAAATACAGACTGGGCAGTCGTAGAGCCGTTCCGTATGTAGACCACCATGTCTTTATTCCTATTGAATTGGTGGTCCCCCTAGTGGTTTAATAGCACTTGTAATGCCACACATGCTACAAGCACACAAGAGACACACCATAAAACAATACAAATAGTAAGTCCCTTATGGCTCTAGGGCATCGCAATATAAATATGTGGTTATAAACCAAATAACATAATGTTCTTAGGCAGCTATTATGCGGTATCTTAAGAAACATCCTTGGATGTGGTGAGAATCAGCGGCTCATGATTTCAACACACACACACACACACACACACACATATGTCACAAAAATATTATATCAAATGGTCTTTGCTTAATGACCTCGAAAATTTATTATTAAACCTCAAAGAACACCCTATGTGCAACAAATGTCATAATGCCATTATTTATCGATATTAAATGGAGTGATAAGAAGAAATACGAAGGAAGGAAGCCCAAACTAATATGCTCATAAACATAATCTATCACTTTAAAATCAGAGAATTTTAGGAAAGTGGAATAGTTAAATGAAGGAGTGCCTATTGGCGATATTTAACCTTAACTACATATGTAAAAGGAGTATATGCAACTTCATTACTTCATTTTATTCATGTAAGGAAAATACGTAATAGAAATCGAAAACATAATTAATAGCTAACAGATGTAATAATCTATCTTCATTCATTAATCATCGTAAATTGAGCAAAATTTGCGGGGGTATCCAGCAACCAAAATCCTAACCTTTTCCAACTATTTATCTTTAAAAATACAATGTAACCGCTCTTGTAAATAAACTTCCTAATCAAGCCAAACTACTGAACTTCTCAAACTACCTATTACATGTCATCAAAATAACTAGATTACAATTACATTCTTCAAAAGAGACAAACAAAACTTAAATCCTAATATATTTGTTGAATATGAACCAGTCCCGCCGCTACTATATTTTCGATGTGCTGACTTGTCTTTTCTTTGAAGTTAAGGGATCTTTAGGTAGAATGGGCTCATCCGGCTCGTATTCTTCCACACTTCAATATTTGTCTTAGGTGAATTAATCAGCCTGTGATACTCTAGTTCAAAGGCAAGCATGATTCTATTGAATGTTGGTCTCTTTCAGGAATAAGGCCCTACCAACCATAATATGAAAGTGCTCAAGAAAGTTAATCACTATTTCCTTTCAAAATCAGGGAGCCTTCAAGAGTTAGAAAGAGAGAGGAATAACTCTGCTTCGAGTTTTTCAATAACCCAACGCTTTTGTAGACTAGTCAAGTGAGTCCATCATCCTGTATATATAATAAAAGTTCTTGAAAAGATGATGACCGTGCCACTAGTGACTCATGCACATTCAACACACAGTCACTACAAGAAAAATGACATTGGTGAGGCGAAATGGTCACTAGTTTCCATTGCAGAGGTCAAAAGATCCTTCGCTACCAAAATTTAATGTCACCAAAGGTATGTCACTGAAAGATGTGTGTTATGTGGTGATATTCGGGCGACCATCACCAATAATGATTTATAGTGATGGATATAATCGCCACCATTTTCATATGAGCAATGGTGACATAAAATAGCCTCCGTCACCAAAAAACTGAACGTCACCAAAGGTGGCGTCGCCAAAAGTATGTGTTTTGGTGACATTCAAGGTTCGTCACGAATATTGATTATAATGACAGATAGTGACTGTCACCATTTCATATGAACAACAAAGATTTTTTGTGATGGACTTTTCATGGCCGTCAGTATTGGTGCATATATATGGCGACGTTCATTGACCGTCACCATAAACTCATTGGTGACATCAAGGCCCGTCACGAATAATGACTATAATGACAAACAGTGACCCTCACCATTTCATATCAACAACAAAGATTTATGGTGACGGACCTTTAATGGTCGTCATTATTGATGCGTATATATGGTGGCGTTCGTTGACCGTCACCATTTCATATTTTGGTGAGGGTTGAAAAATGTCACCATAAGCTCATTGGTGATGGTCAAACTATCATCCGTCACCAAAAACCGATCGTCCTCATTCCATGTGAATATCAGGGCACGATGGAATCGAACCACCAACCTCCTGCTTGTAAAGCAAGTGCTCTTCCATTAAGCTAGCACCCTTTAAAGAATTAGACTTTAAACTACCAATTGCCCCTAAAGGTGCAAAAGATACACCAAAGGAATAGAAAATCTAGGAAAATCAAAATTTGCTAGAAATAATATGTTCAATATACATAATAAAAAGACAATAAGAATATTTTGATATAATCTAACAAAGCATGTACTACGTAAGAGAATAATTGGAAAGCACAACTAAAAATTTGAATCACACCATAACAATATAAAAGAACATGCAACAGGAAAGGAACAACTCCATAGTTTGAGAAATATGAACAATCCATGGGTCTGTTCTTATATATTGATATAGATAATGAAATAGAAATCTAGATTTATGAAATTCACGTATCACACAAGAATGTCTTGAACAAAAATCAATATGTAAAATAGTATTTTTTGCATTCGAATTTACCTTGCAGAACCTCAGGAAAAATTTTCCACGGAAACAACCAATAAACATAACAACATGGACCTCAGGAGCAATTGTGTAGGGGATAAAATATGAAGGTAAAGCACTAGAGAAGTATTCAAAGAAAATGATGAAAATCATATCTAGAAAGAACTAAGAACCCTTTGAAGTAAACCACACATTTATCATCGTGAATAGTACACTTGCAAAAATAGATCAGAATAAATTATGAACTATTCCACCAAAAAACAGTGAATTTTCCACTAAAATACAGTTTCAAATTAATCACTAGCATGACGCTAACTTCTCTGCAAAAATATGGAAGTTTCAAGACAATGTATAATAGCTTGCAAGGCAATCGTGTTGATAAAACCTTCCAAGGAATAAGACCACAGCAGTCAACAAGAGTGCCATGAAAGAAGAGGCTCCTAAGAACCTCACATAAAACAATATTTATGTAAGGCGGTCACCTAGATTAAGGGTCATCATTCAATAATCGATATGGAAACAGGTGTTGACATTTTCTAATGGAATCCTCTTTGGATTCACTAGTTAGGAAGAAAGAAAAAGGTTTCATCAAGAATTATAACTTACCGAATTTTGGGATTAGAATATGATGACATATTGATGAAGCAGATCAAGAAAATGAAACTCTTTCATTCTAAGGAAACCTGCTGCAAGATGACTCAAAAGGAAAATAATGAGGTACATGTATATATATGTTGACACTAGATGCTATGAAGTCATGCCATGTGGTTGCAGGTAGTATACTTCTATCTTTAGAACTATAATCAAAATAGAAAGCAAAAACTCTTCTGATGCACGGGTTGCCAAAAGGGCATGATCTACACTAGATGAAATTGACATAATATGTCCTCATATGGAATATGAGGTGGTTGTACATTATCAAGGAACTGTGCAATGGAAGTTCCTGGGAATGAAATAAAACTGTGGAGAAAGAAAAAGGAATATCATGGGAAGTACAACCATGGAAAGAAGCAATCAACATCCAAGAAAGCCAAGAAGACTTGACTAGGATATCTCCAAGGAAGATATGTGGACTCTAATAAAAGTATGGAAAATATAGAGACCCTTGACAATACATCTTTAGGAGATAAAAAAGGATGTCGATGCCTACAAGAAGGATGTCATGGTGAAAGATCATCACTAAGGTAAATTTTGATTTAAGTATTCATATTTATAATTGAATAATATCTGATGAGCTTATTCAAAGCAGCCAAAGGGAAGTATATGTCTTCCACAAGTTGATAACCATATTGCAGGATGTAAGATCCTTGGAAGAAGTATGGTTCGAAGGAAAGCAGGATGATATAAAGGTAGACCAAATGAAAAATTGATGGATCACTTTCGGAAAAAAATCAAAAGTGATGGGTGATTTGAGCCCTAATGAAGATATCCCAAAGATGAAGACTCCTCGACAACGAAGAAATTCATGACATCAAAGAAAGTAGTTCTTCATGAGCAGCTCGGTGTTTTCATCATTGCTGCTACAGGTCCCTGATTAAGAGGGGGGTTGGTAATAAGTTTATTACCTGGTAGAAACTTGGAAGCAAGTCCCTAGGAGCTTGGACAAGTCCTTGGCTAAGAGGGAGCCTTGACAAGTCCTTGGATAAGAGGGAGCTTAAGAAAATTCCTTGATATGAATGGGTATGTCCTCCCTAATTAAGAGGGAGAGATAGACGTATCATTTTGGTCTTCACCTGGAAGACATAATGTGGGATTGGATAATCCTCTGGAATCTGATACTCTTTTGGGGATGTATTAGGGTATCCAAGGTAAGAGTAGTCGTGAAAGGACATGTATTCTTTAAGGATTAGCTATCCCCAAAATAATAGTCCTATGAGGTCATACTCGGTGAACACGCGGGTGGAGTATGTACCTTGGAGACAATGATGAAGATGTCTATAATCATTGGTCTTGCCAGCATTGTAGTTCATGGTCTCATGAAGAGATGGAGTTGTTAATCAAGGCCTTGCACTGTGACAATGTTGGTTAATAAGATGCTATAACAGATGGATTACCAATCAAATTTTTCTTATGAGATTATTTAGATTTAGAGTGACTATGTACCATTATGAATACCTCCCTAGTTAAGAGGGAATGTTGGAACGTGTAACTAAGTTCGATCTTCATAATGACTTGTAATTATGAATTTATGTAATGAAGAAGACAAAGATAATGTCTGGCTTTAGTTAAAGATGGTGAAAATTCTCCTTGATGAAGTCGGCTTACACACAAACCTCATGTCGGCCTACAAGCTAAAGCCAGACACTATATAAAGGATGATGCGGCCTCATTATGGTGTAAGAAATTTTGGATCATGTCTGTGATAGAAGTGTGAAGTTTGGGTCTACATTGATGTGAGAATAGGAGGCTAGTCTGGGAAGAAAAGAAGAGGTATACTTACCTTTGTTCTGGATCTATACCACCTCGCACATTTCAGACAGGAGGCTATCAAAGCAAAAGATAAGCCTCTCTTCTAGTGCGTAGAAAAATGCGTGAAGAAGGTAATACAACGATGAAAGGATTTGTGATTAGGTCAAGAAAGGAGGTGTGCTATCGAAGGAAGAAAGTCTTATCATATCTCTGTTTTGGTCTGCAAGTTTATCTCGCATATCTCAGGGAGGCCGAAGGTAATCACAATAAAGAGGAAGGCTACAACATCATGAAGAAAGGCTCGGTCTTGAGTTTCAAATATGTCCAAAGGATGTTGGAAGTAGGCCGAGAAGAAGACTTTAGGAAGCTAAGGATAAGATCAAAGGAAGCCAAGAAGAAGCACACAGTTTGGGGCTACTAGACTAGGGACCGAGCTTCCCTAGTAAAGGTGCAGTGCAATGTAGAAAGAAGAGATCAGCTAGAGAAGCTGAGAAGAGTAGTGACAAGGGTCTTGGAGGCATACTAGTGTCAAGGGTCTATTTCATGGTTATGGTACTCGTCAATGGAAGATCTATAAGAAGAATTTGTTTTGGGTTTTCCTCTCCAAAAGGGAGAGGTTTTGGCCATGGCTTGAAGAGCCTAAACTTTGTGTCTCTTGTGTTTTGATAATTGACTTGATGAAAGACATAATAAGCTAACAAAGATAAGATCTAAGTAAAAGAAGCATAACAAGTTCACAATTAATTATCATGAAAGAGAAATTGAATTAAACGCCCTAATTTCTCAACAAGGTTGATATGCTCTTTACTATCGTTACCTACCCCTTACAGTAACTATGAGGGCTCGAGGGAAAATACAGATAATCATTCCAGCAGTTCTGTCCAAGAATTCTTGAAGCAGAAGAAGATTTAAAAGCTCTTGTTACTTGGATATGAAGGCTTTGGTGCGAGTACAATTTTCAAGCAGGGAAAAATTTCTCTACAAGGGTGAGAATTTTTCACAGGAGGAGTTGCAAAACATCGAACTGATCATA
Organism: Pinus albicaulis; assembly: GCA_034641835.2. Taxonomy (NCBI): domain Eukaryota; kingdom Viridiplantae; phylum Streptophyta; class Pinopsida; order Pinales; family Pinaceae; genus Pinus; species Pinus albicaulis. The sequence continues at coordinate 534,699,518 of CM076571.1, read as the reverse complement.
CAGAGCAACCTATATAAATACCTTTGCATATTGCTTGAGGGGCGTGAGCATTTTAAGGAGGAAATCTTAGCAGATATGGATGGTTCCAGTGTACATGAACACGTTTATGCCTCAGATGAAAGTGATGATAAAGAAACTGCTCAATGTACTTACTCTCTCAATCCAAAATTGAAACATTTTTCCAATAAGCTTCTGGAAATTATGGCAATGGGGGATTTAGATGGTTTTTTCCCAGCTGCAACATGTGAGTATGCCCCAATAGTTGATGAAATGTGGATGGACCCTGCAATTCAGGCTACGTATGCAAGAAGAAATGAGCTGCATGTCCTCCCTGATGTTGCTGGTCACTTCTAGGAATGGGCTATTGAGGTATCAAGTAATTCATACAATTCGTAAGAATCTCACATTTTATATGCTAGAGTGACTCAAAGTAATGGGTTAGCATTTATAGAATTTTCAACTGATGATCGCAGTCCAATGTCAGAACCTTATAATGAAAACTTTGATTGTCCAACTCCAACTTTGAAGTATCAGCTTATTAGAGTAAGTAATAAAGGATTAAATGAAGGTTGTAAGTGGCTGGAAATATTTGAGAATGTACGAGCTATAATCTTCTGTGTTGCTATAAGTGAATATGACCAAAAGTGGGTTGAGAAATAAGATGATCTTCAGTAAATAACTTTTTGAGAATGTTGTGGAGCATTCATGTTTCAGAGATACACCATTCATTCTATTACTAAATAAATATGACATTTTTGAGGAGAAAATAAGAGAGTGCCACTAACTGTATGTGAGTAGTTTAAGGATTTCAGTCTAGTGGAAGCACACCACAACAATCAATCACTAGACCATCAAGCTTACTATTATGTGGCAATGAAATTCAAGTATCTCTATGCATCTCTTAGCAGCCATAAGTTGTTTATATGGCAAATGAAGGCACAAAATCGCAACATAGTGAATGAAGCCTTCAAATATATTCATGAAATTTTAAAGTGGGCTGCATATGTGCAAGAAAAGATCTTGCAATACACGAACGTGAAATTTCCTGATCTTTTCAAATTCAAGTTCTGACAGAGCCTCCAAAATTCTTGCATCCTTCTGCCTAACTGCAATTTCATTCAATCTCAAAACCTCAGCTAATTTTATTGCAACCCTTCTATTTTCTTTCCAAGTTTCTTAATTTTGATTGAGTGCATCATTCCTTTCCCTAGATACTTCATCCAATTGCTTGGCAATGTTTTCTTTTTCTCTGCAAGCTTCTGCCAGTTGAAAAAGAACCTCATCTCTCTGCCTCTTGAGTTTGTCACTTTTATTTAGTTCTCTATTTAAAATCACCTTCAAGTGATTTAGCGTTGTCTCCAAACATGCTTTTTTTGTTTGAGCTGCCTTTCTTGCTTGCCTTTCACTTTCAAGCTCCAAGATAGCCTCCTTCAGCCATTTCTGTTTTCTCTTAATTCCTTCATTTGATTGTTTCAAGCTTAAAGCTTCATCTAATTGTTTTTCAATATTTGTTTCTACCCTCCAAGTCATTGAGATTTGATGGGGGGTCTCTTCCTGTTCCCTTGCAATTTAACCACTTTGATTGATTTCTTTAACTGCAACCATCTTCAAGTACCTAAATGAAATATCTAGGTACGCCTTTCCCATTTCACCTGCCATCCTCACTTGTCTTACAGATTGAAGTTCCAATATATGTCCCTTAATAATTTCTACATATGTTTCAAAAGAAATGTTTGGAAATATGACTTGAATGGCCATTAATTCCTATTTGTAAAAGAAGTCCGGACTCCTTGTAAAAAATATCTCTATATCTGACTTTTCCATTTCTCTTACAATACTTTCTTGCATTTCACATTCAGATTCCACAATATCTGTCTGAATTTTTTCTGCATAGGCTTCAGAAAAAACATTCGGTGATACGACTTGAATGGCCATTAAAACCCTCCTATAGTGAATGTTTGGAATAGATATTATGTGATTTAATGTCCTCTTGGAACCATACTTTTCTGTTTCTGCAGCATTCTTTGCTTGTATTTCAGACTCAAGCTCCAAAATGGGGTTCTTAAGTACTGTCTCCCATTCTATTATTGCAAGTTCCTTCGAGTTTAATGTTTCTTATAATTGTTCAACAACTTTTGTTTCTACTCTCCGTGTTTGTTTGTTTAGAGGGAATATGTCATTCATTTCCCTTGGAAATTCACCACTTTTACTGATTTCTTCATATGCAATCACCTTCGAGCATTTAAATGAAGTCCCTAAATACACCTTTTCCATTTCAACTCCCATCCTTGCTTGACATCCTGATTCAGGTTCCAAAATATCCACCTTAAAGTTTTCTGCAGAGGCTACAGTGGAAATGTTTGGCAATGTGACCATTAACTCCCCCACATTAAGAATGTGTGGACTGCTTCTAAATATTGTCCTTGAATCTGCCTTTGCCATTTTACCTGCCATCATGGCTTGGCTTCCAAATTCAAGTTCAAAATTTTCCACCTCAAAATTTTCTGGAGAGGCTTCCATTAATTCCTGCTTGCAAATAATGCCTGGAATGGCCATTAAGTGATTCAATGTCATCTCCAAACCTGTGTTTTCTGCTTCAGCAGACTTCCTTGCTTGTATTTGAGATTCAAGCTTAGAAGTAGCCCTCTTATGACATGCCCTTTTTCTCTTGATTGCATCACCTTTGATGTTTATAGCTTTATCTGATTGTTCAGGAATCATCCTTGGTTGTATTTGAGATTCAAACTTCGAAATAGCCCTCTTAGAGCATGCCCTTTTCCTCTTGATTGCATCACCTTTCATGTTTATAGCTTCATCTGATTGTTTGGGGATTCAAGCTTAGAAGTATCCCTCTTATGACATGCCCTTTTTCTCTTGATTGCATCACCTTTGATGTTTATAGCTTCATCTGATTGTTCAGGAATCATCCTTGGTTGTATTTGAGATTCAAACTTCGAAATAGCCCTTTTAGAGCGTGCCCTTTTCCTCTTGATTGCATCACCTTTCATGTTTATAGCTTCATCTAATTGTTTGGGAATCAATGTTTCTACTCTCCAAGGTCGTGCGTTGTAATGGAGGGTGTCATTCCTTTCCCTTGGAAATCAATCACTTAGGATGATTTCATCACTTGCAGGCATCTTAATTTAGTTAAATGAAGGTCCTGAATTTAGCTTTATGATTTCACCAGGAGTCCTTGATTGCCTTTCAGATTTAGGTTCCAAAATATCCTCATTAAAGCTTTCTGCCGAGGCTTTAGAAGAAAATTTTTGCAATACAACTGGAATGGACATTAATTCATACTTAGCAAGAATGTATGGACTGCAAAATGATATTTTCAGAACATAAGAAAACCTTGTAATAAAGCAAACCCGCTTAGGAAATTAACAAACACACAGCTTTATTGCAGGTAATTTTTACCCCAATAAATGATAGTTTGAGAGTATAAGCAACCTACTTAAAAATGAAAACCTACAAAGGAAACAATCAAACAAAGAACTTATTCCAGGTATATTTTTACCCCAGGACAAACTTATAAGTTTGACACTTTCCCAAGAAGAATTTTTCACCGGCTTTGTTCCCAGCTCCTTTTCTATTAGTATAGCCAGGATGATCTGTTATTCATGCATGGGAATTTTCTGAGTTTATTTTTATGGTATTGCAGGGCCGAAATTTCAGGATATGACCAGATTTCTGAGATTTGACCAACATTGACTTCTGTTGACCATGATTTGTTGGAAATGGATGGGAGGAGGGTTGACTTCGATCTTTGTGGCAATCTTGGTCTTGGTCCTGGGTCTTGGATATCTCACTTTGATCTGATTCTGTAAGAAGAGGATTTTATTGGGTTTTCCCCCTTGTGGGGTTTTTCCCTGGCTTGGAGCCTAATTTATTGTGTTCTTTGTCTCTTTGTGATCTTCATGTTTTTTAATTTTGGTAATTGCTTGATGAAGAAGATAAAATAAGTAACAAAAAGCCAACAAAATTCACAATTAATTATCAAGTTAAGATAAATCTACCGTAATCTACAAGCATCTTGATTTCTCAACATGGTATCAGAGCTAGGCTGAAGGAAAGGAAAATTGAAGATAACAGTTTGTTGGCTTATTTGCTTATCCCTGTGGCACCTTAAGAAAAGTATCATACAAATTCTGTGATATCCTTCCCTTAAAATATGAATTGAAAGAGGTACAGTACCTCTGTGATTCAAGTTGAAGAAAGACATCAATATTCCCGTGAACTGAGCTCATCAATAAAGGAAGGACTGAAATACTTAAGGGCTAGAAAAAGAGACCTATAATAAATGCAAAGACTCTATGGAATTATCTCTGTAAATCAAGGATGAAATTCATATCTCTGTTGTCGAGAAAACATTTGGCATACGTACACATATTTGAGTCTCTATGTTGATTTATGAAGTAAGTTTCCTGTACTAATGTGAATTTCAGAGGCACCTTCTCCTATGATAAGCATACAAGTCATTATATTTATAATCTACAAAGTACTCAAAGAAAAATCAAATGGCTTATAGGAAATCTGTTAAAAGAAGACAACTTACTGTGACAATACTTTCAGTGGCAATCTGAGCATGACTATGAGCTCCTTTCTGAATCAAACAGACCAAGTGTATTCATGATATTTGTATAGTTTGAGTAACCAAAATCCTGTAGCTGACATCTATTATTTCTGAGTTCAAAGGCTAGTTTGAGAGTATGAACAAGTCCAAAATTTCCATAATGATTGAAGCAAGTTTGTTTGGGAAAAATATTAAAAACAAATATCTGAGATACTGTTCTTCGATCAGTACAAAAAGGTTTTGTGACATTTCTATGAGGTATCTGAAGCTTACTATAGCAACACATATTTGAAGATTCAAGGCATCAATGATCACACCAACATGAAACGATACAAGGTCTATCTAACACTATATAAGGCAGCTCAACTCATTTGGGAGACTATCCATCTTTGACATCTAAAAATACCATCATCTTCGTAATCAATGCGAATATGTGGCACTGTGAGACGAAGGATAGAAGTGTATTGTGATCTGAAGTTAAAAGAAACCAAAACCATGTGGATCATCTCTGAGGCATTTAAATTTACAAATGATGAAATTAAAGACATGCAAAAGAAGTCTTATCTGTGACATAAAGGACTGAGCATCTCTATACCTTTGTGCAAAATGAATCAAAAGTCTGTGATCTACTCTATGCTACAGGACCAAAAGACTAAGGTACATAGTCTATAGAAGGGACCAAAATCATTACTGTGAATAAAAGCCAAGATTCTGATCAATTCCAAGTCTGAAGCTACACTTAATGACATAATTTACATTTGTGAAAAGTTTGAGCATCTCTATGACAAGTAGAACATGTATATTTGTGATCTGAACTATACAAAGACATACAAAACTTTTTGAATCATCAAGAATCAGAGTTTAGTGGCATCCTGTGCGAAAACCTGAGGGATGTTACTTCGTGACATAATTTATTATGATGATATAAGGCCCATATTTGTGACACTAGAATATGTAGCAGCATTATATCTCTTCATAAGGACTATGAGGGTATAGGGAATCCGTGACACAAGTTTATGAAAATAGCACCCTTCTCATACATAAAATAAAGACGAATTCAATTCTTGAAGCCGACCTATTTGATATTGAACTGAAAGCAGCTCAAAGATATCTCTGTCGCTTATATCCAAGCTTGATGGCTGAGACCAGATCACTGATAAGCCTCTTGTGATCAATTGTTGGGGCATTGCCCCAGATGATCATTATAAGTCACTGCTAGTTGCATGCATTATTGTTGAGTATTATATGCATCAATTTGCAATCTTTGAGGCTACTTAGAGTTTGCTACTATGTCTATGTTGTTGGCATTTGTATGCTCTTGAGTGATTACCCTGAGTCGAGGCATTTTTGAGTTTTTGATAACTGCACTTGTAGCCCACCTTTATATATATATATATATATATAGTCCAAAGAAGCTTTAATGGTTAGCAAAACCTATGATTATTCAAAGAAGCCTTCACATTGTTTTGCAAACTTTCACTCACTGAGAGAATGTCAGATCAATCCCATGTTGTCATGGTTATATGGCTCAGTGATCAACTCTAATAGATTTGTGGGGACAATGATGATGGAAAATTTAGTAGAATGGGAAGAAAACTCGGGTTGTTACAGGCAGTGACTCAGAAACCATTCTCAAGGCATCGATTGTGAAAGAAATGGAGGAAAAAATGGAAAGAATAGAAGAAAGGTATTGGAAACCTGACACAAAAATTATCGCCTCACATAGTGACTAATCATCCATGACAAAATTGATAAAGAAGAATAAGGATAGAAAAAATTTGGGATGCAAAAGCGCAGTTTTTTAACTAGAATCTCAAGCCAAACAATAAAAGTTATCTTCACAACTGCATCGAGCCTGCAATTTATCATAGAGACATCAAACCCACTAAGAGAAGGAATCAAAATATTAAACTGTACACACCATTTCCAACGCTGGAAGCACCATGGGAATGTATTGGCGTTGACTTCTTGTTGGGATTGCTCAGAACCCAATGAGGTAAAGATTCTATATTTGTAGTTGTTCAATTATTGTCAAGAATAACACATTTAATTCTTGGTACGAAAACAGATGTTGTGACATACATTGTTGTTTTGTTCTTTAAAGAGATTTTTTGTTTACATGGTTTTCCAGGAAGCATCATCTCAAATAGAGATAGAAAGTTTATTGGTCAATTCAGGACCCGTGGAAGATACTTGACACAAAATTGTAGTTCAGTGCCTGCATATCATCCCCATATTAATGAGCAAAATGAGATAGTTAATAGAAGCCTTGGAAATCTATTAAGACGTTTAATTGGTGAGAAACGAGAATAGAGGGATCAGGTATTGTCACAAGCTAAATTTGTGTAGAATAATTTTGGTGAACATGTGTACAAGGATTTCCAATATTCTGATGGTAGGTAATCAAGAGAAGTCACTGGTTTGGCTTGCTTGCTTAAAGCAAGAAAGATAAGTGTAAATGTAGAGTCATTCATTGAGCATACATAAATGCATGAGCAGGTGTAGCAACAACGATAATAGCCCAATGTGAAATGGCATATGTGAATATTCGAAAAGGGAATCTTGTTTTAGCACAGTTGAGGAAGGAAATATTTTCTGAAGAGCACCTATTACAAGTTTAAAAAGAAGATGATAGGTCCTTGCAATATCTTGAAAAATATTTTGGACAATGATTATGTTTTAGAGTTCCCTGAGGGTTTGGACATCTCACCAACTTCCAACACATTTGATTTGTGTGTTCACGAAGGTATTTCAGATAGGAATCAATATGTCAGAAATTGGAAAGAGTAGATTCCAAAGCATAAGAGGGATGAGATCACAAATATCTTGAAAGATAGGGTTGTGGGAAAAATATAGAGAACAAAGAATTATTTCGTTCATTGGGAAGGCAAGGGCTTGAAAGAGACCACTTGGATTTTCAAAGTAGAGTTGGGATGAGTCACTCAGCGTTCACCTGTTTGATCTACACACTTGTGAGAGGGAGCTCACTTTTCTTCTTACTAGGGGAGTCTAATGCAAAAGTGTCTATTGGGAAGGCAGGAATGAGAGAAAATATGGAAGTGGAAAATAGAATAGAAGGAAGAGGAGATGAAAAAGTGGAGCACGAGAAACAAAAGTACCAGGGTGAATTAAATTGGTTTTGATATTCCTCTTTGAAATTTTGTAAGCCTAACTGAGGCTTACACCAGCAGACACTCCCAATAGTTATTTGTGGACACTCCCAATAGTTATTTCCAATTGTATACAAAGCCCATTGAAGCATATCATGTAAATTTATGAAATATGTGGTGTAATATAAAATTTGGTTGTGTAATTTGGGGGTTCATCCCTTTGTGCCCTTATTGATTTAAAAAATTATGTGTCCTTAATTTTATTCATTGTGTGCTCTGGCACCAATAATGATGTGATTCTTAATGTGAATGAGCCTTCATGTGGTATGAGGGTGAAATCACAAGAAAATTTGTCCTTGCAGGCAATAATGTAGGCCTAAAAGATACAAATGGAGATGCACCATCGACAACTTCTAGAATGCATGATGAGTTGGAAACCATCTATCCAATCGCTCTCCTAGTCAATAGTTGCACTGAAGTGACTACTACAATAGAAGAAAATAGTGTAGAGAAGAAAAAATGCATTCACTATGTCTCACACTTTCCTGCCAACGAAAAATATTTCTTAACTCTGTCCCTTGCTATCTTCGATAATCCATCCCAAACCTAATATTAATGGCTGAGACCAGATCACTGATAAGCCTCTTGTGATCAATTGTCGCGGATTGCCCCAGATGATCATTACAAGTCACTGCCAATTGCATGCATTGTTGTTGAGTATTATATGCATCAATTTTCAATCTTTGAGGCTACTTAGAGTTTGCTACTATGTCTATGTTGTTGGCATTTGTATGTTCTTGAGTGATTACCCTGAGTCAAGGCATTTTTGAGTTTTTGATAACTACACTTGTAGCCCACCTTTTTGTATATATATATTCTTATAGTCCAAAGAAGCTTTAATGGTTAACAAAACTTATGATTTTTGAAAGAATCCTTCACAAGTGATGCACACAATGTTTTTATTTGTAGTCAACGAAGCTTTGATGCCAAACAAAACCTAGTATTATTGAAAGAAGCCTTCACATTGTTTTGCAAACTTTCACTCACTGAGAGAATATCAGATCAATCCCATGTTGTCATGGTTAGATGGCTCAGTGATCAAATCTATTTGATGTGTGGGGACAAGGAGAATGATGATGGAAACTTTAGTAGAATGGGAAGAAAACTCGGGTTGTTATAGGCAGTGACTCAGAAACCATTCTCAAGGCACTGATTGTGAAATAAATGGAGAACAAAATGGAAAGAATAGAAGAAAAGGCATTGGAAAACTGACACAAAAATTATCACCTCACACAGTGACTAATCATCCATGAAAAACTTGATAAATAAGAAATAAGGATAGAAAAACTTTGGGATGCAAAAAGCAGTTTTTAAACTAGAATCTCAAGCCAAACAATAAAATTTATCTGCACAATGGCATCGAGCCTGCAATTTATCATAGAGACATCAAAACCACTAAGAGAAGGAATCAAAATATTAAACTGTACACACCATTTCCAATGCTGGAAGCACCATGGGAATGTATTAGCATGGACTTCGTGTTGGGATTGCTGAGAACCTAATGAGGTAAAGATTCTATTTTTGTAGTTGTTCAATTATTGTCAAAAATAACACATTTAATTCGTAGTAAGAAAACAGATGTTGTGACATACATTGTTATTTTGTTCTTTAAATATATTTTTTGTTTACATGGTTTTCCAAGAAGCATCATCTCAAACAGAGATAGCAAGTTTATTGGTCATTTCAGGACCTGTGGAAGATACTTGACACAAAATTGCAGTTCAGTTCCTGCATATCATCCGCATACTACTGAGAAAACTGAGATAGTTAATAGAAGCCTTGGAAATATATTAAGACGTTTAATTGGATAGAAACGAGAATAGAGGGATTAGGTATTGTCACATGCTAAATTTGTGTAGAATAATTTTGGTGAACATGTGTATAAAGGATTTCCAATATTCTGATGGTAGGTCATCAAGAGGATTCATTGGTTTGGCTTGCTTGCTTAAAGCAATCAAGAGAAGTGTAAATGTGGAGTCATTCACTGAGCATATGGAAATGCATGAGCAGGTGTAACAACAACGACAATAGCCCAATGTGAAATGGCATATGTGAATATTCAAACAGGGAATCTTGTTTTAGCACATTATAGGAAGGAAATATTTTCTGAAGAGCACCTATTACAAGTTGAAAAAGAAGATGATAGGTCGGACTTGCAATATTTTGAAAAATATTTTGGACATTGATTATGTTTTAGAGTTCCCTGAGGGTTTGGACATCTCACCAACTTCCAACACGTTTTATTTGTGTGTTCACGAAGGTATTTCAAAAGGGAATCAATATGTCGGAAATTGGAAAGAGTAGATTCCAAAGCATAAGAGGGATGAGATCACAAAGATATTGAAAGATAGGGTTGTGGGAAAAATCTAGGGAACAAAGAATTATTTCATTCATTGGGAAGGCAAGGGCTTAAAAGAGACCTCTTGGATTTTGAAAGTAGAGTTGGGATGAGTCACTCGACGTTCACCTGTTTGATCTACACACTTGTGAGAGGGAGCTCACTTTTCTTCTTACTAGGGGAGTCTAATGCAAAAGTGTCCATCGGAAAGGCAGGAATGAGAGAAAATAGGTAAGTGAAAAATAGAATAGAAGGAAGAGGAGATGAAAAAGTGGAGCACAAGAAACAAAAGTACCAGGGTGAATTAAATTGGTTTTGATATCCCTCTTTGAACTTTTGTAAGCCTAACTGAGGCTTACACTAGCAGACAATCCCAATAGTTATTTGCGGACACTCCCAATAGTTATTTCCTACAGTATACAATGCCCATTGAAGTGTATCATGTAAATTTATGAAATATGTGGTGTAATATAAAAGTTGGTTGTGTAATTTGGGGGTTCCTCCCTTTGTGCCCTTATTGATTTAAAAAATTATGTGTCCTTCATTTTATTCTTTGTGTGCTCCGACACCAATAATGATGTGATTCTTAATGTGAATGAGCCTTCATGTGGTATGAGGGTGCAATAACAAGCCAAATTTTCCTTTCAAGCAATAGTGCAAGCCTGAAAGATACAAATGGAGATGCACCACTAACAACTTCTAGAATGCATGATGAGTTGGAAACCATCTAGCCAATCACTCTCCTAGTCAACAGTTTCACTAAAGCAACCACTACAATAGAAGAAAATAGTGTAGAGAGAAGCAAAAGTGCATTCACTATGTCTCACACTTTCCTGCCAACGACAAATAGTTCTTAACTCTATCCCTTTCTATCTCCGAGAATCCATCCCAAACCTAATATTGATGGCTGAGACCAGATCATTGATAAGCCTCTTGTGATCAATTGTCAGGGCATTGCCCCAGATGATCATTACAAGTCACTGCCAGTTGCATGCGTTATTTTTTAGTATTATATGCATCAATTTGCAATCTTTGAGGCTACTTAGAGTTTGCTACTATATCTATGTTGTTGGCGGTTGTATGCTCTTGAGTGATTATGAGTCGAGGCATTTTTGAGTTTTTGATAACTGCACTTGTAGCCCACCCTTTTGTGTGTGTGTGTGTATGTGTGTGTGTATGTGTGTATGTGTGTGTGTGTGTATGTGTGTGTGTATATATATATATATATATATATATATATATATATATATATAGATATTCATTCTTATAGTCCAAAGAAGCTTTAATGGTTAAAAAAACCTACCATTGTTGAAAGAAGCCTTCACAAGTGATGCACGCAATGTTTTTATTTATATTCAACGAAGCTTTGATGCCAAACAAAACCTAGTATTTTTGAAAGAAGCCTTCCAATTGTTTTGCAAATTTTCACTCACTGAGAGAATGTCAGATCAATCCCATGTTGTCATGGTTAGATGGATCAATAATCAACTCTAATTGATGTGTGGGGACAAGGAGAATGATGATGGAAACTTTAGTAGAATAGGAAGAAAAATCGAGTTGTTACAGGCAGTGACTCAGAAACCATTCTCAAGGCACTGATTGTGAAATAAATGGAGGATAAAATGGAAAGAATAGAAGAAAAGGCATTGGAAACCTGACACATAAATTATCGCCTCACATAGTGACTAATCATCCATGACAAAATTGATAAAGAATAAATAAGGATAAAAAAAATTTGGGATGCAAAAAAGCAGTTTTTTAACTAGAATCTCAAGTCAAACAGTAAAAGTTATCTGCACAACGGCATCGAGCCTGCAATTTATCACAGAGACATCAAACCCACTAACATTCTGTTGGATGAGGAAATGAATGCCCATATAGCAGCATTTAATGGAAAAATATTTAATGGGATATCTAATATTTTCAGAATAACTATGTTCCTCCCCTAGGTGATTGACAAAACCGCTGGGCAATTCCATTACTTCAGAATAACGAAAATACCTTTTCCTTTCGGCATCTGGATTTCCTCCAAAGGTGACTGGCACTGATTCTAAATTGGGTTTTCCATGACCATTCTTGAATTTCGGAGTAGATTTATCAATTAAAACCTCTCACTGAATCTTCTGAACAACATCCTAGGCTGCGATTAACAGAGAAACTTAGTTTGGGCTTCTTATTTTTGCATAAAATGCACTGCATAAATCTATAATTATCTTAAATATTAGGGTATCTGAATACTTGAAAACTGCAAATATAGGTTGCAAGATGGATTCGCTAGGGGCTGAAATTTCCTCTGCAAATATTTCTCTGCTCCACATTCGAAGGGATAGTCAAAGACTTGCCATGGAATCTCTGTCTCCATATTAATTTCAACATCATGTTCAGAGCTTTAGGGCCTCCTGAAAACTGTGATAATTTCGAGGAAAATGTTCGGCAAACATTCCACGTGATTGAAGGATGAATTAGAGCTCGAATCTAGTACAGGAATGAAATATTTGTAGTAGAAATTATTTGAGAATAGCAGCGTGATAAGACATGTGATAAGAGTTACAATGTTTGCAGTTTGTCTTGCAGCAGGGTGTAGCCACTATTGAGTGTGTTGCTGATTTTGTGAGAAAATCAGGGATATCAAAGGTGGAATTGAGGTTGAAGAGCTCAAGCAAATGGTGATGTGGAAGAAGCGATAAGCACCGGAGCCAGAGACTTTGTTGTTATTCCCATAAACAACAAGATTTGCTATATAGGTTCCCAATCTCGAATTCAGGGGTCATCACCATTTACGAAAATTTCTTATTGAGTTTTCCGTGTCTTGCGAGAGTGCACAGATTATGGTCTGATTTCTGATTTCCATAGCATGGCAGCTACATCATACAGGAATAATTTCTTAAACCCTTACCTTCTCATAGGCCTCTCAACAGATGGAGGAGGAGGGGGCGCCTTCTTCTTCTTGAAACTGAATAATCGATTCGTCATCTTTGCTCAAGTCGAACTCTTCAATGCACTCTGTAGCGATGAGAGGGTATTAAGGCTTCCCTCCTCTAGCTCTGGTCTGGTCTACTATTTTTTTAACTGAATTTTTCCTGTGTTTTGTTTGCCCGCCAATCCTCCATGACAATAATTACTTCAAATTTAAATTTAAGTGGAGTGGGAAAATGATTTTCGGATGAGAAAAAGCATTTTAATGGGAAGGGTCAAATACTTATATATATATATATATATATTCAATATAATAAATATTTTAATTTCTTAAAAGTTATTCAAATATTGTAAATATTTTAATTTTTTTCAAAATAAAGGTGGAAACTATGTTGAGCTTGCAAATTATTTTTTATTTATTTATGTTATGTTTTTTTCTTGTATATGATTCATCTAGATTCATCTTAATTTTGGATCTATCAAGTGTTTAGAGAGATCAAATCTAAAAATGTTTGCACCATAAGAGATTTGATTCCTCCCTCTCGGCCCTTGGTAGATCTAGATTTAAGATAGATCTAGATTGGCTTAATTATTAATTTTATGTTTTTAATTTTTATTTTATTTTGACGTACTCAAAATGTTAAAGAGGACCTTACAACATCTTTACCATAGGACAAGAATTCAACACTGGAGAAACCCTAGAGGCCCACAGAAAAATTGCAGGCGGAGAAAGGTTCGTGGAGTTTCAGGCTAGGGTAGGGCATAGTTTTGACAAAGAGTGAACAAGATTTGGACAATGTCAAGCTCTCATATCCTTGTCAAAATGCAAAATAAGATTAAATGGTAACCATGAGTGTTTTATCACATGATATATATTTTGTACAAAGATGGTCGTCATGATAAACCCTTTGAAGACACGCAACTACCTGTCAAATATGCTTTTCAGATGAGATGTCGATTGCTTACTATTGGACCCACATGGAGGAGGAGGAGTTGGTGGATTACGAACTAGAGGAGGGGGTTTTCAACAAATTTGGTCTAGTCCCAAGGATTTTATCCATTCGCATTTCAAAGTCAAGTTAGAAGGTCACCATACCGCAGCTTCTAGGCCTACCAAATCTTTAGAAAACAAAGTTAAGAATTCAGTAGGCAACTATCTAGCGGTTTGAAGGCCCTAACCCCTGCTTTAGCCATGCGCTATTCGGGTCCTTTAGTTTCGGCTACCCAGTGCTTGAGGACATTTTTCAGGGGCTAAATAACTCTTCTTGGGATCTTTGGCTCTAATTTTAGTTTCCCTATTGTCCCATATATTGGAGGAAGACATACAATGTGTTACTACTTCCTTAGGGTTTTCAAATTTTTTTGAACACAGTGGGGGTTCTTCACTCTTAGAAACCTCTCCGTATTGTTTTCCCGTATCTCCTTCATCTCAAGTGCCATCAACCTCGCCCTCCTTTGGCGAACTAGTGAAGGAGAGTCTTGCCTCGGTGACGGAATAAGGTCAAACTAACATCATGAATGGTCTTGGGGTTTTCATTGAGAAGCACTCTTGTGAATAAGGAGTTATGATTCAAAAGGAGTCTGAGAAACCAAGGAAGAGGAAAATCCATTGTAGTGTCAAGAAGAAGAACATAGTCCTCCTTTCTCTAGTTTTGGGAGTCAACATCACAATTCAAAAGACTAAGGAAATGTCCCAAAAATCCTTGGTGGGGCAAGTAAGGGGTTCCAAATTCAGGTCCTCAACCCTAAAAGTGTGTGCTAACAAGGAAATCTTGCCTATTGTCAAATTTCCTCCAAAGGTGTCGCTATTAGCCCGAGGTTGGAATCATTTGTGCTTCGAAGATGTAGCAGACACCCAGAAGGTGATGCAAATGAATATTTAAGAGATTGTGACAGGAAGTGTCAATAAGTTCCAAGTGTGCTAAGGATGGAGTGACAAAGTATGCTGGGCAGTGCTAAGGCATGCTAGAGGCCATGGAAACATGCCAAGATGTGCCAGGGGCTAGGGTGTGCCAATGCATGTCAAGGAGTGTTATGGAGTGCCAAGGAAAAACAAGGGAGCACTAGTTTCAAATGCATGGAAATGAATGAATAAGAGTGTGTGACAAGGAGTGTCAATGAGTTATAGGTGTGTTAAGGAGGGAGTGACAAGGTTATATGCTAGGCAGTGCCAAGGTATGCTAAACTACCAAGGCATGTTAGGAAGTGCTAGGGTGTGTTAGGGTATGTAAAAGCATGCCAAGGAATGTAGGGGATGCTAACACATGCCACATAGTGCCAAGGCATTTAAGAGATGCCAGGTGCTATGGTATGTCAATATATAAACTATGTTGCTTAGTTGTTTTACAACCACAGTTGGATGTGATAAGCCTTGTCTTGGACTTGTTAAGTGGGATGAATTGAGATTGGAAATGAGTAGCCTAAGATGAGTTACATGTAGTTCTTAGGTGAACAAAGAATACATTGAATTTCCACGACATATGAGAATTTGGTTTTGGTCTTAGAATATTTGATGCAAACACACTCAAGTGCCACAACACATCTACTTTTCACAACGAAATCTACACACATTAGGGAATCAACTAGTGCACATGACAATTTTTAACTTTTTCAAACCGTTCTTCGTTAATTACAAACTATAATAGAATAGGCTAGAGATCTTGTACCGGGGATCATGACCCTTTACAATCACACTAATATAAGGAATACAACTAGGGCTTGGTGTTAGTCTTTTGATAACCAATCTACCTCGAACAAGACAACACTTTAACCACTTTTTGATGGTGGCCACACATAGCCCTTTCAGTCCACATGTCCTGAACATCACATATGGTAGGTCCTCTTGCCTCCCATTATGCAACTCCTCAATTTTCCTCTATCAATGATCAAATCCTAATCAGTGTATAGATAGGATTTAGTTGGATTCATTTGTATCATCACTTGACTTGGGGTCTCTCTATCTTTAGATAACTTCACATTTTTCCTTGGAGGACTATTTTGGACGATGGGTGCATTTTGATGTATGGATTTGGGCTATTTTTATGTTGGAGCTTTGTTTTTGCAAATGTGAAGCTGGTTGGATATACTCTCTAACATTGTGAGTGAAAATTTAACTCTATTCTTCTTGTTGTTGCATACTATTGAATTCACTATAACTAGGGCTAATTGTTGCATGATGGAAATGTGGAATTATGTGTCTATTTATCTTATTTAATGTATGGGCCATTGTTATATGAATGAAATGTCTTAGAGACCATTGTATCTCAATAATATTGCACCATTAACCATTGTAACTCCTAATCAATGTATAGATAGGATTTAGTTGGATTTATGTTCTTTTTGTATTAAATGTGTTGACGATGGATACTTCTCACCTATTAAATCACTACAATATGTGTTGAGAAGTTCTTAATGCACATTATAATCATGATAAGGTGCATATCAAAAGCCCCTCCCCATGTAGAAAATAGTCCTCATTGCATTAGAGGTAGAAGTGTAGATCCCCAAAGTAATAAATAAGGTGTTAATGTAACAAACTCGAGGAAATTCTTACCAATTGAAGAAACCTTTGTTTCACTTGCTTGAGAGTGAAGTGCATGGTCTTTATAGGAAATCGACATACATCAACAATGCAATAGATTTTTCTTGTTTTTTTACGAGTATCTAAAATTTTCCTATGAATGTATTGGTTAATTAAAATTGATGTGTTGAAATTGGGATATATGTTCAATAAATAATCTTTTTTTTTTGTGCTAGGTTTCAATAATTAAGTATTAGAAGGCTATTAGAGTTCATCATTGAAAGTGCATGCTAGCAAGGTTGGGTGATATGTCAAAACAATTATTCTCATCTTACTTAATGATGTTATAAATATAAGGGATCACAACTATCGACATGGGCCTTTAAAATTGAATTTTGAATGTGAAGATAAAAATTATTGTTAACCAAGAAGTTGTCAGGGCATTATTTTTGTGAGGGCATGGTGTTTATTTATTATTATTTGAAGTGTGCCATACAATTTCTTCAAATTGATGTTAAACATTATAAATATTCTTGATTAAGAGAGAGATTTATTGACTTCATTTCATATAGAGATAAAAATCCCTTTAGCAAGAAGTGTTAGATACACATTATCAATCAAAGTTTCAATTTGAAAGGCAAAGCAAACAACTATGGTTCATATGAAAATTTCAATGCTAAATTTTTTCTTATTAAGCTAAAAATTTCGGAACTAATAATTTTTTATGAAAAGAGTGTTGTGACTCGAAGGTGCCATGTTAAAATTTTATCAATGAAGATTCACTAACACATTAAATATCCAAGAGGAAAGGTTGTTATACTCAATATAAAAGGGAACAAGGTATGATCATTGATGGAACCAATTGTTAATGTGTTTTTACTCGCAAGTGCTTCTCATGAACTACAATCACATTATATCATATATTACTTATGGCATGATTTCTTCAATACATAAAATTGAAGACATGGTAATGAATATGAAATAACTTAACAATGATTTAATTGCATGAAATATTCAGTGATTAGTCCTTTCCCAAGAAAGGAATATTGACCAATTTACAATATTGGATAATGACTACAATTTTTTTTCAATAACCCTAATTTTGCTTTGGAATGGGAATATATATATATATATATATATATATATATATATATATATATATATATATATATATCTATATATATATATATATATATATATATATATATATATATATATATATATATATTGTAAAAATAAAAAATAATTAAAAAAAATGAAAATAAGAATTATCATAAGTATCATTGGCCAATGGTCTTCATGAGACAACTTGAACTTGGGTTATTTTATATTTTTTTAAACATTAAAAAAGGGAATATGATGAAAAGGTGGTGGAAGGTTGTGGGAGTTTCATTGTCAACCTTGCTCAAGGAAACTCCATGGAATGCACCTCTCTCATGTGTCCTCCTCTCTTAAAACCTATGCACATTTTTAACTTTACATTTATGTTATGCAACTATATGACTCTTGCTTGGTTTGTGATTATTGTTTTTGATGTTGTGAGGCTCCTAATTCGAGTATATAATTGGACGACTCTTACTTATTTTGTGAATTTTTGTTGTTGATGTTGCAATCATCAACATTGTGGTTTACAATTGGATGGATATTACTTGGTCTTTCTAACTATTATTATTTTCATCGCTTAAACTTCTCCTGCTTAGTAGTGTAGTTGGAGTTGATGATTTACTAATTTGTTAGCCCTTCTCATTCATATTACCACATTAAAAATTCATAACCTAGATTTTACTTGGTTGATTTGACCATTTGCATGGGCTTCTTAATCTTTAGAACTAATGATTGAGGATACTACATGTGTTCATTAGTGTATCCTCTTCATACATGGGTTTTTATTGGATGTTGGCATTGTTATACTTCTCCGTCGCTATTTCTAAACGACGTGTCGCAGTGTGAGATTGTTGTTAGATTTGAGGGTTCACAAGGATGTTCTAAGCATGCACACTTGACAAATGATTTTGTATGGAGCTTGTACTCCTCATTGGTGTTATTATTGTTGTTGAAATTTTGTGGTCAAGTGAGGTTGTTGGTGGATGGTTCATATGGATTGTGGGCTTTTGTGTTGTTCATTTACTTTTCATCAATTTATGTGTTCTTTGATGTTGTCCCATTGGTTCAGTGTTGCATGGGCCCTTGCAATAGAGACATTAAGTGTGTTGTTGGTGGCTATTTACTAAACCTTCTCTTATGTTATTTTGAATAGTAGGTAGGAGGCTATGTGTGGTTATTATTAATTCCTTATGTTTTTTGTTTAAGTTAAAAAATGTGCTTAAATTTTCTCTATGAATTCAGGTTTTTCCCTTTTAGAATATGTGTCTTCCCTTTGTTGGGTATTATGTTGCTCGTTAGTTTAATTTCATCGAATAAAATGAAAAAATTAGCTGCTTAAGGACTACGCGTTATGATTATTATTTTCTTATGTGCTTAAGGATTATGAATTAGCATATTTAGGTGTTAGTGGGTTAAAGTCCCTAGGGATTATAGGGGTTTAGGGGTTTAGGAGTCAAGGGTTAAGGGTTAGGTCTTATAGGGTTTAGGGGTTATGGTGTTGAGGT
This sequence comes from Pinus albicaulis, assembly GCA_034641835.2. NCBI lineage: Eukaryota > Viridiplantae > Streptophyta > Pinopsida > Pinales > Pinaceae > Pinus > Pinus albicaulis. The sequence goes on along the minus strand of CM076571.1, from coordinate 534,680,392 downwards.
CTAGGGGTTTAAGGGTTAGTTATTATTGGATTAGTGGTTAACGACTTCAGGGTTTAAGGGTTAAACAGTAAGGGCTTATAGGTTAAGAGCTTAAGGGTCATGGGATTTAAGTGTCAACGTGTTAAGCAATTAGGGGTTAAAATGTTTAGCAGTCGTGGGTTAGGGGTTAAGGGTCATGATTAATTTATTCATGTGAAATTAGATACATGTGTGGACATTATACGAGCATATTGTTTCCCTTTGAAATAAAATACATAGAGGATATTTCGGGGAAATGTGATTTTCCATAAAATGTAGAATGGTTTTTGCGACCTTGTGGCCCTTTTCCTTGAACCTTAAAAGTGCTTGAAGTTTTTATTTGGAAGGTCAAGTGGAAAAAAACCCGATATGATCAAGAATATTAGTGTTGGAGCACCTATGGTTTGGGAGAAAGGCTTAGGGGTTCTATTAGTTAAGGGGTTTAATGGTTTATGAGTCAGGAATTAAGGGTAAAGGGTTAGGGATTTGGGGCCTAGGGGTTAGGGGGTTGAGGTCTAGGGGGTTTAGGGGTTAGAGGTTAATGGCTTAGTGGTTAATAGCTTCATGGGTTAAGGGTTAAGCACCAAGTGCTTAGGGGTTAAGTGCTTAAGGGTTATCGTATTTAAGCGTCAGTGGGTTAAGTGGTTTAGTGGTTAAGGGTTAAGGGTCAAGGTCAAATGTTTAAGAGGATAAGGGGTTAGGGCATAGGGGGTTTAGGGATTTTAAGTTAGGGGTTATGGGTTAAGGGTTGAGTGGATTATCCTTTAAGGGATCAAAGGGTTAATGTGTTATGAGTGCAGGGGTGAAGTGATTAGGGATTTGGGGTTAAGGGGATAGGGGATTTGGTGGTTATGGTTTGAGGGATTTTTCATTGTGATAATGGGACCCCTAATCCCCTTATAAAAACTATTAATTTTTCCCTTATCAATTTCTCTTATTTCCTTCCCTCTAGCCTCCCTAGCCCGCATGCCATGAGGTCTTAAGGCCCCTTCTCATTCT